>JAUYWH010000013.1:9545839-9702815 GCA_034779795.1 Ctenopoma multispine
AGATAGATAGATAGATAGATAGATAGATAGATAGATAGATAGATAGATAGATAGATAGATAGATAGATAGATAGCAAATATATTACATTTGCTTAGCTGTGTAAATATGTATTGTTTTTCTGTAACAACTTTTACTTACATAAAAACTTTGGATAGTATACTTTGAAGCAATTAATAATATACTTCACAAAGTCCATGTCCTGAAACACAAATGGGGAAAAAAAACAATAATTTAAAATGCAAAGCCACAAAGAGGGCTTCAAACATGCTTTATGAATAGGAAGTAATGTTTGTTCACTCTTAACAGCCTCTAGACCTGAAGTGACCCACTTTACATAAAATCCATCACAAACTCCTCTGAATGGTCCTCTACTTAATCTCCATCATGTCCTATGTCTGAGAAAGACTCTGAATATTATTTTAGAATTTTTTAAACTACAATAATGGATGGGATCTGAAAAAGATTTAAAGTTATTAACTTAGTTATATCCTTTATTACAGAAACATTAGTGTAATAAAAAAAACATTTTTGGTTATTAAACTATTACATAAATTTCACAAGAATTCAGAAATATTCAGATTAAATATATTTATTCAGAACTGGATTCAGATTCATTAAAATACCATGGAACCACGATTATAACTGCATTATACTTATTATGAATCATGTGCAAAATAAACAATCAGCAGTTAGTTGCACTACCTCGTACATGTTTTGGACTGAATTTCAAATACAAAATGGCTTGTGATTCAAGCGTTAAATTATCAGAGATTAGGAGATAAAGTTATATAGAGACTCCATGTCTAGGTGGAACCCTTTTCTATGCTTTAAATATTTTTTGGTGAACATGATCAATTTTGTTTGTTATTAAAATCATCTCACAATTAGCCAGCAATTTGATACATACAGCCTCTATACCCTGACTGGGCTCCATAATTGACTAGAAGCCTCATTGTTATGCAGGAGCTTCCCTCTGGAGACTTAATGTAATCACATTGCCTAACCTTGCTCCAGCTTGTATTGTGGGGTTGCTTTCCAATCTGATCTTCTAATCTGCTCATTTCATATTTTGATTGCATAGCTATTCATCTTTTTTCTTTGTTTTTGGTTATTTGATTATTGGTTTATTTGTACTTAATTGAGATATTTCTCCAGGAGAGAGCCAAGCCAATAAAATACATGATATATATATAATACTGATACAAAGCTCCACCAAAGAGCTAACGTCTGTGTCGGTCTACGGCTTAGACAGTGGACTCAGATTGACCAACGGGATTTAAAGGCTACTTTAATCTCCAAAGCGTAAAACCATTGGAGAGCATCAGTTCCTGCAAGACCACAGCTGCAACAGTGAGAAATGTGAGGCTGTTCAAGAACATTTCAGTGACAGTCACAATGTTTAAAAGAAAAAAGTAATCAAATTTTTAATGTCATGAAAATTAAATACGAGATAAGAAATTAAAATAAAAACCTGTATTAGAGAAAAATTACAAAAAAATCTATATTTTCTAAAACATCTTACTTACTATATTGCTGAGGCCAGAATCGGTCATGTCGAACACAACAGTAAGTGGCATCCCAGGTTCTCTCTTCACATATCGTTCCAGCCAGAAGGCAACATACTTCTTCTTGTCCATGGCTGTTTTTGCATCCTTTACATGTAGTTTTACATTGAACCAGACTAAACAGGAAAAATAAAGTTATATATTTGTTTACAATTACGATATGATGTCAAACGGCAAAAAAATAATGATATATTATCTTTATTTTGGATAAGCATCTATTTTTTCTGAATTTATTAATACAATAGATTACAATTATGAAAAAGGATCTGGCATTCTCTACCTATAAACTATTGGACATGTCTTGTATGTGTCCCACTTTTAGACTATTCATCAGGCATTTGGGGGTTCCATGAACAAGTGAAATGTACAGTAACATTACACATTATAGGGAAATATAATTGTTTGGGAGTTCATAAATGCCAGTTTTAGCTTTTAACTGGGATATGGAATGAGAGTCTTCAAATGTCAGGAACAGAGGTGAGATAATTCAAGAGATGTGAGCATGCCTCTCCTGTAAACACTGCTCACTCTAAAGAAAATATTTGTTTTGTCTGACATATTTGTCATCATTTAAATGAGATAACGTAATTACGTATGTAATAATTCTGTTAATCTAATCTAATATTTTTCTTCTATTTGATATCTATAAGATTTAATGGGATAATGTTTTTCATGTTCTGGTGTTACATATACATTCACTGGCAACCTTATTAGCTACACCTATACAGTCTAATGCATTACTTATAATTGAGGTGATCATATGTTTGCACTGACTGGCAGTGAAACACCCAGGCTTCACTCTAGCCAATTCGCCCTAGCTCAGAGTTTCTTCAAAATGTTAGGTCATTTGACATAAATCACTGTGGAATTAATAATCTGTTTTGGGCTCCTACACCCCTTAATTAAGGCTCCAGCCACACTCTCAGGTCAGCTGGCACAGGTCTGCTAGATAGCTAGATAGATAGATTTTATTCATCCTCATGGGGAAATCCGCTTACGGTTAGTGCTAGTTCAAGTGTTCGTGCACAGGCTGATACGTCTAATCTTTTTTTGGATTAATAACTATGAAAAACTTGAGATGTGTTTTTGTAAGATCTTTTGTGTAGCTGGGACAGAAGACAGACCTTTTTGTTTATAATCCAGTGTAGGACGATATGCTTATGTTTAGTTTTGATCTTTGCTTAACTAATGCAAAAATATTTTGGTGTCTTTTAAGCCCATGTGGGCTGCACACTTGGGTGTGTAAGACATAAGCAAAAGTGAACCAAACTGACCTGATCTAAGAGTTAAAATGCTTAAGTTCTTATCAGTAGAGTGTAAAGAGATCTGTACATGTACATACAGAGCTTGTTGCCCTCTTTGTCATAGCCGTGGAGATAGACAGCTCCAGTCTCAAACATCCATTTAGGAATGGTGCTCTCAGTGAGATCTGAAAAACACAGACAGAAACACATTGCACTTTTAACTTATATCTGATCAAATTTAAAGCATACCCATATGTGTTACACCATAAGGTCTGTGCACAGATCCTCGACCATTTAAATCCTTCTCTCTAGACCCTTAATATAATGAAATGTATGCACTTTAAACTGTATAAATCTAAACCGAAACTGAAGAGCTGAACTTCCTGACTTTGGAGGAAGTCACTTACTTATAGTAAGTGACTTCCTCTTATATAACAGTTTTATCAAGCGTAGCTGTTGAGGAACTCAGTTTCCCTAAAGTTGTTTTTTTCTGAACCTACTTGATTTGACAGATAACAGCACACTTATCATTAACCCTTTAAAATATATAAACCAAAGAACTAACAACTCCATGACTAAATAAAATTTTCTAAAAACAACTATGTAATAAACCCAATTTATGGGAATAAAGACAAACAAACAGTTATTCTGAGAAATTCTTAAGAAAAGAACAGTGGTGATTGTTCTCAGGGACAGCTAATGCATGGAGAAGTGTGCTTACACAATGACACTCTGTGTGGATTCATCCAAAAGCAGCACAAGAACAACGACTGATCTGTGTCAAAAGCTTGCAAACATCTAAATATGGCAGCTGTTCTACTTGTAGGTAGGGCTGGACATTGAACCTCAAAACTTTCATTGGACTGACTGAAAGGAATTAAAATAGTTTTACTGAAAGCTTGAATTAAAGAGGCGATCAGATTCATTATCTTCTTTTTATTTTATAACTGTATAGTCCTGGTTGCAGTTTTTGTACAGTTAATCTTCTTTTGTTTATTTAAATACAAAATAATTATTTAACTAACTTATTTAAATTTGTTTGACAAAAATGTTTTAATTTTTCAAAATCAGGAACCGAAAAGCAGTTGCTTTAGTACACAGATTTAAAGTTCTGGGATTAATAAGGATGCCTAGAACTACTTTGGAGTAATGCAAAATTTGGCACATCATGTGACAAAAAGTCAGAATGACATCTTACCATTCAGAGCAAACTCTTTTCTCCACTGAAGACTTTCGTCTATCATTTTCAGGGTATCATCAACAACATTAAGTCTCCATGTCAGGTAGCTCTCCACCAGGGCATCATCTTTCTGAAACCTTTCCAAATCTCTGGAGTCATATTTTTCAGTTGAATCTGTAAACGTAACACAAAGGCTGAATCACATGACATTCAGGTAAGTACAAAGTTTCAATTCCAGCCACACTGACAGTCCTACTTAAAATTCCTGTTAAAGGCATAATGATAGTACTGTGATTTAACTCACAAAAAGCCCAGCATAAAGCCACGTTATAGATATAGTATAGAATATAGAATAGTAACTGATAACGTGACATGTTTCAATAACGTTACAAAGCTAATGTTAACATTGGCTAGTTGTCTGGAGCTTATCTGGGCTCTGGGCATTTAGGTCATGTTATCAACATGACGTCAAAGTCACAATTACAGCAATTGTGCACAATTACACAATTAATCTACAATATTTGAATTTGTGTACACGATATGAACGAAAAAAGTGATGTAAACCAAGTGACATGTCATGCAGCAAGTTAATGTCAGCTTAACCACAATAAGTGTCTTGCCTTGGAGGAACTCATTCTTGAATCTCTGTCTCGTCTCTTCTATTTTCTTTTCGAGGTCCTGTTAAAACAGAGATGCTTCAGTTTAAACATGTCTTTGGTTTAAAGATAATAAAGTGTGTTGTAGCGGTCGTTAACGGTACCTGCTCCCCTTCGTGTTGATCAACTTCAGCCATATTCAACTGCGCCCCGGTTCTTTGGTAGTTCCGCGTTGAGCTAGCTAGTTGGCTAACTAATGTTGAGATGAATCAGTGCGAAGTGCGAAACTGGCGTCCTGTCATTGCCATTTTGGCTCTAGCTATGGCCACACCTCTCCGTTGTGCTGTTTGTTTGAAGTGAAAGAGTAGAGGAAGGGTTGTTGTACTGCATCCATGATCACGGGACTTTGGGTCAAGGCGTTGTCTTATCATTCACGTAGTTGACGTATTTAAATAAAGGGACTAGCAAGTAAAATATATTGCTTAGGGTCGTCAACTCACTTCTGTCACTAGCTCTCACCCATAATGCACTTCGACTGACAGGAAGTGTATATATTTTCAGTTGGCGCGCTGCTACGAATATACAAACAGTCGGAATGAAACGGTGAATAAGGTTAAGTTTGTCAATCACAAATACATGTAGCAACCAGTCGTAGATTTGTCCACCTTGACAAGACTTTTGGCACGAAAGCTCCCATCTTCGAAATAACGTCAACTCAAGCTGTCATTAAGGAAGGAAAGGACCGGTAGGCTTGCGAAGCTTCACTCTCATATCGTTATAACCTCAGCTTAAGAAGATATTGTTCATTGGAGATATGCAACAAAACGCACATCGACTTTCCTGCAATGGAAAGATAACTGTATTTAACTGTAAACGAGTTTATTTCGCCACAAACGACGGCGAAAGAAGTGAGTTAACATTCAGTAGCCTTTCATTTGAACGCGAAGAAAACAGGTTTTCGAAGGCATGTGATGGAGCAGCTGTCATCAGCAGCAGAAGTTCTGCTCGTGTGGATATTGTGAAATGTAAATGTGTCATAGATCTTCAGAAGAGAGTCGCCACGCAGTGTGTTTTAGTAACAAAGAAGAGTGAGAAAGGAGAAAGCTTCCAGTATAGTCTTCTTACACTGAGCAGCTCAAACCGACTGGAGTCCTGTATTGAGTTCAAGCTCCCTTATCAAATGAACGAGGACGTGTGTATCCTGCAGGGCCCCACTGTGTTGTGGACTCACGTTGGTAATGTCTTCTATACATCTCTGCAGGCAGGGGAGGTGAGACAGATACCCATTCAGTTGTCCCACTGTGCTATTGCAGAACTCCCCCTCCACAAAGGACAGATCTTTGTTCTTGGAGTGCAAAATGATTCAGAAGAGTGCCCAAATAACCAGGCCACACAACAAACCCTTGGCTATTTTATTGAGACCGGGCACGTGTTTGATTGCTGTATGATCTTACCTCACCCCTACATTTTTATCACACGGTGCATACTGGTGCTCTCAGCTGACAGAGTGGATGGTGTGCTGAAATCCACTGTGGTTGTAGCAACTTCTAATCAACAGATGGTTTATTTTGAGAACGGCATTGTAAAGGACATATGTCAGCTGCCCTTCGAGGAGCCTAAAGATATTCAGGTGGTCAATGCTGGAAGGAATGCCTGCCTGTTTGTCATTTCCTTTCAACAGGGGCATGTTTGTGCTGTATGGAAGGAAACACTTCAGGTATGTAAAAAAAGTTTTTACTCTGTGGACTATTTATTTATTCATGCTTTGCATCGCTATCATTTATTCGGTTTTCAGACCTTGTTAAACTCTTTTCTCCAGGTAGCCTGCCACTGGTCAGATGTCAGTTCTGTCCATGTGAATGACTTCCTGAGTTGTGGAACAGACCAGATGCTGTTTGTTTTTAAGGATCAAGATGGAACTGGACCACTTTTGGGTCATTTTCTCCTCACTGACCTTTGTGGCATTTCATACTCTGTAAGTTGTCATTGTTCCTTATTGTGGGGTTATATCACAGTTACGTGTTATTACCCTTAATGAAGTGCAAATGTGACAGAGGTCTTCATGACATTTCAGCGTGGCCAAGACAATGGAGCACCAAAGAAATCTCCTCTTCCACCAGAAAACTATCTTCTCACTCTTCAGGCTTTAGAGTGCAGACTACAGGTGAACATTTACAAAGTATTACAATCACTATTAATAAAATTATGTTTTGTTTTACATGAGAGAAGAAGTTACTCTGTTGTGATATTTAACAGTGGAAATGTGTTCATTTTTATGCGTATTTCTACAGTATTTGTTGACATGGTGTTAATTATTTTATTTTATTCTGTGCGATCATTGCATTTGTATGATCAAGTTAAATTAGTCTCTAGTCAGTTCAGGTTTATAATAAAAAATGATATTGCCATTCTATTGTGGTCTTTTACTTAGAGTGGATTGGCCGTGCTTCAGGAGCTTCAGAGAGAAGCGAGACTGAAAGAAAGAGTTCTACAGCAGTCGGTTCAAGCCCTTACTGATGTTGTCTCAGAAAGAGAACCTGTTCTCACACAGCCTGAGCAGGTACTGTTCTTGTAAAACAACATCTGCCAGTGACTTTTTACAAAACAGTATTTAGCTACATTTAAAGACAGCTGGTATCTCATGCAAGATTTGGTCTTATGACATGAAAATGATAATGTGATTTTAGTACTAGCGCTTGTATTTTTTTTATTGGTATTTCAGAGTTTGTAACACTGCATTTAAATTTATTTCACAGTTTAGAAATGGAAAAATTATCTCTTATCTTCAAAGTAATGTAAGGATTTATAATGTATTACCTTAAAGCAGAGAGATGTATTACTGATATTCCCCCTTGATTGGTTAGGTTTTGTAACTCAGTTTGAAAAGTTGTCATGTAGGTTATAGCAGTAGTCTTAAATTCTCAATTAAAAATGTGAATCACACAAGGTTACAGTCTACCAGGGAGTTAAAGATGGGTGTATATGGCCCAAGACAAACTTATTTAAAAACCAAATTTGAAATACTAAGAACAATTATTCTATAGTATACTATATTCAACAGAAAATATCATCACAATGCTCTTTGTTTTTAGATGACTTTTAAATTCAACTACTTACCTAGTGGATTGTTGTTGAAATTCAGACATAAACTGCTATGCTGTCAGTGCTGTCACACACTTGTCATTTCTGATTAGAGTCTTTGCACTCTCTGTTCAGGAAGGCCTTATTGCTCTGTGGGACTGTGATGATGACTCAAAGGATGAGGCCTTGGATGGCAAGACGCAAGACATGCCAGCAGTGTCTTCAGAGCCTCAAGTTAACAAGCTGTGGCATCGCATCACTGAGAACCAAATGGTTGTGGGAGTGATACTAACTACTGACAGCTCTGTGTAAACATGATTTTTTTTTTACATGTGAATTCTATATATTTTTCTGTGTGATGAATGTATGAGTTTTATGAACTAAATATGACCTATAGAACATGATGCACTGTAAACAGGAGTGGTCCTTCTAAAATGACCATCCACTTGATCCCTTCCAGGCATAATGAGTTCATCTGGCTAATTTGATTCATGCTCCATGGTAAATACACAGGCACTATTAATATGGGGCTCCATGCACAACATTAGGCAAGTGAGAAGTACTAATGTCCAGCTGTCAGACAGTATCATTGCTGCATGATTAGAACAGTCAGAACTACAACAATGCAGATCATGTTGAGTAAATCACATCTGTGTGAAGTTTTTTATGTGAATAATTAAGTTTTTTCTTTTCTTTTAAAGAAACCTAAAACCCAATCTCTGTCAACCAATAGCACCAATGGAGTAAGGATGTATTTGCCTATTTGATTACCCCACAACTTTATATGAAATTCACAAGGCAGATGTGGAGTGGCTAGGTGGTTACCGTGGCAACAGGTTTTTAATAACTCTCCGAGCTCCTTTTGTGGCAACAAGAAACTATCAGATTCCTCCATCCACCTGTTCCTGTTTTTGTTTTCTGTTTTTTTTTTTTACATGTGGAGAAAAACTACTTCTAGCATGACTGCCTCAAGAGCCTGTATATTGCTGTTCTGATTGGTGCTCTTGTACAGCTGATGTAATTTCACTACCTGGAGATATCAGTGTAATAAGCTCAGAAGCAGTCACACATTCATTCACACACTCTGTAGTTTCATATCTGATTTCCAGTCTGACTACACTCTGCGAGATATCTGATTGTTAGTGATGTGTTATTTTTGTTTCAGACCACTGGCCAGTGTGAGCTTATCCATCCTGACAGAGACAGGCCAGAGCTCAATGCCTGCAGTCATCCAGACCCAGAGCCAAGTGTTCTGGCTCCCCGTGCCTTGCCCCTCATCATCATCCTCTTCCTCTTCTCCTGCCTCCACATTCCTAGAGCCTGCCGCCAAGAGAAGCAAGCAGCACAACGCCGGCAGACCCAATAATCTCAACACATGCAGACTGGCTGTGACTGCAGTGACCAGGCTGACACCTCTGTTGAACTCTGGCTGTGTCAAGTGTTGTGTCATGCTCCATTACGTCCAGAGACAAGACGCTTTTTCCCTCGTGAGCAATCCTACACCGGTTGTGCTGTGTTGTGGTCAAGTTGTATTAGACATTCACAGTGATTTCCAAACCCAATTGCTGAAAAACCCTGAACTCAAAACAGGTAAAAATACAAATACAAATGTATTTACTGTGATTCTGATTTGACACATGGATTTTTATTATTTCTTTAATTTATCTCCAGATGAGGTAAAAGAGGACCTGCTGAGTTTGTTGGCAGTGCTGGATCGCTGGGTCTTTCTCATCGACTCTCCTGATCATAGCTTAGGTGATGTAGATGACTGGATTCAGAAAAGAGTGGGCTGTAAGAGGATAAACGTGAGTCCTCAGTATCTACTGTTAAATTCTTCAGGACCATCTGTCATGCTGCTGCACTGGCATCAGATCACCCCTTTCCAGGGGGAGCTCTCTGTCCACTCCAGGTAAATTGTTTTTATTCGCAGATGCTGTAAGGTGGCTGCATTACTGACCTCACAGTTGTAGGTGTTTGGGTAATGTTTTCTTTTTTCCATAATCATACTCTTAGTGAATAAAGTTGATGATGAAGTTAAAGGTGAGCTTTTTGTAAACAAAGTTTCTGGTTAGATTTAGATTCCCTTATCAGAGCCATTGTGAGTATTCTTGAGTTTAGAATACTGCATCTTCCATCTAAATATGTGGAAATATGTTTTTTTAATATATATTTTGAAAACTGTATTGTTCACATCATACATACAACGATTTTTGTTTTTGCCTTAACTGTCTCATTGCTGCATTTGTTGGTGCGTTACAGAAATCTTTAGATTAGTGGAGCAGTGTAAAACCATTAACAGGAGTTTGTATTACAAAAAATATATGGGATGTATGGGTTCATGTGGCTGAGAAAAAACAAAATGGGGATCTACTTAGAAAAAAACAGGTCAAAAATGTTTAATAACTCTCATTTTGACCTTTATGTTCTTTTATATGAGGGCCATTTTCATGTGTCATGCCTAGATTTCTGGTTTGCATGATTTCAAATAGACATGTAGCTCAAAGTTAGGGAGAAAAGGCTAAAGAAAGATGTCCAATATATAGATGCTGTTTTAATTTGCAACCTATAATGTCACTTGTCAGTGTATTGACTCAAACAGTATAATCAGGCTCTTGAAAAATATTAGATTTTATTTAAAATATCTAAGAAAGGTAGGGCTGTGACTGTATGTGGGCATTGCTCAATTTATATTAATGGATTCAGACTTGACAAGGCTTTGAAGTTGTCTAGGATATATGTCAGTGTGATATTCCACTGAGTAAAGTGATTAGGATTCTCTGGCAAGCAGGGCACTTAAAATTACAAACCCCACAAATAAATTCAAAACAGGTATATGGATGTGAAAAGGCTGAAAAGTACAGAAATTATATAAAGATGATGAAGAAAGAATAAACTTTAATAGTTTTTATTTTTATTTTAAATGTATTTTATTATATAATAGCATGCATATTCTCATTGTTGTCATCTCATGTTCCTTTGCAGCCACTTACAGATGATCCAGTTCCTGAACTCACTGTTGACTTACCTCCCTGTATCCTGCTCCATTCATCCTGTGAAAAGTACAAGACAACAGGGTGCAGCTCAAATATTTTCTTTGGCATTAGAAAAAGAGGTTGCATCACTCAGGGAATGTGTGTCATTGCTGTTTGGTGAAAAAGAGGAAGAGGAGGAGAAAAGGAGGAACTATGGACATGATGAGATGCCAGAGTCAGGTTCTGTGGAGGGGCTACAGAGGTGTCGAGAGGTGTGGCAGCGGGATGTGGAGAAGGGTAAAATGATGTTTAGCCCAGCGGTGGATGTGGGGAGTTATCGTGGGCTGACCAAAAGTATATCAGAAGTCCAACTCAGTGGGGATTTGGCAGCTCTCTTAGAAATACAAAGAACTTTGCTCAGCTAATGTGTTGCAGACATCACCCATAAGTATGTGTTTCCTCTTTAGGCAGTTTGTATTAATGTAATAACTAACCATCATGTATGTTTACACACATTTAACCAGCACTGAGAACTACCTCTGCTGCTGGCTTCTGTTCTGAGCTGAACTGTCTCCATTCTCTGAGACAGCCTCCTGGGGTTTATATCTATCTAGTGTCTTGCCATGTAGCGCCTCAGCCTATTACCATTGGATCACCCCGAGTTTCACAGCCTTAATTTGATACTGATGCGATACTGCTCTCTGCTGAGCTTAGTCTTCTGCCCATGTCCCTTTAGAGATCCTATGTTTTTGTGTCCTCTTTTGTGTCCATTGCAGCTGCTTTACACTATTCAGTACGAGACAGATCGCTCTAATCCTGGAGTGGAAAACTGTGTTATGCATAAAGACAACAGATAATGGTGAAGCAAGATGTTATAGACTGGCTCACTGGCTGTAGTTGACAGAAAGGTTTAGTGGTTCTTTTCCATCATGGTTCAGTTGTTTTTGTTGTTGTTGTTTTGTAAAATGATGTAAAGGATACAGTCCATGGATTTTAGTTTTAGTTACGATTCAGCACAGACTGCTGAATCATAGACCGTGATCTTTAAATACCATTTGTTGAAGTAAATCTTGAATCCTTAAAAGTACCTTATCTTAGCTCTTGACAACTGCCGTTTGAAATGGCTGCTGAGTGTTTTCTCTGTCTCATTGGGAGCTGATAAACAAGGATGTGCTTTTTGTATATTACTGGATCTAGTCTCTCTGAGGAGCTCAGTCTGAGGAGCGATAAACACTAAAACCCTTTTGCACCTTCTATGTTTCTGCTTCACGGCACAGCTTCTAGGGCTCCCCTAAACATAGAAGCAACTTATTACAAACATTGGGGTCTATGAACCCCATGGTTGGTGGTTCACCCTCATTTCTGTTCATATGTCGGGTATCTTTGGATAAGACACTGAACCCCTAACCCTGAAAGGGACAGTCTATCCACAGGAAAAATTTCTCCAAGGGGGATTAATAAAGTATCTATTATTAATAATATTATGTAATTTCATGAAAAGTTACAAAATAGTTAGTGTATAATAGTGTAATGCTGTAAACGTAAAACATTTTGTCATGTTAGAATAAAAATAAAAATTGTGTTTGCAGCACATTCACATTTTGCTGTTGTATTCACTCCTGTCAACTTCAGCCACCATGCAAACTGATCACATACATCAACACATTTTTTTGCTTCTTTAATCCCTTTCACACAGATAACAGTCAAACCCCACACGCACACTTTTTTTTGCTGTGAGACAAACACCTCCTTCACATCAAGCAATGAAGAGGAATTGTGAATCCTGTAATGTAAATAACACCAGTAAATGACCAGAGGGATGTAGATCACATGTGAAAAGGAAAATCCAATTGTATTGGTGTTCCCTTAGAGCCCTGACTGCCACCCTGAGTAATATATATGCTTTGTCATCCCATTACTACTTGTTAACTTCTATTAACTCTGAGTGGTGGAGCAAGCTTCAGGGCTTCTTTCCTGTGCTGAAGCCTCCTCACCTTAATGTGGACTGAAGATGTGGCAGATGAATAATATTGCTGTTGTTAGGAAACCGCTCAGACATGAAAGCAAAATCATTAAAACAAAATGTACACTTCATGCTGTTTTAATGACTCACAGGCAAATTGACAGTGGACAGAGTTTCACATCTTTGGAAACTTTGGTTAAAGCCAGCCTTCAGCTGTCACTAGTACGGAAGCCCATTTCTGCCAAGATGTCTTTTATTTAAATTTCACTTTACATAAATATTTCTATTTTTAACATGACATCAACATGTTTTTTAACTTAATCTAATTTTTATTTCCCTGGCACTGCAATACATTTGTATTTTATTAGAATAATAATAAAACATTTAAGGAAGTTTGTTGACCATATAAAGATTAATAAGAATTTCAGTTGTAGATGAAACTTGTCTTGATGAACTGATTACACTTGAAACCATAGGATGGTTTCATAGCTACATTTGCATGTGGTATAGAATGATACTGGAAAGCATTTAGTTGAATATTTTTTATGAACTCAACTCTTATTTTTTTGAAAGGTCAAGTTTACTTATTTAATTTTTAATTAAATCACAAAATTACACGATTTTTGACAAAATATCCATTTAACCCATTTTTTAAATAATTGAATCACAGCTTGTGCCTTCAATAATATTACATTTAAACATCCATAATGCTTTGTGGTGCTGCTAGGTCACAGCATGATGAGGGCACTGGCCTGGTCTTTGCCTGCAGCTGACTGTTATTGATTGGAGTTAGTGAGATTGGTTTGCTCTGGACTTTGGTAGTCAGTAGCTCAACCTGACACCAAGCAGAATGGGAAACCATTGATTACATCTACATTATAATGCACAGTGCACAACCTACATATGCTACGCTTGTGTACCACATAAACAGATTTACCATGTGAGGCAAGATTGGTTCAAAGCTTGCTAGTGTGATAGTTCAGTTTTTGCATTTTCAAACATTTGCAAACATTTGCAAACATTTCTAAAATTAGTAAGTTTTCACTTGATCATTATGGGGTAATGAGTGTAGATTAGAAAAAAAGAGAAAAACATGTGTAACAGTTTTATCAGGCTGAAACATAACATTTTAAAAAGTTAATGGGAGTCTGAATACTTTCTGAATACACTTAACACAAGATCCACTATTTTCTAAGCTTTAAACTAAAAGGTTTTTACAGTGTTAACAGTAGTGGCAGGGGTGTTCAAATGCTTCTTAATTTTAAAATGTCCTCAAAAGTCTTATGCCATGGAGTAAACAGTCCTTTGTGTGAATTCAGACTTTTCAAAGCCTTTCTTTAGCTACAAGAAATTAGTATGGGAGTATATCAATACTACCAGCCAACAAGTGTTTGCACACCACCCAATAGTTCTGTGACTGGAGTACTCTGTCTTGTAGTACTTTTGCATTTCTTTATAAATGCAGGTATCCCAATACACAGGCAGTGCCTGTTTTGTAACCTGAATAATGTTGAGGAAGCAGAAAACAGAAAATACCAGACTTTGCTGCTGCTTTTCATTATTTCCTTAATACAATGGACATTGTTTTGATGCAGTGCAGTATTTAGGTATATTTAGGCATAAGAGACACTTTTTGGTAAAACCATGCACTTCGTTAATAACTTCATTAATTTCATGCTTTTCTGTCGTACTGGCCATATCAACTGCTGTGCAGTTGCCATGGCAACCCTCATTTCTTGCCTTTCTCAGACCTCTCAAAGCAGCCTTTCTAAACTTTAATGAATTGTGGAAAGTTGTTTTCCTCCAAAACACACTTATAAGCTACAAATAACTTTCTACTTATAAGCCTTGCATTTGATTGCATAAAGGTTGAGTCACTGCATATTCAAACAATGGTGAAATGGATGGTGTTTCCATGTGAGGATTAGTATTATTGATTAGTTCATAATCCCTGTGTTTTGAGCTTTAAAAATGCAATTGGGTGATTCATGCAGCCTTTTCATTAAGCCCACAACAGGCATGTTGCGTATCTCTATAACAAATATAAAGGTTTGTGGATATTGGCATTAGCCATGGAAACGAAGCATTATTGGTAGGATAATGACGTTTCAGGGAATCCAACTGTGTATCGTGATCAGATGTGCTCACTTCTTCTCTTCAAGCATTTTACATTAAAGTGGCAGGTAAGCCCCACACTACAGTGTGAAGTCCATTACCACGCATTAATGGAAGCTCACTGTCAGATCATATCTCTGTCACCCCAGGCCTCACAGCGATCCATGCATGCCCTTTCATATGAGCTTTATAAAGAGCAGAGACTGTTTTGTCACATTCTTAGATTTGGGTGCACAAATGATTTTCATATGTGCCTTGATAGACATCCATCTGTTAGTTTTGTATATGTGAAGAAAGCACTGTATTGTGAAATGTCATCAAAAAAATAATTTAAAAAGTCCACTGCCTTACACATGAGATGTGGAAATAAAGTAAACAGTGTGCAGTTATTGAGTGATTTTATTGATGTGCAGGCCGGTAAATACCCTTTTTCAGGAATTGCATTCGTGAAAATAATTTTTCACCACACTATATCAGGTGTGCAAGGACCATTAGCTGCTCTGTACCATGAATGTGATGAGGATCTGTCCTCCACCGTTCAATCTATCTACAAACATTTGTCAGCATCTAGCAACTGTTTGTTGCTAGATGGTTGACATCATCAAGTGAAGGGAAACAATCCACAGTGAAAGTTAAAGAATTATACAGAAATCTATTTTTTATAAACATACCTGTCCTCCACTACAATAAATATTTCATCAGACTAATTCTACAAAAACATAGACTCAAACTCTAAAACCATACCTAAGATACCTGGAGAATTTACCTGGAATCTAAAACAGTTAATGTGCATATGGTCGTATGACAACATTATTTGGTGGTGTAATTCAATGCATGTTCACAGTTTGTAGACTTGTTCAAAATCCTATTATAATTTCTGAATTTAGCCTGTGTAATATATGACAGTTAATTTTAGAAATGTCATTAGCATGTAAGGGAAAACTAATGAATTTCATACAATCTGAAAAAATTTACATTGATTTTAGGTGATGTCGACATGAATATGATTTATGACACACTTAGAGAAAAAAAGACACAAGAGGAAGAAATACCTATGGAGCTCTGGCCACAGTTAGAAAAGCTCAAACTGTGCATTCAGCTCTGATAAAAAGCAAAAGGAGGAGATTCTTTGAAGAAAAAAAACAGAAGCATAGAGCTTCGTCTCAGCAAAGCTTGGACATCTAAGGCCTCAGGTATCCCATAAAAATGCAGTATTCAATTTCCGATTCCAGATTTTCATCTGCTCTCCTGATACGTGTGCTGCTGCTTAATGTTTCAAAGATGCATCTGTATGTGCTTACTGTCTGTGTATTTTAGACATTTGGTGCTATATACTGTATAAAGATGAGGAAGTGCCATAACAAATAGTACACTATAAAACAGTCACAAATATCCTTGATAAGA
Organism: Ctenopoma multispine; assembly: GCA_034779795.1. NCBI lineage: Eukaryota > Metazoa > Chordata > Actinopteri > Anabantiformes > Anabantidae > Ctenopoma > Ctenopoma multispine. The sequence goes on from JAUYWH010000013.1 coordinate 9,561,961, forward strand.
AATACCCCTTTTTGCAATCACAAAAGGTCTAAGCTACTTACACTTACAAATCCATGGAATGTTTCTTTGTTTCTTGGTTGCACACATGCCGAGGCAGAACTGATTAAAAAATTTGGTCCATCTTTTCCAGGATGTTACTAAGCCTTGAGTTATATTATTATGCAGCAGTACAATGACAAAAAAAGCATTTATGTCTCAAAAGCTCTTCATGTTATCAAAACATTAGCATTACTGTATGAAGTAAAATGCAATGTTTTTACATTATCCCTGAAAATTCCCCGCTGCCATCATTGTGGTACCTCTCAATGCACAGTCTCTAATCTCATTTTGGTGTACTTCCCAAGCACTTCTCAGACTGAGAAATGAACAAAAAAGTTATTTGTCAAGGGAAAGGTCTTTATTTTTTGTGGATGTCCTCATGTCTGATAATCTTGTAAGTAACCCAGTAAAAGATGTTGAAGATGAGGAAGGCCAGTGGAAAAGCCGCCCTGGAGATTGTGTCTATCCTCTTGGCTCTGTCCACAAACTTCTTCCTCATGGCGTCTATGTCTTTTGGGAGTGGTGTTTGAGGGTTCGGAGCTGGAGTAGCATTCTTAATGGCTGAGCCATCCTTCGTTGGCAGACACTGACTCATATTGTAGCCAATTAAATTAAAGCGGCCTTCACGCATATCATCATCCTAAAAAAAAACAAAGCACATGTCGACAGAATTAAGTTGTTCTTTTTCAAAGCACTGCAGCTCATATTTTATGCCTTAATTCTTAATGATTAATTGTCAGCACTTGTGCACTGTTTTTCTATCTCAACAAACAAAGTATGTTACAATTCGCCTCTTGCTGAAGGGCACTTCAGCCTGCAGACAGGAGGGAATTAAACCTGGTCCTGGAGTTAATGGATGACTCGCTTCGCCAGGGACAATTCTAGGACCTTTAGTGGGGCCTCAGATCTGATACAAATGTCACATGCATACAGTGCATTGCAAAAGTGTTCAACTTCCCTAAATCCCAAATTTCATTGGATAACAATTAACATATTAATAATAATTAATTAATTGATAATAATTAATGCATTTAAGTGATTCTTATTCAAGTAGCTAATAAAACGCTACGCTACTACTAAGCTTCCACATGCTGATGCTTTATTCTAAATACTAGAATCTGCATGATTATATACAAACAGTGACACTACAGTGTAAAGTGATGTTCAGCAAGTATAATGTTTACCATAATAATCATCCTATTTATTTAATTCTTTAAATGAGTGAATTTTTTTATCTGTTCTTGGCAGTAAAGGAACATTCAAAGGATAACGTGAAACTCATGACACAATGAAAGGCTATACAAAATCAGTCCAGCAAACAGTTGCAGATATATAGTATTTCTGTCTGTTGTGGTTGACCGATGGACACTGCTGCTGTATGGCTAAAAGGTTTGATAAACCAACAATTCTCTAAGGACTTTAAAAGCCTACCTTGTGACTCCTCCTTTGCCTTCGCCTCAGGCGAAGGAACTCTTTCTGTTGCCTGGAGACAAAATTAACCCCAGCATATTCTAGTAATGCAGCAAATACAAAGAGCAGACACACAGCCATCCAGATGTCAATGGCCTTCACATAAGAGACCTGCAAAAGAACACAGATCCCTTAGTTAAGTCTTCCAAGATGACAGCATGTGCTATAAGTTTAAATGCACTATGATTGATGATGACTTTGATTTAAATATATTTATCTTCAAGTATTAATTTGGATTGTTCGATTTGTTATCTAGATGAAGATGTTCAGTTACAAATTTCTTTCTGTTTTTCTCCCCTTTTTCTCATATGACAGTTATGTGTGACTAAATCACTGTAATTAGAGGGAACTGACAAGTGTATCAAGCCATATCAGCACTGTAAGGCCACAAACAGTGAGAAATAATAGCTACCTTGAATATCCATAGAAAGAGAACTGTAGTATAAGTCACTACATTTAGTACTATCTGTACTCAGGTTCTTGAGAAAATGAGGATAAAGTTAGGCACACAAAGGCTTCTCTTTAAATATTTATCAGTGTATGTGTCTTTTATGTGAGAAGCTGACAAAGCTGAAGCCTTATGTGCTCATCTGCAGATTGATGCATTGAGAGTGACTGATCATCAAAATCTGTCTCTTAGTGCCTGTACTCTTTACAATGTGCTTGGCACTTTGCCCTGATCGGGAATAATCTTCATTGCTGTAAAACAAAAGTTGAATCCTGTCAATTATATAAACTTAGGTTAAAAAGCTTCCCAGACATGCGTTTAGTATCAGCAAACATATAGGTGTATTCATGTATATGTAACAGATGACACATATACTGTAACAGACAGCTTTCACCTAACATATATGGAAATGAGATAATGTTTTTAAGCATTTCAAACAGTCTGAGTTTAGGAATACTTTTATTCATTTAATCTATTCAGAGTAAAGACAAACGTTATTGTGCTTTTGTTGTATTTGCCATATGTAAGCAGAGTATTGCTGCTTGGGTTGTGCAATTAGAGAGAAAAGCCAATAGTACATATGTAGCTCCTAGACTGGTTACTCACAGAAGAAATAGCTAAATGCAATAGAGCCATTAATTACTTTTGATTAATGCTGGATCATCTGTGTAACCAGACCTTATTTAACATTAACACAGAAACCGTTTTACCTTTGGAAGAGAAGCTCTGGAGCCAGAGCTTTGGGTGGTCATGGTAAGCACAGTGGTGATACCCAGTGCCACTCTGGCAGGAGCAGCATCCATATTGATCCAAAAAGACACCCACGACAGGATAACAATAAGGAGAGAAGGAATGTACATCTGGATCAGGTAGTAGCCCATCTGGCGCTCCAGATGGAATTTAACCTCAATACAAGTGAATTTACCTGTTTAAGGGCAAGAAGTATAAACACAATTCAGCCACCACAGCAGGGTAAATCTTAGCTGTATGAATATAAACAGTACTTGTGTCCTCTGACCAGTGTTGTAGTGTTTGGTACAGTAGCCCAGTTCTTTCTCTTCCCTCATAATGAACTGAGGCAGAGTGAGTCCCTCTGACACCTGCACTGCACCGTTCTCCAGCCATTCAAAAATCAAGTCATTCATGGTGTAGCCAACTAGAGACAGAACATAAAAGATGATTTAAATTTTAGATACACTGTAGTGACTTGATTCAGAAAGGGCAGTGACAGCAATGAGACAAAGTTCAGTCTCACAACTTTCCAGCTGCATCGTACACGTCTGAACATCCATCGGGAAGTTCTTCAGATCCATTGGGCAGGACAGTATTAGAGTCAACCTATGATGCCAGACAAAGTCATAAAGTAAGACAGGGTGAAGGGACCAAACCAGTGTTTAAATGTCATTGATTCATTAAGCCTTGAACTTGACACATGAATTGAAAATAATTTGCCTGAAAAATCTAATTACAGTTGGTACACTTTTGTCAATCTGTGTTGTGTACTCCTTTCTTCTGTGTGATAGCCTCTGACACACTATACAAGATTCCCTTCAGCAGGTTCCAATCACACTTTCATTACTGCAACGTATTGTCTCTTTGATGCATTGCGGTCCAAAGTCTGCTCACTCTGTCATTTTTCTCATGAATGGAGAGAGTAGCCAACCACTTTTCATCTCAGCCATTGACCCACTCTACCTCCACACCTGAGCACCACTCAACTCTGAGTTGCTCCCTAAATGGACTCAAAATTGATCTGCTTTGTATCACATCATTGCAGAAAAAATTGAATATCATGTGTGACTGAAGCTGTATTGAAATAAAGTGAAACATATTTTCACATCTTGTAGTGAGTTTTGCTTAAGATTTGAGTTGATAGGCCTATAAAGTGTCATGCATCCTAAGTGGGTTGCATGTTTCAGACTCTTCAACTATGTTTTTTTCATATTCTTAAGTATCCCCTGAACCAACATGTATTATTGTATTATTGTATTGTATGTGTTATATATTAACACATATTCATATCTTTTTCATCACTTTTGGTTTTCTATTCGTTCGGGATTCTCCAAAAATAGCCATGAGATTAGCTTGCCCTGGTCCTTTTGAGTGTTTCTAATTAAAAATCTACATTGCAGATGTACTGCAGTTTAGTAAATTGTGCCATTTCAAAGAATATGAAATGAGATAAAATCCATTTACAACTTGCTTTACATTGACAGTCTTTGATGTTTGAGAGGACATATAAAAAAGCAATAAGTGAGCATGTCCTGGGGTGATCCATAAGTCAGAGCTTTTGCTTCTCTGCAGTATCATTTTAAACCAAGCACAGAAATGTACCTCCGCAACAGTACCATACTTTAATAGAATTTATAAAAAAAAATAATTTATATTAATTTATAGATTTATAAATTATGTATTACTTTATTTTATTTTTAAATTCTGTTATTTATGATGTCCAATATTTTACCTGATACTGTAGAGGACAGTCCCATCCTTGAAGATCCGCAGTAGCTTGTTGTCTGTGGTGACATCGTGGAAGTTGGCTCCTTTCTCATTGGCAAAGAAAAGGTCAGGCTTCCAAATGGAGTCCAGCATGGAAGGGTCCAGGTCGAGAGAGGAATCTGGATATTTACTGTATGCCAGCCGAGGGTCATTCCACTTCTGTCGCAGGAAGATGTTCACTCTGTAATCCTGCAGAGACGAAAAGCAGCTTTGAATGTTTTGCAGCGTAGAGATTGGGGTTATGAGAATACATACAGGTTAAAGACATTTTTAAGTAATATCTCATTTTATCTTTTTGATGGAGTGAATAACAAAATTGTTCTGGTAAACATACTGGATAATGATAACCCTAATACACAGAACATGCAACATTGTTAAAATAATAAATTAATATGGCAAACAGCTGTTCCTTGAGTATTTCAGTTTAATGGTACATGAAACTTCAACTCCACTACATTTTAGATGTTTCATCTACCCTACATTTATCTGATAGTTTCTGCATAGTTAGATTAGATAAAAAAAATATACATGAAAAACGATCAAGCTAAATAACGTTACATACAGCCCTGTAATGTCAATAACAACATGACAAATGATAAAACCGGTGATGAGTAACTAAAATGAATATTATCATCTAAGTATCTATACAATGTAATTTTAATTTAATACATGACCAATCTGATGAACATCTATTGATAATCTTGCATTGACGAAACACTGACCTTGTGATTACTTCTAATTAGTAATGATAATGTAAGAGCCAAAATAGGGGCGAAACGATGCTTTTATAAGACGCAATAAGTGACGAGGAAAACGCAGACAGTGCAGCTAGTAGTGAAGTAAGTGTCACAAAGCTCGGTTGCTTAGGGTAATTGATATGTCATGATGATGAGAAGCCCTTATGTTGTTTGACATTTCATCAGCATATTGGCGGTTCCGAATATCTGCATGCATGTTTAAAACTGTGTAATTCCCTGACACTATTATGAGCACCAGCTCCAGATCTAAATAGTTATTATCGCTCATTATGAATCATTTGATCATGATGTGTTTCTATGCAGCCTCGCAGATTTTTATTTTTACCCTTTTACTTCCACACTTCACAAACTGCAGCCCAGCCACCACCCATAATTATTGGCTACACTAAAATTACTTACTAGTTGTTGTATGGATTATTAAACTTGAACTAATAAATGTATAGGGGGTGACTATGGGGGTGCTAACTAATACTTCGACCAGTACTACCGCCAATAGACGCCTTCATGGCAATAAACAAGGGCTTTATGAAGAGGAAAACATAGTATGGATATACACTCACTGGTCTCTTTATTAGGTACAAATGTACAGTTTAATGTAATCCAATACAGCAGCTCCTCCATGAATTATATTTTGGACCCCTGATGTATGTGAATAGGATGAAACACATCTTAACATAATGCACCTCACCACCTACTGAAACATTGGAGAATTATCACCTTTCTGACTGTTTCAACAAAAACTGAGAAATGATAACCTTGTAAAAGTAAAATTCATAGAAGAACTGTTGTATTGAATCCATTAGACGGTTCAAATGTACCTAGTGAAGTGGCCATTGATTGTATCTTAAAAAAAGTACATCATGTTGGGTAAAACAGGGATGAATTAGTCTTAACTCCAGAGCGGGTATCAGGGCTTTAGAACAAGTCCAAGCACAATACTCAACTCACCATTGTGGTTTCTGCTATAGAACCAAAGCTGTTGATAAATATGTTGCAGGTAACATTAACTGGTGGACCTGCAGGTTGAGGGATAGATAACACATTGGCACATTGTACACATCAAAAATCAGCCAAAATGCCAGAGGAACTCATCATAGTTGTCGCCGTGACAGAACCAAAACTGTTGATAAAAATATTGCATGTAACGTTTACAGGGGGACATGTGAAATGGAATGACAATGACGTGACAGGAAAAAGCCTTAAACCATATCATCAACTGGGTTTGGAGTAGTGAAGATTGGGGTCTGTTGGCTTTCAAGCTGCTGTTTGACTGTGTATGTCAACATGCATTACTACCAACAAGCAGTGTTTTTTTTTCTTTTATTATTTTATGGGACTGTCTGGAGTGGATGGTGACATGTTGCATGCTTTGTTAAACCACAAGCAAAAGACCATATTAAACATGAAATGACCTATGTTTAGCTTTAAAGACCAAAATGTTTCTTCCATTCTGCTCAAGAATATGATGCATGTTAAAATGCAGTTACATTTAAACTAAAAATAATAATTAATAATTATGTAATGATGTAGGTGATCATTTGTGGTTAACAAACTGTAAACATACACATTTCTTACATCCTGTTTTTTTTTTTATTTCGACTGAGTATACATGCACACAAACAGAGATGTACAAAAACTTAATACTCAAATAATATTTCACCACAAGTAGAAGTACCCTTTAATGTTTCTACTTTATTAAAAGTACTAAAGTACATTATCTAAATTTAACTTAAAGTACACAAGTTAAAGTACTCCACTAAGAAAACTGTGTGTTTAAAACCATGGAGAATTTGATGCTGGTGATAACATGAACGTAGAAGTCTAGTTCAGATTTATTTGTCAAAGGTGAAAATGTGTTGTTACCTACAAACTGTGGAACAAAAACAGTAGTCGGTAAAGGGGGGACTGACTTTAACCACCTTATATAGTGATGATACAGTGAATAGTGAATGATCCACCAGAATTTAGTGAATATATAATGACTTTAATAAGAATATAATCTTTTAAAAATAACTAGTTACTAATGATGTTAATATGAATGTAGTGGAGTAAAAGTATCATATTTTCCCATGATCTGATCTGTAGTGGAGTAAAGTAAAAGTAGCATAAAATGGAAATACTCCTGTAAAGTACAAGTAACTCAAAATTTAATTTAGTAAAACTTAAGTACAGTACTTGAGTAAATGTACTTAGTTTTTCACCACCTCTGCACATGAATGCATGCACATACACACATACTAATTTGTGGCAGCAACAAATAATTGAGTAATCTATTACTTGATTAGCAAACAACTAATTAACAACAAGTATATCTCATGAATATGTATCCTGAATATGATATGATGGATCTTTGAAACTATTTTCTGACATTTTATCAAAGTAATCTAGAGATTAATTAATAATGAAAATACTAGTCAGCTGCAGCACAGCATGCTCTAATGACTGTTGTCATTTTTATCCCAGATTCTCCTAAACTAAAATCTTTTTGCAGGGCTTGGCAGGTTATGCCATTTAATGTCACAGCAGATCTCTCCTCTATATGATAAGTGAAGTAGTAAGCCCTCCCCAGTACCCTTCCCCTGTGCTTTCTTCATCAATATTGTATGGCACTTGGTATTAATATCTGCCTCAGTTTGTCATCAGGTGGCTACATTTAACAGCAGAAACAGAAAAATAATGCAGTACCTCCTCACAACACTTTCAGGAAATCTAGGTCAGCCTTCAGAAACACAGTTCAACGCGCTCTTCAAAGTATATTGAGCAGGTTCGCAAAATAAATAATCTGTTTACATCAAAGTGTTTAATTTCCAGCTGTAAGGTTCTAAATTGTGTATGAGCCATGGAGTTTTAAGTACCCTAAAATAGGGAGAATATAAATCTAACCAGAAGAATTCAAATACTACTTTATGCCTTTTAATCCATGTGTGCTCACCCTCTCCTTATTAGCTAGAAACAGTTGCTTACACTTTATCCCTCCACTGAAAATGCCAGCCAGTGTTAAGCAGGCTGTCCTCTCATCTCACGTCCATTTCAGCAATCTTGTCGAAGCTCTCCCTTTCTCCTGGACATGAGGGAATATCTAGGCCATGGGTGTTGAATCCTGCTGATCAGTCCCTTAGCCGTACTCTGTGGCCACTTCAACTACTGGAATCCCAGCCCACCTGACCCAGTCTGGAGTGAGCCTGAACCCCAACGGGTCGGCCTCTCCGCACTCAGCTCCATTCCAGTGACAGATGCTATGTCTGTCTCCAGCATCACAGCAGCAACAACAGAAGAACTCAGTAGCCTGCAGCCTTGCCACGGGGGCACCATCCATCACTTGGCCTGTCATGGTGGCTTCTCTGTCTGCTTCAAGTACCAATGTGAAACTGCACAATGCCCACCCTCCTTTTTTCCTGCTTCTAAATTTTTATTTAAGGAGATATGGATTTTATCAAATTAAAATAAGTGGTTTGTGATTTTGTGTTTATTTATTAATTGATGTTTACATTATAACTACTTTATTGATCCCTGTGGGGAAATTGTTTTTTGGTTTATAACAGGTGCTGGTTGCATGTCTTTTGGGAAAAGGGTTACACTCAACGTGAAGTGTGTGATGATTTCCACAAGACAAAGATGATGATAAACAAACCTTTGAAATTCGGTCTTATTCGTGCATCATACCCGGACGTGCGACCCATGAGTGAGTCTAGAAAGTCTGAGGGAGACATGTTGGAGGATGATCTGGAATCGTGCTCCTTGGCATCCACAACTCTGTAACACACAGGATTAGAAAACCGACCTGGTCAGTCAGAAGTCAGAACTCTAAACCAGGCGTTAAACCTTAACTGTCGCTTAGCAGCGCCTGGCAGTGATGGCCACGCACACGGAATCTGAAAAATGCGTGAAAGCGCACACGCGTATCAATCAATGAATCGATGTATGTGATTTTAACGTGGTAAGCATCGCCTACAATATGACCCAAGATTAAACAGCATGTTGTAACTCGTAATGGTAACATTCCAGGAATATTCTTATAATACCGCAGATGAGAAACAGAGAGATTAAATTATACAATCAATGCGTAACTGTCACTGTAAAACCATTCTACTACAATGAAATTCCCTGTAGGGATACTGTGTAGTTAAGAATAATTAACAGTCAAGTTCTTCTCTTAAAAACAATTCAAATAGTAACAACAACAGTAGCTTTAGTTCCTCAAGCATTTACCAACTTTGTCTGCAGAAAAAGTCACCATCCATTTTATTTCCTTTCTATAATTATGCGACCAAATACTTTTCTTTTCCCCAAACTTTAGAAAGGATAAACTATTTATTTTAAACGTATAAAGTGGTAAATAAAATACCTTACCTAAAGTTGCTTGTCTCCACGAAATATGTAAATAAAGCTACTAAAACCTTAATAAAGGAGCGATTCATTCCTGGTGGTTTCCCCATGTGCTCACTTTTCTATTTCTTCCATATGTTTACATTGGTCAAACACATAATCCAAATAGGGGTACCGTTTTCTTTCTGACCAAGTCGTGGGCGTTTTGGTATTGTTGTGTCATGCAAAAATACCGGAGACATTCCTCAACGCAGCCACAGATCATAGTTTAGTTTCATGAAACTCTGACTCCCATTAACGGATTTCTCGAAGCGAAGGTGTAAAGAAACATCAGTCCTCTGGTCAGACGTCGAGGAGAAGAAACTCCAAAACGCATCGGCTGGAAGCTTTTTGCTGTGGCTCCAATCCAGACGCTCGCGTTGCGAAGACCAACCCGTTGGCCTGTGTTGTTACTTATGAAGGGAAATCTTTTCGCAGGTGGAGGGCCGTCCTCTGTTGAGGAATGGAAGTGGAACGCCTTTTCTCATTTCAGCACTTGGACAGCTCCCGGTTGCATTACGCGCAAGCGCAAGGCTTAAAAGTGGTAGGCGTGAGTTGGTTTTGAATAAGTCCAACAAACGGGAGACAAATCAACAGAAACACAGTAAAAATAGTCTTCGATGTTTTAAAGCTGCTTAAAGTGTTCGATTAAACATTAAAGCATTTTTCTCACGAGATCGGCTTGACTTGGAAACTCCCAATACATGCAGCCATCTATCAAGATCAAGTGGCTTTAGAAAAAAAAAGGTTTCATATGATATGATTAGGGAAGTTATATTTATAACAGGGGGTATTATTTTTATTTATATCCTCAAGTTCAAATGTGACTTAGCACCTACACGTCTCATAACATACAATTATAATTAATAGGGGATTGCAATTCACATGAAATCAGTAGAAAACAGGCAGATAGTAATTGATTGGTTTGCTCTGACGTCACGGTTAGCTGTATCTCTACACAACATGCTTTTCTGTTCCCATCATTGTCAGTTTAGAGCAACCGACATCCTCACAGTGATATGAAAAGTGTAAACAAAGGACGCACCAGCGAGAAGCCGCTGGGAGAGTATTTGGTACCCTGGTTGCCCTGGAAACAGATTTCCGAGGCACATCATTGGAAATGCTGAAAGGTTGGCCTCCCAGAGCGAGACGGAAGAGAGCTGACTGACAGACAGTGACACAGACGGAGACAGCAGGAAAAATATACTACAGGGTGGCTGTAGCCCGAGGGTGGAGGAACTGAGGTTTAGTAGGCCAACACACTAGTAATTATTTTTCAATATAAATGAATATAAGCACTGGGTATTGATACAGAGGCTGGATGTGAACCTGGCCCTGTGAGGATGTGAGTGGGCTGTAAGGCTTCATGGACCACAGGCATGAATGACTCATTCCACATGAACACTCAGACATGTGCTGTGGAGGAAACAGCTAAACTTAGTGAGAAAAATAAGTATTTTACTCGCATCAAGCCAACCACAGGCGTCGTGTTGTGAGCTTGCTTGCAGCACATCACATGCCTCAATGCTGTGACATGCTCGGGGCCATATTATACTTTAGTCTGACACTTGGTTACTGACCAGTTTCCAGATCATCTTAGCCTGAGGACGAGTCATCGCGTTCTCCTTCTCCTTTAATACTGAGATCCAAATTGCAAGTGTCACATTGTATCTCATAGTGGGGAATGTATGGCTTACTAAGGTCTGGGGATTTAACATCAGTGTGTGATCTGAGATCTTGTGCATGGCATGTTCTACAGCATGTTCACCAGCATAAATACTGAATGTCCTGTATTAATTATTTACCAACAAGAATATGCAGAATATGAGTCTCCATATTTTGTTTATATTAAATGGAAACAAATTTAGATTTATCTTGCAGAACACTTTCCAGATTTAGTGTATGTGCATGACTCTAATATGAATGTGTTGGACCCAGGTCAGAAATAACATCTATAAAATCAGACATTTTGTGAAGTCTTCCTAATGAATACATTTCATCCTGGTAAGGGCCAAAATTCTGTCTTTTCTTTCCCATCTCTGAGACAGCTGCAATTGGCTTGCCTGTGTAATGACAACCAACAAGAACTCGAATTGGCCATTAGCTTCCAATTCCAAAGACTTTGGGCCAGGTGGGTCACATAATTAAAGGAGAACAAGTCAAATCTGCGTGCCATTAAAGGGAGAGAAAGATGTAGTGTGCCTCTCTTTCTGTGGGAATAAAACAGAACAATCTTTTAGACAGGCAACGTCTGTCTCATTTATCTCGCAGTTTCCACACAGCCATTAAAATTACAGGTTCAAGACAGCCGAAGGCGTTATTTTAAAGCAGCCCACACACAATTAAGATTGGTCGCTTCTGTGTGTTATTCTGTGGGGATTTAAGGGTTTTACATCATGTGGTTTATTGTGTCGTCTAAAAGGATTTGCAGCACAATTTATAATTTTACAATGAAATCAAGAGGGGTACCCTTTAACACATCTATTCCAATATCACACCCATAAATAACATACATATCATTTTAACCTGCTTTAGTATTTCAATTTATATCTATACACACATGTTTTTCGAAGAAGAATAAGGTTGAAGCAGTCTGATCAGACTGTTTTCATTGATCTCCCTCAATAGCTGAGGAGTTGTGGAATGACTGGAGAGCTCACCTGGAAACAACAAGCAGGCTTTACCACCCTGATGCTCATGTGCACTGGACCAAAGACAGTTGAGAGCTGCGGAGTATCCATTGCTCCATCGATTCCTTGTATCTTTATCCCACTTAATGACTTTTTCTCTCTATAATTCAACTCATGGAGCTGATCTGGGGCCTAGTAGGGATACAAAAAAGTAACTTACGGCAAAAGCTATTTTGATGAGACAACGCAACACGACGTAGGAAGAATGCAAAGGAATTAATGAGTGGATTCTTGAAGAGAAGGAAGGATTTGAGAATTCTCTAGTGCCACAACACCCAACACAATTATCATAAGCTCTCTGTCATGTAGCAATATTAAGCTATTTTGAGCCTCCTACTTGGAAGACAAGAGAATGATAAACGTGTTTAGACTATGCACACATCCTATACACACAAGTGTTTAAGATACAGATACTGTATAAGAGCTGTAAAGTCATGTGAGCCACAGGTGAATAAACAAACTAAATGTCCACCAAGATGGTGCTCCATAGGTCATCTTATCCCTAAGGAGGAAAGAGTAGCCATGGTCTTCACTAAGACTCATCTGTCAATCACAGCTTTCTTTCATCAGTGGGAGCACCCTGACAGCCACAGAGCCTTTCTCCATCACTGAGCACTGAAAACCCGCTGATCCCCAGTCTAGACCCCCACACACGCTCTATAGTCACTGGGTGTCTGCACACTCAGTCAACTGAAAAAAAATCACACAGTGCTTTTACAGAATGCATACATTATTTTGAATCCTAATAACTGTGTTCAGTTTGTTAAGCAAATTTTCTTCAAGGGAAACCATCACGTTTTCATGCATATCTGCATGTCAGGATGTTTCCCCTGAGTTCTAGCTTCTGTGCAGTCACCCAAACACATGCTGTTCCCCTTCCAATCTCTGCTTCCTGTTGAAACTGGCTCACAATTTATCTATTTCTAGCTTTCAGGCTTGTCTCTCAGAACGTTGTCACTGGAGTTGTGCAGCTGTCAAAGTGATGCAAGAATAGATTGAAGATTGAATACAATTTCAATTGCTTTACTGGTTAACATCAGCTTTTTCTTTCAGTGGAGCTTAGATGTATGTTATGGGACCAATTACTCATCGAGGGGGTCACTGGTAGAGCAGAAGCGCTTTTTCCATGGCTTTGTTTAGATATTTATGGGGAAACTAAGCTCTCATATGCACAGTCTGGTGTTGAATATTAATGTGTATTCATATTCCACCTTACTGTGGTGGGAAAATTCCGATGGCAGGGAAAACTGTCAAATGTAGCTGGCTGCAACAACTCTCCAGGTCTGTCAGAGGAATCAGGGAATGTTATGATTGTTGTCATACAGTGGAGGGTGTGCTGATATATAGTTAAAGGCTCACTGTTAGAATACAAGACATGATGTGCTTGCACAAACATGTCTTCATAAAAGTGATTAGCATGCAGCCTGTCAAATGGAAAAGCACATTAAAAATGACTGACTGTCACACTCAAAATGAATCCGGCTCTATAGACATGAGCAGCATACTGTACCAGGGAGGGTTGTCTAGGTTGTTTTCAGTCTCAATACATTTAAACTGCACCTACATTTTCAGCTTGTGAGCTGAGCTGCTGTAAAGGAGTAGTAGTAGAAGTAAAGTAGAGCTGGCAACCAACAGAAACACTGTTCTCTATTATCATGTATCTGTGTCTTCTTGACTGGACACTTGCCATGTCTCTTTTACTGCTCACCATGCATGTCTTGCTTTAAACTGTCACAAAGTAATGCAGATTTACTATTTTCGAACCTGTGCCTCAAGTGCATACGGTGGCCCGCAGGTGCAAAACAATAAAATAAAAAATAAAACAAAAAAATTCACAAAACATAATGACTAAAGAGAAAACTAATAAAAAAAACACAACAGCATTTTATAAAACACAATAGAAAAGAGAAAATGACATTTGTGTCAATGCACAACAACAACAGAAAACTATGGAATAGGTAGGAGCCAGCTTATCAGGTCTGATCTGTTTGTAAACAGCATCACAGACATGGCGTCTTTTACAGATAGAAAAAAATTGTTGATTGAAGATTTTTGCGTGGGGTGTTGCATATAGGTGAATTAGACATTTATGATTATGCATTATACATTATATATAATTACTTTCTACCACATGCGAATAGTCATTTTGTATTTGACAATTAATTCAATAACAATAATTCAATGTGTACTAACTGTTAACATCTGTAGGAGAAAACCTCTGCCGTGCAAAGAAAGTGATGATGAACATCAAGTGGCTTCATTGAGCATTTCCTAGAGTAGAACTTCATGCGCATACACATGTGCACTAAAGAGAAATTTGAAGTTTTGAAGTGTGTTGCCTCAGTTGCTCTCTCATAACGTCCCGCACAGATTTTAAAGGGTGATGTTGAGGTGAGGTGAGCTTACAGTAACTCCAAAACTCTAAACCCCAACCGCTTCTCTGAATGAGCACAAGCTGAAAAAAGGTTTTGTCAATGCTTAACATAAAAAAAAAAAAAGAAATGGATTTGTATGAAGGGCAGAGTATCACCTTTGTACATCTAATCAGTTTACTTCAGTAGTGACCAATCTCACTAAGAACTGACTTGGTTCCTGTGCAATCAGAAACAATAGTTGGTCCCTGCCTTTATGTTTAAATGGTGTGTGTCTTCGCTTTTATTGTTGTGTTTTGTGAAATCTTGTGTTTTTTCTTCTGTCATTGTGTTTTATTCTGTAAAATCACACAGTAAAATCCAAAGTAACACAGTAAAATCACTGAATGAACTGTGGTATTTGTATAATGTTCAGAGATGTTCACCTAATTTTGAAATGTGCAGAGCCACACTGTATACCATATTCAAACATAGCACTATTGGCTGATTTTCCAAAGCCTGCACAAGATACTGGAGACTTTTTTTAATGCATCAACCACATATCACCTCAGTCTTTTTTTATATTCTTCTTTAGGACTCAAGAAAATATGTGAGGTACAGTAAAAAGCATGCAGTACAACCACTGCTATCACTGATTAGAGTTTGTAATGCCTTAATAGTCACATAATTAGCTACTTAGTAAACTAATTATTGTCATTATCAAATAGCATGCAAAGAAACAAAAGAAATCATCAATATCATATACTTTGTAGGACGGAACAATCAGCAGTTCAATCAACAGGAGATGTTCTGTGATACTGATCACACTGAAATGATTAAGCAAGATATCAGAGCTTTATTTTAACCCAACTTTCCTCCCCTGATAGCAAAATCCTACTTTAAACTTGATGAATACAAAGTTATTTCCTCCACGTTGATTGCCATGGGAACAGTGCTGTAACTGTCTCCTCCATCTGAGACAGTTAATAATTGTCATCTTCAAAAGATACAGAGCAAAAAAGATGATGATAATTTAGGGCTAGTATAAAGAATTATATACAATCTGATAGATAATGACTAGATAATTGTGGTTGAAAGTGGTTTATTTATACAGTACGCACTTTCTTCCATCTTTTGAAAGAGAAAATTTCAATCATGTCCTTCACCTTTAAGTGAAAGCACTGATGAGAAATAATCAGTAGGATGAAATGAGGACAGGACTGTCACTGCTAATCACAAAGGAACTGTGCCAACACAAACCCATATTAAGAAGAAAAAAAGTAATTATGACATTACTTAGCTTTTTTAATTCCACTATTTGGACTCTACGTTGAGTCATAAGGCCAATATAATTGCCTGTATCTAAATTGTACTTATCATGTAACATATTCAGCACCTCTCCAAAGCAGACAGCATGACTTATGAAGATTGGCTGGATGAAAAAAAGAGAAATACAGGGAGAAAAGAGGAGAGAAGTTTTTAATTCACCATCTACTCAAATATTTCTTTAAATAATCAGTCAGCCTAAAAATTGTAAAGACAAACAAATTGACATCTTTAATGTTAAGTCATTTTAGACAACCGTTTTGTTTTACCATTACATAAAGGACATTTACAATAGTTTATATGTCTTCATTAAATTTTTGTTGTTACAATGTCAATCATTGTCATTGACAGTGCCAGAGCAGCTTTCAGTGCTCTGGCACCGTTATCACTTTGGAACCATTTTTAGAACACTGTGGGGCAGTAAACACAGTTTCCATGGAAACATCACTGAGACACACATTGATAAGCGGATTGGAGCAGCTGTATTTCTCTGATGACGAATGAAACCTCAAAAACTGAGAGGACTTCAGCTGGCGAACACAATTAAACGCTGCCAATATACCCAGGAAGAGGGATCCACATAAGCAGAGGAATCTGTTTGATTTCTCATTATGAGGCAGATAACAAACGACTCTTATCTGGTTTTGCCAAAAGCACCCTCTGGCTCTGCCTCCCTGCTTCTCCTGCCAGCCAGTGTCTGAGAGCAGCCGCAAATGGGAAACAATTTCCAAATAGATTTTACTTTACAAATGGATATATTGATCTGGTGCAGCTGTTCTCATCAAGCTGGAGAGAAACAATCAGGCACACTTTAATTTGGCATGAGTCAATATTCTTAAGTAGATGAAGAAGAAGACATAGAAAGGTCAGACATGTTTTAGAAATCAAAAAAATCATGTTATGAATGATTTTGAAATGGTATTAAATTAAATCTCAAGCGCAATGAATCAGTTTTTTTTGAACACTTAGTTTGAAGGGGCTGCACACATTGAGGCATACAATGTTGTTCTGTAGCAGGCATTCACAAAATGTGCTGTGCTTATTGATTCTTCACTTGGATGTTTGACATTCGCTGTGCAAAGTTTTTATTTTACTTTAGACATCTTGCGTCTAATACTTAACCTTTTAAAACAATATCAGCCTATTATAGTTTCTAGTTATTTATGTTACACAAAAGGAGAAAGAGTAGATTTTGAAACATTTCATATTTTGATTGAACATTTTTTAAACGGAAAGACCAGATAAGACACAAAATTAGACCAAGTATGGTATTTTAGTTGCCTGGAGGGGATCTTTACAGAGACATTTTTAAACACAGAGTCTATATTTACACCATGTCCCAGGTCTTCCAGGGTTATGAGCTGAGACTCAGCTGTTGAAAATGACACACAGAGAGAACAACTTCATCACAGTTTAACTGATGGTGTTGTGAGAGATGCTTTGCCTGACAGCAGCACATCTCCCCTCTGTGGCTTCTATGGTCCTAAAAGAGTTGCACAGAAAGTATGAGAGCACTGACCTGAAAAACAGATTTTTCCCCACAAAGCTCTGAGAATATACAGTTTGATAGTGTTGTGAAGTGGAGGGCGTACCAGCGACACGCTGTATAAGAGATCATTAACAGCTGAGTGATAGATAATATTGTGGTATAAAAAAACATGTGTTGTCTGTGAATCTTTGCTAAAACACACCTCAGAAGTGTACATTTCTCATTCTGTTACTCTATCGAGAGTGGATCAATGTGGCTGAGGCTCAGTGATGAACTCGTTCCCCTCCAGTACTCTGATTGGTCTGTTTGCTAATGAAAAAGAGCCTCTAGAGAAAATAATGACACTTTACCAGTCAGCCTCTGTCAGTGAGTCATGTCCCTTGGTCTTTGTACAGTGTGTGCTATGTGCTGTACCTGAAATACACCAGTATTTAATCATACACAGGTGGAACTATCCTGACAAACCATTCTATACTACAAAGGAAGTTTGGTCTGTGGAGAGTATGAGAAATAAAATGAGATAATTAACTTTTAACAATCTCTATTCTAAATTGTCTAACTAAGGTTTCAGAAAGGGTTGAAATGCTTCAGTGTGCTGGAAGCTAATTGAGCTTCAGTAAGTCTCTGATAAAATAATTGAAAATGGTAATGAAAGCCTGCTATTACCAGATCAACAAAAGATAATCTACTATTATGTGCACAATAAAAGCCCAATTTCCCTTGACATAGAGAAGCTTCAGGCAAGAATGCATAGACTGCAACATCAACATAAATATAGCAAAATTAAAAATGAATATAGATAATGTAATGATTTATTTTGGCAAATGTATTTAATATATGTCTGCATCACACTGAAATGAATGTGGTAAACCCAACTTCTCAACATATCATTCACTTTATTTGCTCTTTCCAAGCAAATAA
Source organism: Ctenopoma multispine (assembly GCA_034779795.1). Taxonomy (NCBI): domain Eukaryota; kingdom Metazoa; phylum Chordata; class Actinopteri; order Anabantiformes; family Anabantidae; genus Ctenopoma; species Ctenopoma multispine. Next base: position 9,580,317 of record JAUYWH010000013.1, read on the forward strand.
CACAAACTGTAACAGCACCAAGGACAGACTGTAAATATAATCATTTTGGTAAATAAGTAATCAGTCAGAACAATACAAGAAGCTCACAATCTACAGTGTATTATAGTATGAATTATATTGCTAATGGCTTCTCTCAGAGTCATATATTGTTTGTTGAAATAAGTATAAAGCACACTGAAACATCAACATGTACAGGTTCCCGAACCTTTAAATGAATAAAATATGAGAAGATACATTTTCCTCTAATTAGTATTTGTATTGTGTTTGGGTAAGACACAGAAGGGAAATAATTTTTAAGGCTGGTTGAGAGTAATCAGCCTGCAAATGGGAGTTATGATGCATTACTTCAATATAAAACTTGAATGATGCCACTATTCAATTTGACATAATAGCCTTTGGGAATAGAAATTGTTTCAAACATAACAAATGTCCACAGACCAAAAGTATCCATAAAGGTCATCCATAAACAAAAGTATTCAATGTATTGATTTGGTGACTATTTATGTATGCCTGTGCACAGGAAAAGCACATTGTTTTTCATAATTTATTTATTCATTATTCTGAATGGAGAAGGAGGCAAATGTTCACAGTTTTATAGGAGAATGCAATCTGCAGCTGAGAGAATGAATTATTAAAACATCCAATCAGTTCAAATACGTAAACATACAAGAACACCTGTGAACAAATCAGTAAAATACATCAAACTATCTGTGAAATGTATTAAGAACAGAAATAAGTGTGTCAGGCGTTTCACAATTCAGTAATCAGCTATTTGTATAATTAATATTTTTGAAAAATCTTACGAGTTTAAAAGACAGAGATATAAAGGGGGCACACAAGACTACATGCTTTCATTCTAGACTCAGGAGAGTCAGCAGGAGAGCAGCTGCTTGGAGGTGATACCATTCAAATAACATGAGTCGCCTGTCATCCAAGGAGTTGATAATTTCCCTCAGGTAAACTCAAGTGCAATTTCTTAAGCTGCCAAGTAACATAACAAGAGTGTACTGGAAAAAATGTTGCTTTCAACATTTGTGACAGGAAGAAAAATCGCATTAATGTCATTTGTGAAATTAAAATGTCAACTAATCTGCTGACAAAACAGGCTGTGTGTGTCATTTTTATACATGCAGACATCTTCTCCAAACTACCAACAAATGAGTTAAAGCAGACTGTTTGAGCTGATAAAGATTATTTCTGGCTGTACTGCATTTGATGGAAATTTCAAATAACTCACTGGGCTGGATAAGCAAAGTCCAACATTACTGAACAAAACACACAATCATAGAGAGAGAGAGAGAGAGAGAGAGAGAGAACAGGTACATATAGATGTAGGACGTCTCCAGTGAAAAGTGTGGAGTTCAGAAGTCAAACCACACATGAGTCATAAAACAAAAAGGATACACAACAAGGTTAATAGTGAAACAGAAAAGAAATTAAAGCGTAAACAACTAAAACCAAAATTGTACTAAAACTAAAATCTAGTACATTATTTATATGCAGAATCTGTGCTGTATATTCTATATATAAATCAGACATATGCCATGCTGTGTTGCCTTCTTAAATATATTCATACAATTCATTAAATAGTAGTGTCTTAAAACAAACTGTATCTAAAAAAAACTTTACTCGAGGTAACAAAAAAACAAAAACAAAGCCTAACCCTAACCCTTTGATACCAGTAATTGTTTTACTGGTGATTCAAAATATGATGCAATAAAATTACTCTGCTGCTCTTAAATAATTTACATCAGCGTCCACTGGATGGCAGTATAGTATAGACTAGTGTTTAACCTGTGTTCCCATCAGTTCAGTTACTGTAACAATACACATTTGAAGAATTCTGTCCAACTATGATGTCACTGAAACCCAAACAACTTATAAATGAATGTGATATGTTGTCAGCCAATAAGCACATTTAAAAGAGGAAATTCACCAATAGCTTCAGTCAGTATAAAGTCATGTTGACATCAGAGAGTGAATAACTCTAAACCGGTCCATTTCAACTACCTCTCTGTTTTTCTGCCATCTGTTTGTGTTATATGTGCAGGAATCTGTTTAATGTTTCATCTCTGACCATTCAACACACAGCTGATGGTGATGCATCCTGTCTCTTCGGTGAGTAACGGAGTTGCAATGACCCAATTATCTCTGGAGGTTGAGTCACGAGGGTTTGCATAGTTTTTCCAATGCCAGAGTCAAGACTGTGTGGTGAGCCCTCCAAATTTAGCCGCTCCCAGCACTTTTTACTCTTGACACCCCCAGAAATCAAGAGCAGCCGATACACAACACAATTTGTAGTCTTTCCACAGGGCTCTAACTGTAACATTTTTTGCACTTGGGCTTAAGGAGATAACTGGCCTGGATGTAACTTCCTGCCCAGCCCCCAGCTGTGCGTGGAGCTGTTTTGTGGCTGCCCTCTGCCTGGGGCCTTAAGGGGCAATAAGTTACATGAGATCAGTGATTTGCATCATTCTTAACTTGCCTGGAGTTGGTCACCATTGTTTTGACTCATAAGCACTAGTGACGCTTTTGTGTTTGCATAGCCTACGCAGAGATCAAAATACATGTACATGAAACCCCTCCAAGAAATGACATTTGTTTTGTTAAACTCCATGGAGAAATGGCTGTAAGCTTTAATAAAGGCTGACAAACACCCAGTCAAATTGGGTATTAGTTTGTAAAAACACTGGAGAAAGGTTTCCAGCACAAACACACTTTGTCACTGAGTGGCATATGTTTTCAACTTGTAAGCAGGATTTTGTTTTATAGACAAGTTGAATAGATTAAGCTCTTTTAATAGTGGCTAGTGGTAAACAACATATTTCCTCTGTATTTTCCTTGAGATGGCAAAGAAACATTTTCCACATCTTCTCAAATACTAAACCAGATGTTGTTTCCAGAAAAAACCTTCACTTCAAGGTTAAAGTCTCTGGAGCATTTGTCTTTCTATGACTTCAAAGTGATTTGATTTTACATAAAAATATAATACGTGTTGCAGTTATTATCGTTCTTCTTAATGAGTTGATTTCTTACAGTTTAAAATCATGAACAGCGTGCCAACACATTCTTTTTACATTATTCACCCATCCTAAGTCATGTTTAAGATACAGTTTTCACATGACAGTGATACTGAAACAACAGAGGATGCCGTCAGTCTTTATTTACAAGTGCTAAACTGTCTGTTAATTGTATGTTTGCAGACAGGCATAGAGCATATACAGGATGTAGGATAAAGGCACAAAATGTGTAATGAGTTCCTGTGGATCAGTCCAAAGCAGCTAAACTGGAAAAAGTTTGTCTGCACTAACCTGACAACATGTTTGTTAAGTGTTTGCAGTAAGGTTTGACTTAACTGAAGTAATCAATTAAATTATCTCTTGCACACATTCACTACTTAACTGCTTATCTACCAGGACATTTGGAAATCTTATGTTTGTTATTTTATCACAAACATGAACAGAGAGTTTTTGTCATTCAGATTCCGTTCTGCAGCACTGTGAGCTGACACATTAAGGAACGCCCTGCAGGCCGGAATTGTCCAACCAAGTCATGTAACAGTCAATCTGATGTCAACTTCACTCTGAGTATGCTGCCTCTCATTTTAAGCCCATTCACAGTGTCTGCCATTTTCTCACTGGTTTGTAACCATAGTGGCTGTCGTGCCTGGCACAGTGCTTCAGTAGCTTCTTTTTATAAAGAAATAAGGTAAAGCAGGAGTACCTCAGTTTGTCTCTATGACCTGTTTTACTGTTAAACTGGATGGCAAACCAGCTGCTCACTGGCACATCTGCAACACAACCTCAGTTCTTGCTGTATTTGCTGTTCTCTGTGATTGTTAATTTTGAATGACAATAAAAAAAATCACTTTAACAAGATGAACATCGCAGGAAGGAGTGCAGGTTTTCTGCAGGATATAGGCATCATCAGTAAAGTAAAATGTCACACTTGGGCTCTACAAGTGACATGACCATATGCGTTGTATAATCAGATCAAAAGGCTTTATCTGAAGTGTTTTGTTCTGCCATGGTCCACCCTAATAACAGTTGCATGCCTGCTGTCTGCCAGCTGCTGCGCCTGCTGTAACAGCCAGCGCGGTGCTGGAATGTTCCAATGCACATCCTCCATTCACACACACTGACATACAGCACATGCTCAGTGACAGAAGAAAGCGCTGTGGCATTGTCGGTACATGCAGATGCAGATTTCTGATAATATATTAAACTACTGCACATCAGGCAAATGTAGTCTGAGGAAAATTAATTATAAGGTGTTTACATCTCCAGTATGGACACTGAATGATAGGATGAGCTTCATGATATACACTGATCCGCTTCAATGTTAAATTTAATGCCGGCTGTGATCAACAGGTGTCAGAACACACTCAATTAATCACAGCTTGCTAGGTTTGGGGCTGTGTTTCGATGCCGTTAATATTAAATGTAAATGTTCAAATATGCTTGATTAAGCATGTTTGCTATGTTGAGCGCTGACAGCTGTAGATGTCATTACATGCTTGGAGAGCATCTTTTGCTTTAAGTCTATAAAACTGCTGAAATGAAAACAGTGATTTGGTCACACTTCCACAACAGAACAGTGACACAAAAAGTAGTAAGTGTGCACAGTGCACTAAAAAAATGTATTTTTTTATGGAAAATAGGATGATATATTGTGTCTGACCAGTTAAATATTTGCCTTTTGGAGGCTGCTGTGTTTGACATATTGAGCAGAAGCCCTGTTTGACCATGAAACAACCCATTGAGAATTGCCCACTTGGCCACCATTGAAAAGAATGGGACTGGATTGGGGAATGCTTGGACCTCCTTGGATACCGGATACCAGCACAGTGGATTGATGGTGACTGGCATTGTTTCTGTAAAGGCTTTATCTTTGGTGGAGTTTATGTCAGTACAGAAGATGACTTTAAAGTCACTTTATGAGTTGGTAAACAAAATGTGTTTCTTATGGAGTATTTTCAACAGACGCTGTAAATCTGTATCATGTGACAGAGTCAGTGTCTGAGTTTTAGATAACTGGTCATGATAGCTGGTCGTTTACTTTTCTTAGCTCTATGACTTATAATAAATAGAATGGTATGAGTGCTGGAAAAGTGTCTCTGCAAAGCATAAGATTGTTTCTGACCTGTGATGAAACATTATCTATCAGTTGTTAGCTTGACAGCACTGACCCAATAATATATCACCATTATATCATTATCGCTGTCTTCCTGCTGAACAATAGAACAGAGAAGTGTGGTAGGAGGAATGATGCGCATGTGTATTTAGACTATTATGTAACTCAGTATTTGAACAAATGCGTGTGCATGTAGTGCTGGAATGTTCCCTGCAGTTTCCATGCAGTCATCTAAATTAAAGATAAAAACTCTCTTTTTCCTGTTCTCCACCTAAGAAACGCTTCAGAGAGAGTTTGAATTATTCTAGCCCCATTTTCACTGGATGGATTTTTCACAGAACTGTGAGAAATAATTCAACAATTATTGTTCAGCAACTTTGTAGGTTTTTTAAAGATAGCTGGTCAATACACTTTCTAATGATATACAGAAGAAGGACAAACCGGAACTGGAATACTTCCTGACTCTGCAGGGTTTATGCTGGTTTCTGACCTGTGATAATACCTCATCTGTCAGCTGACCTGATAACCTTTATCACCAACAACAATAGAACAGAGAAGACCTGCTTGACTTGCATGGTATAATCTTGATTGAAGTCAGTTTATTTGATCAAATTCTTGATTAAGTTTGTGATAATTGCTGATATCTGCTCTGAGGACTTTGTGCAGAGGACTGCAGTCATATTTTTAGATACAGTGGCTCATGATGAGTTGAGTGTCCAGTGAAACTTTCTGATGAGGTGGTGAGGAGGTGTGTGTGTGTGTGGAGGTGGAGGAGAGGGGAGGGGGTTCGTCCTCTCATCTGTAATCCCCTCTTTGGTGACGTCACTCGGGGTGTCTCCAAAGCGACGCAGCGTTGAGCGTTTGAGCAGCCAGGCGGTCAGTGTGCATCCCAGGACGCAACATCACTGTAGCTGGGGCTCAACTTTCAGCTGATCGCAAAACTTCGGAACCGTTTGGAAACTTACAAAAATGGGTAAGTTTTTTTTTAACAAATAGCTGCTCCAGTATATGACAAATGCAAAGATGGCTTTTTTTCGTGATGAGACCACGCTTCGTAGTTTGTTATTGTCGCTCCAGCTGCTGGGGTGCGCCGATTGTTTTCACGTAGAAGAAACTGATTTCAACTTTTAGTACTAGTAGTGCTGCAGACGCAGGCAGTTTACCTGACCTGGTTTCATGAGAATCGGTATTACAGCAGCCTGCTGAAGCAACTTGAGAAAAGCGATTAGAGAGATTAAATCTATCAGGATCCCTGCAGTCAACTGTGTTCGAGTACGCGGAGGTGTTAAGTCCAGATCAGTGCCTCATGTCTCTTACTACTGCTTCCAGTGGGATCTTAGTGCTCATCTATTCGGTTGAACTACTGGATCAAAACTTGTTTTCAACTGGCCACGTCTTTCATTCCGAGTCTTTATTGATGATTATTTGGCAGCAGTGATTGATCATGTTGTCTTATGATAACTTTTCTCATAAAGGTGAAAGGTTGTTGTGTTATTTACCAACCAGTCTGCACTGTATAGTTTACTGGTAAACAACAACAACAACAACAAAACAACTAACAGCTAACACATTGTATTAGTCAGATGTGGTATGTGTCTCATACCAGAACTTGCAGTTTCTATTTGAAGGTCTGAGCTGAGACCTTCCCGACTTTAAATCTGTCAAGTGTTGACCATCTGTGCTCCCAGACTGGGGAGATGTATGGGAAAAGTGAGGCGCTCATGCTGTGAATATTTAGTCACTTCTTCCTGACTTTAAGACTGTGATAAAGCTGTGAGCCAGATGGTATAATACATAGAAATACACTCAGCTTTCACTCCCAACTGATCATTCATTGCTCTACACATTTAACAGCAAAACAACACAGTATTGATTCAGTAGCTGTAATTCTGCCATTTTTGACTCTATGTGTTGGCTTTTAGCAGCGTTTAGAGGCTCGTGTTGTTTGCCACGGTGCAGCTGAGGCTAGGGAAGAACACTGTGTGAAAATGTGTATCAGTGCTCATTAATTCGCTCTGAAGCTCTCACAGTGGAGTCTTTGTGCTCCTAATTTGGAGCTGCTCCTTTGTGCGACTTCAGTGGCTCTTAATGTAGAGAGAGAAGTTCACTGAATTGCAAGTCTTAGAGCAGATGCCCTGTGAACTAATTCCCCACAGACCCTCTTTCACTGTCTCACAGAGGATATTACTATGCATGGCAATCGACATTTGTGCATTGTCCACTTGCTAAAGCTCACATTTTAAATTCAGAGACTCGTTGTTAGGTGCGTGTGATTAATTTGGAGACCTAGCTGCTGTATGTTTGTGCTGTTCTGTGGTTTGAAGTGTTTCATCAGTGAAATATCTTTGAAAACAGAAATGGATTATCTGTGTACATAAAGCTTTTCAGTCCAAAAACAACAGGATGTGTTGAAGCTGACTGTGTGTGGAGCTGTGAGGATATCATTCAGAGGTTATATAACTTATCTCTTATTTGATTTTAAGGTGACCTTACCCTTGCAGGGTGGCCACATCATTTTGAAAGAAATTCTCCTCCTTTTTTGAGGTGAATGATTTAGCAGTGTGTTGGCCTGTGTTGGGGATGTGGGAGGAGAACTTGGCTTCGGCCATCTGAAGTCAATGCAGAAGAAGATAGCAAGTATTATTCAGTAGATATCTTGTTAGGTTATGGTGTTAGTGCTGCAACAATAGCACACATTTGGCAACATTTGGTTACCACTTCTTCAAAACTAAATACTAGGTCAGCATGCAACTAACCATCTTTTCAGTTGTATGCTTAAGATTTAAAGCTGTCTGATGTTGATAAGCACAACACACAACTGTGAACATAGTGTCTGTTCTTCTTGGAGCCAGATTCTGTTTGCAAAAAAGAAAAGATTGTTTTTCCTTCTGGAAACTCACGAACCACTTCTCGCTGTTTTGTGTTCGGTTTGGTGGTCTTGTGGAAAAAGTCATCAAGGCTGGATTCAAACCAGATCCAAACGTTACATCATTGTTTTTGTTTAAGTAATTTGAGAAAAAGAGAGTTTGTCACAGCTGACAGTTTTAAAATCTGTCTTTAATTAAACGTCTTACTGTAGTTCAATGGCTCAGCTGTTACTGAGTCAGGGTTTTCTAATGTACAGGTACAAGCTTAAAACTGGTGTCAGATGTTCAGGGGGTTGTGCCCTTTTGATAAAGACCTCCTGATAAAATGCAATCGATTCTGCTCTCCAGTGATCCAAACACACAGAAGTTGAACAGTGTCCTTTGTAATGATTTTTACACGTGTTTCTGAGAAGCGTCTCTGAAGTGTCAGTTGTTTTGTGCTCCTCAGTGCATTCCTGCTTCATCTGAACTAGGTTGTCTGGAAAGTGTCTGATTACTTAGCCCACGCATCAGCACTGATCACTGCCATAGACACATGCAGTGGCCTGTATGTGCTGTGACCCTGCATCCTGTGCCTGAGGAGAGGAAAGAGCTATTGCTGTGCTAACGGAGGCGTTTTTGCGCTTTTGGAATCAGCAACTGATGGCAGGGCAAAAACAGAGGCTCAGATAATTTCCCCCTGCTTTTAGCTGTCTCAAGAAGCTCAGTATTAACATATATACATAAACAGATGCTTCTGTTCCCAAGAGAAAAACAAAATCTGCGAGACAGAGTCACTGCAGAGATGGTCAACTGGTGCTGAGAGAGAATTTTCTTGCTTTGGATTTTTTTGAGTCTAAGCATTCTCTTGTGCCTTCCTTGAACTTCCTATATGTGAAACGTGGATATAAAGTATGCACTAACCTGTTACAACTAATCCCACATTTTCATGTCAGCATCAATAACTCTTAAAGAGTTTGACTGTGGTTTGCAGTCATTAATTACACTGAGTATCCTCTATAATGAGGTAGTTGCTGTCATAGTTACATGGTGTTTGGGCTTCTTTCCATTTGGCATAGGATATGAACGAGCATCTCTGGTAATTATTCAGTAGATGAGGCCCGTACAGTACTTTTTGCAACTTTGCAGTTCTGAGGAAGGAGACCTCTTTGGATCAATTGAGACTTCATTCATCTCCTGCTTCCCTTCCTGTTGCACTTTGTTTCCTCTGAAATCTCCATCCTCTCTCACTCTCTGGGTTTCCACTCATTCCTCATCTTCGCTCTGCCTTCATAATTTATTTTTTGTTTCTCTCCAGTACTGCAGGCCTGCAAGGGCAGTCGTGTTAATTTGTTCGCCTAATAACTCGTCCCACAACAAAGAGGGCCATTGAGTATTGTGACATGACTTGATAGGAATAGAAGTTCCTGAGTGGGGATGCTTGTTCAAGCATGTGCCTTGGCCTTCACTTTTACTAAAAGTCTATTCACAGTTGAACAGAAGAGATGCAAGTGGGTGCGTGGGTGTTTATGCATGTATTTGTGTCTAAGTTCACCCTGCTGCTACATGGTAAAAACAGGATGGCATTTAAATGTCTGAAAATACTTCTTATATGCAAAAGAGAGCTTCTAAGTTATGCACAGGCAACTGCCCCCCGGGTTTGTATAAAATATGCTAAAGGTACAATATGTACAATATTCAGAATAACGCCCACAATTTTCAAGGTTAAACTGTCAAAACATGCATAATAAAGCCTAAACTGAGTTTTGTCTTTTTTATGTTGGTATCACTGCGTGTACTGTACAGTGCAGCGGTGATATTTGTCAGTGAAGCAGCAATCTGTATCCGTGTTTTGTTCACAGACTGATTGTTCCAGAAGGCCTGTGGGAAATAATAGGCTGGGGAAAGCAAAGAGCCCCTGCAGCTGATGAACATTCACTCACTCATTCAACAGGCATTCACCCCACTGCAGGATTTTCTGCCAGCTACAGTAGACAGCATACAGCACTCTGTGTGACTGGATTTGCAGGATTTAAAAACATACAAACACATTTTGTTGGTGCATTGGTTGACTCTATACATGTCACATGATCAGAGGACACAGCTTAATTTGTCAATAATGTTTTCATTTAATGGCCTATTTTCCCTTATTAGCCCTGGGCAAGTCAGGAAATGCATCATAATGCACATAGTGCTGGAAGACTTGAGCGCTCTACACAAAGTTATGTCTATGGCAGAAAATGATTGCCTGTATTCCGAGATGGCCAGGAGATCAGTCGACCACCAGGGGGAAATGCTGAAGCCACTTGAAGAAGTTTTACTCCTTACTCGCCTTGCATCAAAAAAGTCACTGCTTTGAATGAGGCAATCCTTGTTTGATGAAAAGACTGAACCTGCTTTGAATTGTACTGACCTGCAACCTGACGTCATCTAGAAAGATGTAGCTGTGTCCATTCAAATGAACACAAATGCACATTTGTAAATTAAATGCTCTATTTGAAGTTCTGTTTATCCTACTGACTAAAAGATAAAAATAATTGCTGTAGTGATAATTTTCCAGGGATGTAGAATTCTGCGTGAGAGTAATCCAGTGCTGTGCAGTGTTTTAACATCTGAAGAGCTTTACAACTCGGAAATGTTTACTTAAACTGGGCTTCCAGGATAATATTTCATGTCACATCAGTACTTGAAGCAACATATTCTTTTTTTAAGACTGTGTGACAGTGTATACACTTAGTGCCGTCTGAGTCCATGACTGTTTAAAAGAACTTAAAGCACTTTTGCCTCTAGATGTTGACAGACGACGTGTGATGCGAAAGCAGTTAGGTGAAATGAGAAGAAACAATCAGGGCCGTTTCCCTGTAAGATCATCTGTAAGGAGTGAGAGCAGAATGCTTTAGTCTGTTTTTCAACTGTGGGAGCCTGTAGGATTGAGCTGTTGGCTGTGTGCCCACTGAGTGCATTCAACCCTCCACAGATAGGTCTTTGTCCTCAGCGCTTTCACGCAGCTGCTAAACAACCGTAAGACAAAAGCATCTGGGGTACCCCAACACACCAATGTGAAATGTTCACCATATGAAGAGCTGTGCCAGACAGCCTGAGACCATTTGGATCCAGCCAAGTGCTATGCTTGAGGTAAACTAAGCAGGAATTTGCATGAATTCCCATGTAACCCCTTTATTAATATTCTATCTCTCTAATCTAAATTCTGGACTTCTGGTAAAATCCTAAATATGATAATCAAACGTGTGTTTGTGATCACACTGTTACAAAAACAGATGACTTATGACAATTTTTTTTTCTGTTGCTTTCTGAAATGAGGAAAATGCACATGACTCCAGTTTGCTCATGTTGTGGTGCAGTGGCGCTCCGTGTGACACAATGAAACCAAAGTTAAAGGCCACTGGACACACACTCTCTACCCCCAGGAACCATCTTCCTGTCCAAAGAAAAAAAGGCCTTCCAAGTGAGAGTTTTCATTGTCTGATTATTATCCTCCAGAGAAGGCTTTGATAGCGAAGAAGGGGCACTACTGCCAAGCAGATGAAATCTGCAATAGCTAAGCTTTTATAAAGCAACAGCTGCAGGAAACCCAATAGCTAAGGGAGGCAGTTTAGAGACGCTGTTTTCTTCACAGACAGAATGTTTGAGGATGTGAGAAGATGGATTTCAATTTGACTTAATCACTGAGCACTGCATTTGAAAAATTTTATATATTCAGTATGGAACACTGTGATGCTTGTACAATTTGCACATTTTCAAGGCTTTTGTGTCATTCACTGTAGGATTAACTACAGTGAATGGAAAAGAGAAAAATACCAGCTACCATCAGCTCCAAGGGAAAGGAAATCCCAAATGTTTCTGTCTGAAAAACGGCTTGATGCTCTAACCACACTCAGACCAGAGGAGAGATCAGTTAGCAGAATGAATATTACAGCTGCACCACTGAGAGGTCCCATAAGTCATCTTAGCTTTTGACCTCTACAGTATGGGAAAACAATACTGTAACAGTATAATTGCAGCCGCAATTATAAAGGTAATGTTGGTAAGGACATCATTTTCTACATAGTTTTCAAAGTAATCTGAATTAGTGGTATGGTACAGAAGGGATGTGTCCTGTTTCTTTCTGCACTGTAAGCAACATGCTGTATCTCTAAAAAGGCACAGGCAAACATTGTTTTAATTATTCACTGACAGCCACAATAAATTTGAAATTAAGCAAATGTTTTTAATGCGTATCAAAGAGGTTTGAATATGTAAACAAAGTTCTAGAACGGAAAATAGGAGTGTGTGCACAGAATACATTTGTGAGAGTATAAATGTTTAGACACTGATTATGATGCAGCGACTGCAATGGACTAGGTGGTGCCATAAATGGGTTCTGCTTTGCACAGTAGATGCTTTATACAGTTTCATGAACAAAAGCTCATTAGAGTTTGAACGGTTGGAGAACTGCGCTTCCTTAAAACAAAGTGATGAACTGAACCACTCTTGAAGAGGTCAGCCAGTGCAGAGTATATACTAACCACTGGAAAGAGTAGTTTACGCTTCTGTATTTGTTATTGATAAGCACTTACCCCCCCCCATCTAATCTGTTTTTGTTATGGCTTTGAGGACAAACACAACTCTTTGGGGGCACCAGTGTCAGGTTCAGGTTATGACTGTCTCTTTGTCTTTCCAGGATCCAACCCCAGGATGCATGGCTTTGAGACATGGGAGGTGCGCCTTGTGGAACAATGGCATTAAAATGATCTGCATGTTGACTGCTTTGTTGTCTTAGTGCTGCTGATGAATCCTGACATAGTGAGGTCTGACTGACTGGTCTGTTGAGTAGCTCTGGCGTTGGCTGAAAGGGGGAGAGTGCTGCTCCTTCTAATGATTGTTGTGGGAGAAAGTGCTGGATGGTTTGAAAAGGGTAAAGTCTTGGGTCAGGGGTGAGAGGTTGGCAGCATGGAGGACAAAAGGACTGGCGAGAGCACTGCAGAGAAAGAGATCCCAGCAGCTGGGGGAGACGGAGAGGGTGGGATTTCTTCATGGGAAGCAACTCCAAGATTAGCTGGAGAGTCTTGTCTGCTGTCTCCATATGTCTGTGGTTCATTATGCTTCTTGTGCGTGTGTGTGTGTGTGTGTGCGCACTAGCGTGTCTATATTCTTCAGAAGACTTGTTTTTAGTGTTAAGGGTACAATTAAGTTAGGTCAAGGTTAGAATAATGTGCTGGAGGGGCTTAGGCATTTAGTTGTGATTATAGGGTATGGGTAAGGGGGATATTACTTGTGCAACAAGTAATAAACTGAGACTTTCCACAGTCCTGCAGTATTTGCTATCCCACAAGCTGGAGTGTGAGGATGTTTGCACTGTGGAGAGCAGTATAAGGTGGACATATGGAGTGTGAGAAATTTAAATAGAGAAGATCACTCTGTTTCTGAACCTCCTCAGATGACATAACGGTGCTACATAGTGCTAAATTTGATGTGCTTCTGCATTTTGAACCTTGCACATTGTCCAATGCAATAAGAAACGATGGGCTTTCATAATAAGTCTTCCAGGTTTAATGTCATTCTCACAACCAAGTAAGAATGATACTAATGTAAATATTCTTCTTGATTCAGACTGTTGTTTGGTCATTCAAGTAATATAAAAGTCAACCCAGTGTTCTTTGTCTTGAGCTAATTATAAAAATGCTAATGGTAAGTATTGTATTTAAAGGATTAACACCACAAAAGAGAGGCCCTGTGGGATTTATAAGTATAAATCAACTGTGATATGTTTGAAATGACTGTGGAAAGTGCCGGGGGTCTAAACTTGAGCGAGTTGAAATGAATGTGTACAGATTAGAGGGACATCTACACCTTAGGGGGATGTTTTTACATGTGTGTTTAGAGGGAGACCTAAAGCTGCAGTTTGTATTAACAGTGTATCACACGTCTACCTTTGTGTGAGCGTGTGACAGGTGTTGCTAACAGTGACAAACCCACAGAAAGATGGGAAGTGTTAAAGCAGTAAGACATGTTTTTCTGTGACAAATATAGTTTTGTGTGAGACTATTTGTAACATTTGACAATGATGATGATAGGTTGTCTCATAGATAAATTTCCACTTCTGAGAGACATTTCTACCATAGCAGCTGCTGACTGAGATGTTTTTCATAGTGAAATAGTCGTGTGCTTGATCACCATTGCTTTTTCTTTTCAGGGATAGCTGGGTATTGTCTTTATTCTCCACTCTGGCAAACTGTTGTCAGAATATAGATTCCAAAGACAAGAGGTCGTTATGTAGTATTATTCTGACTGGATAATTGAGAGGTGTTTGCTTTCAGTAGCTCTTGGCTGATTATTGGCTATAAAATAAAAATATATAAGAGCATAGCCTCTTCCAGACCAGAGGAGTCATTAAAATATTTAGTGCACACTGAAACAAAAACAAACAATTAAGCTGAGACCTTTTTGTAAGTTAATGGCTTGTATGGTGTGTGGGGAGTTTAACTGCTAAAAATGCCTCCTCGTTCTCCCTCCCTCTGTTTTACTCTTTCACTCTTTTGCAGGTTTTTGTGTCTGTTTCCTGGCACAGATTTGTTCTTTTGACTCCAGTCTAAAATTATGAAATTCTTCATCTTTAGGTTTGACCAACTCTCAGATATTACCATTGGTTTTCTGGCCAGTTAAGTCATGGAGGCAGTTTCCAAGGTACTATAAGCCTGGAAGCCTGCATAATATAAAGCATCTGTGTCTCTCACTATTCCTACACCACACTTTGGCCAAAACCACAGTGGCTATGGAGGTGCCAGGGAGTCAGGGTTGTGAAGTCATTTTTAGAGGAAAAAGTATGGCTGTCAGGCATCCATGGGTAAGTGTTTCTCCATTTCTAGACCTAACACAATAGTAACACAAACACACAATTAGAGAACTGCTGAGTCAGACACCCTGAGCATTGTTTTGTCAAACATGCATAATTACACTGGAGAAAAAAATCAATCTGGAAAGAAGGTTCTGTGTTTTTGAGTAGTGGTGGAATCTTTTAGAACAATGTGCTGATCTGTGTGATGACATTTTGCACCACAAATGGATACAGAGATTGGTTTTAATACTGTGTTTTTAAATTTATAGGAAATTGTGATGGACACTTTTCAGTTTTCTTTTAGACTTTAGAGGTCATAGGACTGGAGAAAGAATTGATTGATAAAGAACGTAATCAATATTTGAACTCTAAACATGCATTTTGAGTTACTCTCCAGATCATAATGAACGAGAATGGTTTTCCATTGGAAAGGATTCTTCCTTATGACGAGGACTAGAACTAGGAGTTCATCGCTGTTGCATTGGTTAGCTTAATCATTTCATGTCAGTATTTGTTTATATTACAGCGTGAATTTGATGCAGGTATTTTCATGTCCAGTATCAACTCTTGTTCGCTAAATATTATACAGAGTTAGTAATGATTTTGTTCTTCCCTAGACTCACAAGGACAAATGGGTCAACCAGTCAATATGTCTGTATAATGGGTTTGCAGTACACTGTTTTAGTAAAGCAATCAATGACTTGGATTCAACGTTGGGTCCAAACGTGTAGTCAAACACACAGTGTAAGCTGACCTATGAAAAGGGGCTGCATTTAAATGTAGGTTGTTGATGTCATCACAATACATAAGAATGCCACTGACTGCAATGAATCACCGAAGGTTTACATGAGTTTACATGAATCATGATCTCCGCTATTGTAATCTGGCAGCATTTACTGTCAGATCTCGTTTTTTATGACACTTTTACAATCCCTCACTCTTCACACGGACGACTCCACACACTCACTTGGCTTGATCTGTCCTCCTCTGGTGTGGTGCATCTGCTTTCTCAGGCTCTTGCTAGTTACTTTAAGTCAGGGGTGTCAAACTGAATTTCATCGCGGGCCACATCACCATTACGGTTGATGTCAAAGGGCCACTTGTAATTGTCAATATGCAGTGGTCGACGCGTCCGTGTGAGCAATGTAGGCAGTTGCACAGGGCTGCACTTTGGCAGGGGCAGAAAACTGCTGCACCCTTGGTACTCAAAGGGCGCCTGGTGCTTGTCTTAAAATGAAATATTTGTGTGTTTGTGTGGTACACTGGAAATAGAGCAGCAGTCTGAAAGTAACACTTATAATAATAAAATAATTTGTAAGCTCTGGCGAGCCACATGAAAAGAGCGGGCAGGCAGGATTTGGCCCGCATGCCTTGTGTTTGACACCTGTGCTTTAAGAGGTGCTTGGGTCTGGGCACAGACATGACTCTCTGAGAACTCTGTGCGAGCCAAACAGGGTGCAGGTCTTCACGGGTGACTGATCACCAAGTAGCTTTCGGGGACTCAAGTCTCAGAGTGTGAAAGGCTGACCCCTGTTGAATCCTCCTCCATTTGTGTGAGCATTTGTGTATCCTCAAGTAGGGGAGTGGCACTGTCTCAACACTTGGAGCTGAGTATGCAACACCCAGGCTTTGCCTCCTGTGTTCACATCAGTATTCCCACAGCTACTCAACCTGTCACAGTGTTTTCGGGAAAGCTGCTTTACTCTGTTTTTGCTCTTGATGTGTATAATAATACCTTGCATTATTCTTTTAGTGCACTTTTACATAATATTGTCATTATATTGCCATTAAAACTTAAAGCTTCTTATCAAGAGCTATTTTATTTATTTTTTTACTATATGCAATATGAAATGGGCTACATACTATAAATTGAACATTTTAGCAGCTTATTAGTAATCAATATTGTGTCAACGAGTGATTTTATTTATCATTAAGTTAAGTAGCATATTCTATTATAAAGTAAGATAACTATCAAACTTTCTACAGAACACGCAAAGTAGTCATAGTGTTGTACTCTGGGTCTCTAGAAGAATTAGGTAAAAGAAAAGCAACATATTTTTGTTTTCTATCATGTTTATTTGCTTAAAAAACAAAAATTCTAGTAATTGTTACATTGTGCTAGTTTGATCTCCAAGCCAGAAAACTTTATTCACTGGGAACATTGGTCATTATGTCAAATCAAAAGCATGTGTTTTATTTGTACTAGAACCCAGAATACATTAAAGTTGGTCTGAAAACATAGTTTAACTAAAGCTGATCACATGTTTTGAATTTCCTGCTTCATGTCTGCCTTAAACCCAGTTAAGTTTACGTTACTGTATCATTCTGATTTTGGAATACTAATTTAGAAAAGCCTTTGTGGTTAAATGTGATACATGCGTATAATTAACATCTTTTGACTTGAGCTCCTTAGTGCAATTGATCACAAGAACATCTACCATAAAACAGCTGTATTCTCATATACAAACATGACTTCTATATATGGGCTAAAATCTCTGTTCCCCTCTTCACAAAGATGATGTCAGTCCTCCTGGTGTTTTGCAGGGCTGACGGTGAAAAAGCTTGAAGATTAGTGCAGCATTTGTTGTTGTGGGATCCCTGCTAAGTTCACTTCCCTGACCCCTGAGGCTCCCCTCCCCTGCTGATCCCCCTCATCTCTGAGGTCTGGTATCCGTGAGAAGACCCCACTCTAGCCCCACTCCAGCAGGGCTCTCTCCCCACCACTGAAAAGCCTTTCTCTCATTAGTATGCCCCTGGGGCTCCTCAGCCTGCTGTTGCCAAACAAACACGGCCAAGATCTTCTTCCCTGTCTCCCTCTATCTGTTCCTCTGGTCAGCTTTCACTGTCCATCTTCCCCCGTCTCTGTTATTTTAAACAAGTTGTGGCTTATTGTATGATCCTTTTTTGTTTTTGTTGTGTTCTCTTCTTTCTTCTTTCTTATCAGCTCTTTCACCACTCTTTAATGTCACCATGTTTCACCCCTACTGGTTCTCACATTTCCGCATGCTGTTTCCTCTGCTGTGTCAGCCCAGAGGACACTCTGTATCCCTGTGTAGGAAATGTTGATATGTCTTTTCTTTCCTGTGTCCTTTTTATATGAGTCACCAGATGGAGGGAAGACAGCGATCAGGGTATGCTAATGTATGCCGCAGGACCAGAGGGCATATACAGTGCAAATCAGAAGATGACGCCTCAGCACACACAAAACTCGTCTCTTTTAGACTGTAGTGAAATGTGCATTAGAACAAGGTGGTTTTGTGCTTTTATTTCCCAGTCTGTACAGCAAAGAGTGTTTTAACAGCCTAAGTAAGATTCCCTTCTCCACTATCTGTACGCCCTAGCTGATACAACAGGATGACAAGATTTGTGTCATTAAAAGGACAAATTAATTAAACCCAAACTGAAGCCTAAAACAGTTGATGCACATGTTGACCGATGAGACCTCTACGTCTTGGAAATCTTTGATAGTGGAGTGGTGCCTTTGTGAGGCAGGGGTAGACGACAAGAGCGAACGTGGAGGACAGACAGAACAGAGACGTGCAGGAGGGAGAGCGAGCAAGAGAAGAGAGAGTAAGGGGGGAGATAAGAAGAGAGAAGTTGCTGAAAAGAAGCATTTTTGCCGGATGGGACAAAAACAACCATGGAAACTCCATCAGAAGGAAACTAAGTCCAGAGTGAGGACAAAAGAGGTACCAATGAGTTCTCACAAAGAGCCAGTTCAGTTCTTTTCACTACTGTGTTTACTGGGTCTTTAGCCTGCTTGGTTTCACTCCACATAATGGTTGGGCAGATTTTGCTCAGCAGGGAAATATATATATTTTTTCAAGAATGTCAGCACAGCCTTCTTGTTTGGGAGAAGTGTTGATATTTTAATTGCAGATTGTGCATCACTGCCCCTAACCTGCTGTTGGTGTCGTGGTTTAAGTGTGCTTGGCCTGTGTTGCTTGTGCTTGTGAATCTAATTAGTTTAAGTCTGGGGGATGTTTTCAGCAGGCCTTGCTCCTGCAGTAGGAGGGATGCTGTTTTTCCGCTGGTCATCATGCTGATGATTAATGAGATGGATTGAGAGGTGGCAAGGACATATGAAGATAAATGAAGCAGATTACCAGCTTGACAATAGCCGGCCTGAGTGTAAAAGTGTAATCTGCACTGCTGCACTGTTTTGAACATTGTTATAAGTGATAATATAAAAAGTACTTTTCCTAAGTAAGGCTGTGGTGTCACTTTGCTCAATAATGTCATATTCAAGAAAAGATGACAAAAACACGTCAAGGTGACTCTCTCATTATCCACGGTGTATCACACTCGTCCTGCTTCTCCTGCACACTTGGCAACTCGGGAAAAGGACAGAGTCCAGCTCAAGGAGTTTGTTCTAAAGACAATGCTGTGTTTGGAGGTGAGCCCAAATATATCTAGTTGGTGCTGCTCCACCATCTGCCCCATGGGTCAAGGCAATCATATGATCAGCAGTAAGCTTCTCTCATAAGTCCGGCTCCAGGAAGGCCTCTGGTTTCCTTCAACTGGGTGAGCTGACACAGCTCATAAATGTCTCCCCACTGGTGTTCCATAAAGACTCTAAGTCTGGTCCCTTGCACTGGACGGACTAATTTGCCTTTAAAGGAATGAGAACTAACCCTCAATGACAAACAATACCTCTGCTACGGAAGGTGACATTTTTTTAAATATCAGGCTTATTATAATTGTAAATTGTGGGTTTTAATCTCTGATAACGATCTTAATGCCTAATTCCCACATCCAGTTCTGATTACCACACCCCGTGGAGCCAGGTGTCTCTCTTTACTAGTAATTACTGCTTAAGTTTTTTTTACTGTGCATTAAATATTTGTTGGGCATCTTACAGCTTAACTGGAGAGTAGAAAGGAAGCGAGGGGAGAATGAGATAAGAATTTACATGGAACATAAGTTCCAGCCAGGCTCCAGCCAAAGACAATGTAATGGCATGGTTGGCACCTTTAGTCCCTGTAGGCCACAAATATGCCCAAACCCATTTTTTTTATGAGGAGCTGTTTCTTGTCTTGATAACTTTGAGCTGGATTGGGAACCCAGTGAAACTTAGTATGCAATATTAGCTTATCAATAAACTCTACTGTCACATACTTGAAACATCTTGAAGTCATATTGGCATATTTACCCCTTTACATGTCCCCAGATGCATATTAACACTAACCAGTCATAATTTTGTCGCACTGTCATTGTATACATACTGTACACACCCATGGGTGAGCTTCAGCTAACAGCTATTATCTGACTGAGTAGAAGTTGCCCATGCTAGATAAGTGAACAGTGAGACCACTTTTCATGAATTTGAAGCTGAGATCTCCCCTCATCCCCTGAGAATGGTCATTATACCCATTATGGCGTTTTTAAGTAGTGCTTCTCTTGAAGTTGAAAGTGTGGAAAATGAGACTGTTTCTCATAAATGGTATTTTGGCAGCTCTCCTGAGTGGAGCAACAAACAACAAAAGCTGTAAACACACACATCTGTTTGCAATGAGGCTAGACTTTAGATTAAAACTGGATGTTGTTTTTAATGGATCTGGAAGACAGTTTGTTGTTTAGGACTCAGGATGAGATGGAAAGAGTTGCAGTGTCTTTTGCGTGTCCAAAGGTGTTTATTACTGTGTGTGGTGATTGTTTTTAGATGGTATGCATACTTTACTATGCACATATGATTATGTGCTGTGTGTGTGTTTATCTTGCATGTCATTCTTTGTTTAGATGGGGGATTGTCTGTGTTTGTGTCTGGTGTGGACTTAAAATTAAAAGCTATTATGATACTTCATATCACATCCAGCTGGTATTTTTTAACGAAGTAGAAGTATTTTTCCACTTTAAACTGCCCCAGCTGTTCCAAGATTTCAGCTTTGCAGTGAAGACAGGCAGGTTGTTGAAGGGTGGAGGTAGGTGAAGAAGTAGGGCCAGCTGCAGGGGTTACCATGATGACTCTGAACTCACAGAAACTGTGGTGATGCATGGCTGGATTAACCTGCTCTGAGGCACTGGGGCAAACATTTGCTGTTGGTCAAGCTGTGCCTCTGCTACAGTGCACACAACAAACTGTACATGGCATTTTTAGTGTGTTTTGCTGACTAATCAATTTATTGGCACTGGGATAGGTAGTGCTCCTGAATTTAAATATAAGCTTAACCCAACAACAAGAAAATTACAAAGATATTCAAACTAGGTTTTGACACAGGGATCTCTACATAATATGGTTATAAGATGTAATAATAAAATAGCCAGTTGACTTTTCTGCATAGTGGTGGGAAAATTCCTAACAAACTTTGCAAGTAATCAATTTACCAAAACCCAGGGTGCCCTGGTGGCCAGAGGTTAATGTGCTTACCATGAACTACAATGTCCCTGGTTTACACACAACTGTGGAATTTGTTATGTGTCATTCTCCTTTCTCTTTACTCCGGCCACTGCTGACTATCAACTAAAGCCATAACAATTGTTTAAATATCAAACTTCAACTTCTTGAGATACATTACGAGGCTCTGGATCATTGCCCAGTTGATAATCCAGCATTGTACAAATTAGAGATGGGGTAAAGATGTACCCATGTTTTCTTATTCACTGTCTGTCTGCAGGTGTCTTTGCCAGCTTGCCTGCACCTCATGTAGGTCTTACTGAACCATTACATTCACACACTGGATGATTTGAGATTTTGACAAACAGGATCGTCATGGAGTGTGAGGTGGATGCTGTGGGCGAGTGGGGCTGAGCTGTGTGCTGTGCTGGGGGGGCCCACAGGATGGAGCTCAGCAGTAGGCTTGTACTGGGCCTCCAGCCTGTGAGCCGGAAGAGCAGGGCTGTCGTCCACTGCCATTCTGAATGGACCCTGAGAGTCCAGTGTGATGGACAGTCTGGGGCTGCACACACTGGCCCTTTGTGTCAAGCTTTTTTGGACTCTGTCTCTATTTTTTCTGTTTCTCTCACACAATGACACACACACACACACTCTTTCACAAAAGCATCTTTTTTCTCTTTCTCGTGATCCAGACAAGGCAAATCCAGCCGTAAACAATCACTAACTTGTCTGTGTTTCTCTTGCTCACTATATTTTTCATTTTGTCTGTCCTCCTCTCATTCATGTATTGTAGCAAGAACTGGAGAGAGGAGAGTTTTGAAGAGGTTGGAGGTTTAACTAGGAGTATTAGTCAGGGAGCATGTGAAAGTCATCAAAGGAAAAAAGCCCAACGTGATTTTCATTTATAGAGCTCCACTCAGAACAAGCCAGCAGGGCCCATTTAATACAAGCTTGTTGTTTAGAGAGTCCCCAGCTCCCATCATTATCCCCTGTGGAGGAGGAGGATTTGAACTAAAGTTTGCATTGCAATATCCTGTACTCTATGAAATCCCACACAGTATACCCAGAGAAAAGAACAATTTGCTGCATGGTGCGTTTACTGATACTGGCTGTCTATTTTATACTGTATATTCTCTTTGAACTAGATGTGAGTTTGAGAAATGCGCTTAAGAAGTGGCTCACTCATAACCCCCTGAAAGATCTTTTTTTTTTTTTTTTTGTGGAATTTATTACTGCTAAACGGAGCCTGGTTGCTGTTTCCTGTCTTAATGTTAAGTTGATGGTTCTGGCTGTTGCCCACTATCAGACAAGTATGGGAGTAGTGCTAATCCTTGGACTTAATTCTTAGCAAGATAAGAAAATTTACCAAAATGGCTTAATTATTCCTTTACCCCAACATTGTACCACAACTCCCTCAAGAAAGAACAGGGGACATGCAAAAATAGTGAAACATGCAGTGGACTTTAAATGTAATGTTTCACAGATTTTCTTATTACATAAAAAATCCTGCATCTGCTTTGAATCCATTTACTGAACAAGTTTTATTTGACTGTCGTGCAGACTGCTGTCCGTTATGGTACATTGTACAGGACTGTTTATAAAAAGCTTTTGAGCCTTGATGTTGATTCCGTCTCCCTTGATATCTAAGACCAAGACTAAAGCTTTCACAGAGGCTCTTTTGTTAACAGAGTAGTGTTCCTGGGGTTTCTAATAGTTAAACCACGTCAATGGGTCTGTCCTCGTGCCAGTGTTATTTCAGTCAGCCAGTACAGAATTATATTAGCTAGCCAATATGTTGAGTCCAGCTGTATAAATACCACCTTGGATTTATTGTGTTATTAAGTGTAACACCCAATAAGATACAAGGTTTCTCCACTGAGAAAGGTTTCTAACCAACACCCGTCAGTCTCGATGGATAGATGGCTTCAAAAGTGAATCACTCACATATTTGACTGCTGGCTTTCAAACTAAATGCGTGTATTCCATTTACAAGCATGACGGATGAAAACGTGAACTTCTCAGTGACTGGAAACAGAGAATGGTGATTACATGGTCAACACAACGTTTTATAGCTTTTGAAGTATTTGACATAGACTACACATATGCGTTTCATGTCTTATGGTTTTAGTCACACCATTTGTGTTCATACATCTGTATATTTATTATTTACAGGCCCAACTAAATTCAAACAATCAGTGCAGACCGACTTTCATGGAGATATCCTGGCATTCAGAACCAAACTATCAGTTGATTTTATGGGACTAGTGAAGTGTTTCAAAGCAGGTTTGAAACCAAACAGACACTTGTCATGATGGTTTCATACATGGTGACAGTTACATCCACTACAAGAGCTTTAAATGAGCTGTGTTTACTTTGCAGCTGGTCTCAATGTCCTGTAGACTCCCAGCAGCCCACTCACCCTCCCCAACATGCTCATCAGAGAAATGTGGGTTGCGGCTGAATTTAGCATCTCTGCTGCGGGCACACTTATTGAGTTGTGGTTAGCATGCTGCCATGGCAACCCCTATTCACCCACCAAAGGACAAAAATGTTTTTATCTCCCTGTGCTACACAAACAGTCAGGATGAAGTTTCTGACTGCAGAAGTATTGGCCCAGCAGCAGTATATCTGTTTTAAGTTCTTTTGTCACGGCAAAGTGCACAAACACAGATGAACTTTTAGGATTTTTGCCTCATGAAAAAAAAAAGTCTTTTTTTTGAGTTTCTGTTGAATTGAACCAAGATGTACTCATGTTGTCTGCAGCCTCTTAAATGTTTTATTTATGTATTCAGCAGATGCAGAGATACACTGGTATTCATTTGGTAAAATGTTCGTGTTCAGACACACATTCACCTGAACTGTAAATGTAAGAACATGAAACACAGCTGTTTTCAAATACCTTGCATCAGATGTTGCAGTGTGACATCAGGCTTATTTGAGAGCTTTGAAACAACCAGCCACTGACCTGGATGTTCTACGACTCTACAACGTCCTGTCAGACACATGTGGATCTCAGTAGAAGCACACTGAAGTTTGTCTGTGGGTGTTTACATGCATCCACAGACTGCATTCTGGTGACTGACTCTGTATCACAAAACATAAGAACACACTGGATGAGACATAGCCATCTGGGTCACTTCATTCCATCACTGTGAGTCACCATTGATTTCCATTACAGCTTGGCAGTTACCCATTACTCAGCCCTGCTGAACAGCCATTAGTGCCCTTTTAAGTGTAGTGATGAATTGTCAAATAAAAACATGAAAGGGAGTGTAGACTGTAAAAACTCAACAACGCACAGCAAGCGGCACTGTTTCAGCTGGTACTTTACATTGCAGGAAAGGAAGAAACGCACTGCATCAAGCGTGCAAATTCTGCAAAACCCAGAACACATGTGTGCTCTGTTTACATGTGTTCCTTTTTAGCATTGAGGGTTTGTTCTTTAGAAAATTTGCTCTTTAATAAATCCTAATTGCGTGATTCAATTAGTCAAATCATAATGATTCATATGGCCATATGACAGGCTGGCCACCTTTCCACTATGCTTTATGTCCTTCCTGGGATAGACTTGATGGATGAGTAGATGACCTATCTTTTTTTTTTTTTTTTTTTTTTTACACAGGTTGCTTTGAGTGCTGCATTAAATGTTTAGGCGGGGTGCCGTATGCATCGCTGGTGGCCACAATCCTCTGCTTCTCTGGTGTTGCCCTGTTCTGTGGATGTGGTCACGTGGCTCTTACTGGCACGGTGTCCATCCTGGAAACCCACTTCTCCAAGGTCACCAGTGATCATGCCATGCTGACTGATGTGTAAGTGAGCTCACACTCTCAGTGCACACTACATGAGTGACTCTAATGCTTTTCAGTGTCTGAGAAACAAACAAACCTCATATTCTTTAATGTCACAGTAACATTCATTATATATTGCCTTAAATGGAAATGGTGTTTATATAAAACAATCAGATTAAGATAGATAACACTTTATGTAGACTATTTTTAGCTGATCATTTCTCCCACGTTCATCTCATCCAGGAAAACCAGCCTAATATGGACCTTTTTTTTAAGAGTGCAACTATTACTCCAGACTATAAAAAAGAACAAGACAAGAGACAGGACTGTACATACTGTATGTTTTATGTTAGTGTAGATTTGGAATGCACTGTTTAATTTAAGATGTCTCCAGACACAGTCTGTTTCCTGGTCGATGTTTTTCCAGAGGCATGCATCACCTGTTATCACCACACTTGGGCTTTGCATCTGTCTCCATGTCTTAGGGCAGCGAGTATGTTTATGATTAACTAGTTAGCCCAGCTGTTGAAGTTAGAAATATTTTTTGCACAAAATTAGAAATGCTGTTGTGGGTAATGCCAGTACTTTACTTGCTATTTGAAGTGGGTCTCTCAGGCTTACAACATGCCTTTCAATAATTCATGCTTTTAAACCATTGCAGCTTTACCAACACAGCTTACATGTGACATTGTAATTTAACAGAATACAGCTGATGCAGTATGTCATCTATGGGATTGCTTCGTTTTTCTTCTTGTATGGGATCATTCTGCTGGCTGAGGGCTTCTACACAACCAGTGCAGTGAAGGAACTGCACAGTGAGTTCAAGACCACCATCTGTGGGCGCTGCATCAGTGGAATGGTATGTTAATACAACCACACCGCTGTGTTGAAATCAAAAGTAAAAAAGTGAGTGCTTTAAAAAGGGGTTCATTCCATGATGTTAAAATATAAAGTTTATACAATGATGAGGATGCTATTTATAATAGAAAGTACACGTACAAGTGCAATTGTTTTAAATCAATGTGGTGGTGTTGTTATCTGATGACAGCTAACACTGAGCCGTCCCTGTGTCTGCAGTTTGTGTTTCTCACATACATTCTGGGTGTGGCCTGGCTTGGTGTATTTGGTTTCTCTGCTGTACCAGTCTTCCTGTTCTACAATATGTGGTCTACCTGTGCGGCCATGAGGTCTCCCATGACCAACCTCACCAGCATTGACTCTATCTGCGTAGATGTTCGTCAGTATGGTAGGAGAATATTACTATGTCCAAAAAAGTCTTCTTTTGATTTTGACAGCTGACAAATAAGTTTAATAGTGCACAGACTAAGGCTAAGACTTAGCCTCGGTTTAAAAAACTATTGTCTCATCTCCTATTATGCAACTTGATTACATAATGCGTAAATGACAAGTTTCATTATTATTTACATGGCACAGTTAATTTGAGTGTAAATAAGAAAAACTTTGAATTCCATGCATCCAGGAATTATTCCATGGAATGCCACACCAGGAAAGGCCTGTGGATTGGCGCTAGGTGACATCTGCAACACCAGTGACGTAAGACACGGTCTCTTGTTCATGCATGTTTATACAAATGCCATACACACATGAGCAGTGGTGCTACGCAAGTCACATTGTAACCGACGAATAATCACTGTTGCTTGTCTGTTTGCAGTTCTACCTGTCTTATCACCTGTACATTGTAGCATGTGCTGGTGCAGGAGCCACTGTGATCGCTCTGGTAAGTTTCCCTCCGGTCTCTCTGTCCTCTCACTTCAGTCCATCTTTGCGCGGTTTGTATCAGCAGATCATGTGTCAATTCTTCCTCTTCTCATTCCCATACGGTTTATGTAACCACACAGACGAAGATTACACTTAGGATTTTCCTCAGCTTCGGTTCCATTTGCTGTTTACCATCTGCTTAGATGCACATGGCCCTGTTTTTTTTTTTAGTAGGGATGAAACAGAGGGCAGTTTGGCCGTGCAAAAATCATGATCGTAATCTTTGAACTACAAAATCTCAAACAGGATATTGTAAATTTCATAAATCAATTAATTCATTAAAATTATACTTTTATAGCTTTTTTTCGTTTCTACTTTTCACTGCTGGAAACTGACTGGTCACTTTACTAACATGTCACAGTACTAGTGACAAGGAGGTCACCGGCATGTTTTCTTACAACCTTTTCTGTTCTCTTCCACCAGCTGATCTACATGATGGCTACTACTTATAACTTTGCTGTTTTGAAGTTTAAGAGTCGAGAAGATTGCTGCACTAAGTTCTAAACTGTTTTAGGAGCCCAGTATTGCATTTGACGTTGTACTGAGTAGAGACAGATGCCACTGACAACAAATTAACTAAAAGAATACAGAATAGAAAACATCAACATCTCTCCAATAGTATTCACATGAATTGTAAATAGCTGACTCTATGCTTCCTTTAGCATTTGGTATCCAGGGATATTGCTTTTTGTCTGAGGACACCTGATGAAAAATTGTCTTCAGAGTGGGGTGATGTTTAGCTTACTGGTTTGTTCTGCTTTACTTGGCACTCAATTATAGAAATATGTCACCAGAAGATTTTCTTGAAATATACACATCTTGAAATCCACACCAGTGTTATTTATATTTCTAATGTGCAAAGGGGATTCCGACCAGCACACATGCATCAACTGCATGAATATTTCAAAAACTACAGTATTTAGCATGCAGTACTTCATTTTTCACAACAGGACAAGCATTAGTCAGAGCTGAAATGCAAATATGTGCACAAAAGACCCAAAGCACAAGACCTAAATCTAAGCTATTTATAAAGGTTGTAACACGCAGTAAACATTAAATCTAAATTAGAAATTACATCATTGTGAGGTGTGATCAAGACTTTATCGAGCCCTAAATGTATAATATAAATCTCTGAAATTAGTCCATGTACATCTGATGACAAATATTGAAGGTGTTCTCAGGCTTAGTGTTTTTGATTTGCCAGATTAGAAGTTTAAGTGAGGATGAATTCTAGTGGTCCATTTTTAAAAATTACTACATTGGCAAGTAGCAGCGATCAAATGCTCAGCCCTTATATGTCTATGGTTTATTTGCGAAGCCCTAAAATTTTGGTACCAATCCACAAAAACCACAAAGTGTTACACAAACACAAGTATTCATTAAGTTAGCAGCTAAATTGAACTAAAAGATTTTATTGTAGATTTCAAAGTAACATTCAGTACCTAGTTTAGCACAGTATGAAGGATTAGGCCAGTACCAAGACATTCTTCTGCATGAGGCCCTACGCTCACTTTAATTTCATGTATTTTATAAAATAAAATCTCATATTTTAGAGTAATGTTTTTCTTTCTATGAGAGCTGATGCTGGTATTGCCTCAGCTATGAAGTTGATCTTTTGTTTCATACATTTTCCTTTATTCTCTCTCAAAGTGCCATTAAAGAGCCATTTGTTTTTTATCTTAACACTGAGCCTGCATGCTTACATTTTTCAGATTCTTTGACTCTGTTTATAGCTACTTATACTCCATATTTCATACAGTATATTTAATTTTCCCTCCAGTTTTTGAAAACTGTAGCTTTTACTTTCTATATAAAATAAACAAAGTTTGTTTACAAAAGTATCCCTTACGTGGTCTATTTCTTATAAATCCTACAAAAACTTAATACTGATATGCACATGTAGCAGGGTCAGATTAACATAATGCAATATCTCATGCTTTGCATTAACCTCCTGCATTTTACAGCTGTATAAGCTTTGCATGCACATGTTTTGGCTCTCTTTCTCTCTCCTACTCCTCTTCATCCCCCCCCCCCCCCCCCAAGTGTAATTTCTATAGTAATGTCTTTTCTGCATAGTGAGATAATTAGTCCAGTACTAGTAATAATTGTAATAGTTAAGTCTTTTTCAGTAATTTCTTTCGTCATCCCTGTGTGTTAATCTTTTTTATAAGCTTAACTTTACATTTGTGTAAGTCTGGGATGTACATACTATAGCTCCGACTCCTGTAGCTTGCTTTGCATCTCTGACATGCTCACTGGCCATACACCTCACCCTTCTCTTCCAGATCCACTTCCTCATGATTCTCTCAGCAAACTGGGCCTACCTTAAGGATGCCAGTCAAATGCATGCCTACCAAGACATCAAAATGAAGGAAGAGCGGGAGCTGCAGGACATCACCTCACGCTCAAAGGAATGCCTCAATTCCTACACATAAGGATATTACCCCTCACACTCACAGTTCACACAGATGCTTGCACTCATACTCAGGCCCCTTTGGACCAAGACAATGCTCAGCTAAAATAACCTGACACTATGCAGTGCTAACCAGCCTCCTAACAAACTAATGCATCTGTGTTGCTTTCTGCACTAACTGACCAACACGTTTTCTGGAACTGCTGCTGTGCAAAGTTTCATTCATGCAGATTAATTTTTTTTTTTTCGGTTGTAGTATTTTTTTTGAGGAAGAAATTGTTCTGAATTCAGATATTCATGTACTCTTTGATTTTCTCCAGCCCTTTTCGTAGCCAGCTTTTGCTGGTGAAGCTTGAGACATTGCACTATTTTTATTCAACGCAA
Organism: Ctenopoma multispine; assembly: GCA_034779795.1. Taxonomy (NCBI): domain Eukaryota; kingdom Metazoa; phylum Chordata; class Actinopteri; order Anabantiformes; family Anabantidae; genus Ctenopoma; species Ctenopoma multispine. The sequence goes on from JAUYWH010000013.1 coordinate 9,609,829, forward strand.
CATTTTGCAGTCTTGCTCTCTTTCTTCTGAGCTGGTGAGGCCAGTTTTCAACAAGAGAATGTATAACTTTCCTTTTCTATTTACTCTTTTTCAACTCACAATGCAGATTTATACACAACATGAAAGATGTCATAATCCAGTCTGAGGTGGTGTGTCACACTGCACTGACACAAGACTATTGCATTTAAAGGATGTTTTATTTCACAGTAAGGAAATTGACTGAATATTCAATTTGCATCACATTATGTTGTAAAGGAGTTTGTTATGCTCTATAAAGCTAGAATTAGTTTAAAAATTAATTTTGATACATTTTGTTGATCATTGGTTTTAGTGTATAATTGTCACTGTGCAACTACTTTCATGATCTATATTAACATTTTCAGACTACTGCAAACAGTATTAACACTACCTCAGTGGTGCACAGCAGCCTATGAAACAGGTTACCTGGAACAAACACTTCACCCTTGTAAACTATTTGAAAACCCCTTTATAGTTTCAAACAGGATGCCTCAAAAACACACTATGTGTCACACATCAGCTCCTATGCATCATAGTATTTCATTTTATGGATAATGCCATAAAAACTTGCTTACTGAGAGTGGATTGCTGCCAATAATTAGACATGATATTCTTTTAGTTCAGTTGAAATTTAAAATGCAAAAGAAACTTACCAATGAAGATATCCCTCTAGTCCATCGGACACTTTTTAGCTCCCTGTATGATGTAAAATCTGCTTGAAATATACTTAATTTAGAAACTTGTAACGCAACTGCATAACTCTGCCCCGTCTATTGACACTATGAAATTTTTTTTTATAATTTCATCTTTTGCGTTTAAATGCTGACATGAAAAAACTCATGTAATCTTTTATTTCGATTAGTTGAGTTACAGTGTTAACTTGATGTTTCTTTGTTGCATGAAGACAGTGTACACGTGATGTACAGTCATATATACGGACATCAGTAGTAGACAGTGTTAGCCCCGTTCCTTTTTTTAATAACTAAATACAAATTAATAAATTTTTATGTTGTTATTAGTAATAGACATTTTTAGGTTCCTTTTTCTAGCTTTTTTCAAAAGTATTATCTTTATATAATAATGTCGCCTGACAGTGTATATGTATTTTTAACTGTCATGGGCTTCCTTGTGAATAGCTGATGCTTTTAATCCAACTTTTAAATAACAATTAGTCAAAATATGTGTTCACTATATAATTGTGCGGCAATCGAAATGGTAAATTTGACCAAAGTAAGAATGCCATTGTGACTCTCTGCCCAGTGTTTTACACAGTATCTGTGAACCTTGTAGCACAAGACCTGCAGTGCTTTATGCAGGACTAAAAGTCACAGGTGTAAAGTGTCCAAGTTGAAAGATGATAGATGTGTCTGAAGCTAATGTACATCAAATTGGTATGGTATGCTTCCGATTGAATGAACCAAAAACTAAAGAAAAAAGGCTACCTATCAATCGCCAGGAGGACAACAATCCAGCATCCTGTCCAACTGGAAACTCCTGAAGACATGACCCAACTGGCCTGATGACTGTTTTTATAAAAATAAAAAAATATAAAAACAATTATGTCTGTTGTAGTGTTTTCTTCTTTTGTATGATAAGTGATCAATAGTTTTACACATGAACAGTAGCATTTATTTATACATAAGCAGTTATGTTTTAAAAAAGTGTCAAAAATACATATTGAACAACAAAATCTTAAAATACAACAATAAATGCTTCACAATAACAATACAAGACTAAAGTGGCTCACATAATTCATCCATTTATGAAAGGACATGGACTCTGGGACATGCAGTTCACCAGAAATCATCATCTTCATCCTTATGTGAATATGCTGCAATGCTGGAAAAACAAATCAAGTTGGTCAGTCTCAAAACCAAACAGTATTTCTCAATAAGCTCAGCCTTAACACAAGATAAACCCAGACACAAATAACATAAAGACAAGGCAATGAAGGATTGTGTAGGTTTCAATAATTATCAAACTTGTCAGTAGCTTTACAATTAGAAGCCTTTTTATATATTAGTAATCTCATTAATCTATTAATTTATAGTGTGTCCAGCCTAATCAGTTGTTTTAAGTTACCTGTCTTCTTTTTCCTCAGACAAACTGTTCTTCGCTTCTGAGCTTGTGTGTCCTGCTTCTTCTCTTTCGAAGACCTGAAAAAAAGTTTAAATTCATTAATTTAAATTGCTTTAAAAGTAATTAAAGCAATAGCTTCGCACAAATGTGAATGCAACTCACCTGTACATGCTGCTTCTCCCTTGCTTCCAAGACCATTTTCATGTATTTTTCCAATGGATTTTCATCTTTAGACTTCTCAACATCATCTCCGGCTTCCTCCTTCTGCTCCTCACCTCTTTTCTTACTCCCAGTTTCTTCTGCCTCCTGTCCTGATTGCTCCACCTCCTGCAAAAGCTGTTCAAAGACAAACATGGTCAATGTTTATTTCATCACACACATTCATATTAATGGTCTCTTAGAAGAACATTATACCATCTCTTGTTCCAGTCTTTCAAGTTCTTGCAGCTCCCTCTCTCTGGCTTCCTCTTGCTCTCTTTGCCTTCGCTCTTGTCTTTCTTTTCTTTCCCTTTCCCACCTCTGCTCCTCATCCTCTTCTCCCTTAGAAGATTCACCTGAGATGTGGGACTGTGGGACTTCTTTAAAACAAAAATATGGACTGACGTGAGTTAAGAGTTAGTAGTAAAGTTTGACAGTGTGACATGATACTGATGATAATCAGTAGATGAAGAATGTCACCTTACAGTAGCAGGTCACTGCCTTGTCATTTGGATTCAACCAAGATAGTGTCAATAATGGCGGGGGACTCACCAGCCTGCCCCTGTAAGTCTTTCAGGTCTTCAGGGAGGTATTGTGGGCGTGGGGCAGCAGGGCCGTCAGGGGCCTCCTCTGAGAGAGGGACAGCAGTGTCCAGGAGAAGCTCTGGAATGTGGCTGGGCTCTGAAGGGAGACATGCACAAAGAGAGCTTTTATGCTCTACCATAATGCAACAGGGCCAGAGGACCAGCACAGAATACATAATCAGTTGCCCTTCATCTTCACCATTGTGCAGGGGCCCCTGAAAGGACTTCACATAAACTCATTAAAAAGCAGCCATTCTAAAATCCTAGATCTCCATACCCGATATACTCCATTTTGTTACTGAGATCTTGTTTAAACTAATCATAATGAACACAGAGTAAAATATATATTACTCACAAAAATCATGAAAGCAAATGCACTCATTTGTTGGGAGGCACACATAAATTTAGTCTGCACCACTTTCCAGCACTTCTGCACCACTAACGTCATGCACAGCAGTCAGAAATGGAAAAACAAGCAGTATGGCTGTCACAGGATACAGTGAAAGCTTCTGAGCTTAAGACAGAACAGGAAAACTTTTGATAAGTAATAGCTAACTAATTGATAAGTACAATACAGTGAATGTGTAGTTTTAAAAATGTAAAATAGAAGCGACACATATTTAGATTAATTGTGGCATAGATTAAGGGCAAAATCAACACTACTTCAGTTCACCTGACAAAATCCCTGTGAGATCTTCAAGATTGATCTTCTCAGGCTGTGGGGAAGACTCTGAGCTGGAGAGGACCTGCTGTATCTTTGCTGGACTGAAGAAACCAACACAGAGATTAGGTAATTAGTATTCACCCTCTCTATGTCAAAGTGAATAGAAATCTCACACTGTCCTTGATAAAGTCGTGCCAGATGGTACCTGCATTGGTCTCGAGCTGTGCTCTTGAGCTGAGGACTGCGAGGTGGACTGAGCTCAGAAGAAAAGTCACCTGAGGTCACCACCTCCTCATGGGGGGCCTGAGGGAGCTGTCCATCAGGCCACAGCTCCGGTAACGCCACTGAAGACACAACTGCTTCTATAAGAGATAAACAGTTTATATTAGAACGACTCTCATGTCACATCCCTTGAAGTGTTTTTGCAGGATAAAATATTTTATACATACCTTCTCCAATCTCTTTTTGCAGCTTTTTCCTGGGGGAAGTGTGTGGTGTGGAGGATAGACGTCTTGATGAAGCAAAGTTTTCATCACGAGGAGTTTCATCTTTTAGAATCCGAGGTTGAGCCAATGAATTGAGACTGTGGTCAGTGAAAACTGTGGACATGTGTCGGTTATGGTCTTCAGAGAAGGTCACTCTTGGCTGTGCAGGTGGTATGAAGTTTTTAGTGTCATACGTTGCTGAGAAGTGGAACTGGGGACAGAGAGATTTATGTAAGACCTTTGATTTGTGGGGTGACTTGTGAGAGAGTTGTTTTGTTAGAGGGAACTCAGGGTGATGCGAAGGATGTGCTTGCTGTGGGGACAGAGGTCTTGGGGGAAGCATGTGTGAGATGGTGGAGCGCACTGCCCTCTGCTGGTAGTTCCTGTACGCTTCCTCCAAGCTCTCTGCCTCTTTCTGGAGCTCCAGGATCCGAGCTTTGGCTTCAGCCACCAGCTCCATGTCAGAGTCTGGAGAGTCACTCCAAGCTGATTTGTGTGCTCGAAAGGGACCTTCTTCACAAACCTCATCATAACCCACCCTGGCTCTCAGCAGAGCTCTGTCAACGTAGATGTCAGGGGGAACCAGCTTGTCCGTACTGAGCTCCAGCACTGAGCGATCAACAAGAGAGGGTTTGGGGTTACGCAGTACTTCATTTTCCAGAGCTGCCATGATCACATGGATCACACAAAAGAAAGAAAGAAGAAGAAGAAGAAGAAAGAAATGGAAAGAAAGGAGAGTTGAGTGATTTACAGTAATCACCATAAAAGAGCACAGATATGAGAAAAAGGTTTGATAAACTAGGGACTACGAACATGTATTTAAAATTCAGTTTCTACTACTGCGATATGGCTTTCTTTGAAACAAGAATCATATTTCTGTGAAATTATTCAACTCTTAAATAAGATTTAATGGTTAATGCAGTACTATAAGTTTATGTTTATAAAAAGCAGAAATAAAGTTAACTACAAAAATTATGTTTTAATGATTGTACCAAACATAATTTGAAACAGAAATATATTCCAAAGTGATTATTGACAGTAAGATGTGACGAATATGCATGCCCTTGGCACCTTGTTGAGTTTGGCGAAGCTGCATCTTGATGTCCTCGACATGGTTAGTCATCCACTGTGACTTCTCCTCACACTCTATCAGCTGAGCTTTGAGCTGCGCACATCGCTCGACCTGCAGCAAACACCAGAGAACAGAGCATCACACACACACACACACACACAGACAAAGACACACAGACACACAGACATTAGAAATTCTCCAAGGTGAGACAAAATTAATATTTTCCCAGCCTTTGTGAGACGTACTGATGCCACTGACCTCACTCTGGAGCTGTGCCTGCAACATCTGTTTCTGGTTTTCAAACTCTTCCTCGTCTAGTTGGCGAGAGCTCTGAAGCCTCCGAAGCTCCATCTGCAAGGCCAGCTGCTCTTTGGAAGGTTTCCCCAAATCTGACAGGCAAATTATCAGAGTCAAAACATAATGTTAAAAAAAAAAAAAAAAACAGCCCATGTTCTAATTAATCATCTACTTAATTTGATGAAAAATTATTTATAATTTAATGTTTCATTTGAATTGTTCCAGTTCTTGGTTTTGACTGCAGGGATCGAAGCAGCATGACAGAACAGAAAATGTCAAGTTGCTGCATTGTTTTATTGATGAGGACTGCCTCAAATCCCACAACACCCTCCACTCACAGCAGGTTCACAAACAGTAGAAATACTATATCCTTTAGAAAAAAAGTTAAATGTTTGTTGTCTGCCATGGGTAAAGAGAGTCCTCTGTCTCTATCTAGCTTCTCTTCCCTCTTGTCCACCCAGGTCCTTTTAAAGAGTTGTCTGTAAAGCTATGCCCTAAACTTACACCAACCTAAAAAAAGACTCAGTAGCCAGTAGCAGTTGGAAAGACTAGCATGAATGTTTTACAGTACACTGCGTCTTCTATAACTCACAATGGGCCCAGACTCAAGAACTCTGAATGCAACATCAGAAAAGGATTAATCAAAATTTTAGGAATTCCTAGGTTTGTACATATTATCCCTTCATAGTAAACTAGACAGGGGAACTGCAGTATGCTAAGACTCCTGGGAGATATTTCTGAACAGCAGTATCTACTCACCTGCATGGAGAAGCCGGTTCTCCTCTTGAGCCTCTTCCAGCTGTTTCTTCAGCAGTCGCAGCTGCCCCTGCAGCTCTGTTTTCTCCCTTTTTACACTAGTGTAGTCACTCATGTTCTCTAGTCTCTCTCTTAAGAGCTCCTTCTGTTGAGTCAGCAAAGAAATCTGTTGCTGTGCTGTATCTAGCTCAACCTGAGAAACAACAGAACAGACATGAAAAAACACAAAGTAGAAGAAACTGAATTTACTATTACACCACAAAAACCACATGATTCAAAGTTTTACCTCAAAACCTGTGTTCAGTTATTTTGGAGGACTGAAATATTGTGCCACAAACCACCTGAAGTGGCTGATGTTAACACCGTTGCATGACTAAGGTTGTGTTGTTTACTGTACCTGCAGCCGTTTCAGCTCTGAACATGCTCTACTGTGCTCCTTTAGTTTGGCATCAACTGCAGCAGACTCCTTTTGGATGCGATCAGTTTCCACTGAGAAATTTATAAAAAACAACAACACTGTAAACGCGATGCAGAACAGTAACAAGCTAGTCCTTAACTTCACAATCATTTCAATACTGACCTTTGTTTTTGATCTCATTTTCGGTTAGTTTCTCTGTTCTCCTGATAAAGTCCTCTTTCAGCTCAAGCTGAAACCTTGTAAAGACATCAAATTTGTGGGTTTAATATTCATACTGTATGTGTAATGTCTGTAAGACAAAGACTTTGAGTCTTACCTACAGCATTCAAACATTTCATTGACCTTTGCATATATAATGAACATCATACAAACTTAAGTTTGAGAGTTTTTTTTATTTGACCTTTGATGTCCTCTGGCTATATACTGAGCATATTCTTTAGAAGAAGGCAAACAGTTTTTAATTGAAATGTAACATGGGCTGACAGATTGAACAGAACATATCAACAAACCGTATATATGTAATCATAGCCGAAGTGGATAAATTAGACAGTTTGTGTTCAACATTGAAAATATAATCAACCTGGAAAGTTCATTTTTCAGCCTCTGGTCATACGTGTCCTCCAAAGTTTTCATGGCCAGTTCTCTCCTCCTCAGGAGCTCATCAGTGGTCTTGACCTTCTCCTCATGAATTTGACATGTCCTATCACCGAAGAAGCACAGTATCATTCTCTGTGATCCAGTGGTCTCAATGTAAGCATATAGCAACATTTTATTAATCTGAATAGTATGAAAAGGCTCTTACTTGTCAAAAGCCTCCATTCTCATTCTTAGCTCATTTTCTCTGTCCCGCAGTGTTTCAATTTCTTTCAGCACTGATTGTCTCTGCATATACACATTTTTTTCTTCAATCTAAAACATTGAGAAACATAAATAACAATAATTAGACTGATTTTGATTTAAGTCACACAAGTGAATACCGAGATGCTAAGAACCTGCCATGTCTCACACCCAGTCACCCGGAAGAACTGTGATTAGAAACACCATATTAGCAATCATTTACCTCTTGTTGCTTTTGTAACCTGTCGATGGCATTTTTCTCTCGTTCCATCAGTGCCTTTGCTTTCATTTCATAAGTCCTCTCTAGCTCTTTCTTTAGCTTGTCAAACTCTTTATGAAAGTTTTCTTTTTCTTCCATCCTCACCTTGGCAATTTCAAAATCCTTAAAATGTTGCATCTAAAGAAATGAAAAACATAGCAGAAAAACACACTCAAATCACATATTAGCCATTACCACCACATTAAATACTTAATATAATAATAAAAATAAAGTAAGAAAACACTTTTTTACTAAAAATATAACATATTAGTGCAAATATGAATATGCAATCATGCTTCATGCTTCATCACATTTTATTTATCAACATTTAGAAAATATGTATGTACCTTTGTGTTCGCTTCTGCTTCCATTTGTGTTTCAATATCTTTTCTATAAGCAGCCAGTTTTGACTGGAGAGAAAACCATCTGTCCCCGTTGTAATTTAAGTTCTCATATTCCTTATCAATCAGTTTCATCTTCTCAACTGAGCGTGGAAGGAAGAAAGAAAGAAAATATCAAAAACTGCGCATTGGAAGGCATGTGTAAAACACCAATTTATCTTACCGAGAGACTCTCCATGACATGCTATGCTGGTTGTCTGAGTGTCAGCATCATGACACAAGCCTCGAGTATAATGGCATGTTAGCTGTGTCAGAAGGCTGATGAGGAACCCTGCTAGGGAAAGTATATTTCAAGGGTGGAACTTGAGAGCAGAAACATTTTTTCTTAAAAATACAAAAAAGGGAACAGAATACTGCACATACCTTTACCACTCTTCTCTTTATTTGAAGACTATAAAATATATATAAAAAAAGTTAATATTACTACTTCTAATAGTTATTTCTTATTCTTTATTTGTTTAAAGAACAATATTCTACATGCTAATGTATGTTATTGTTTACCAGGGATCTGTAAAGGGCTGATTCAGGACTTAATTTAAGAAGCTGAAGAAGGTCTTCTTTTGTGAAAACCTGACAAATTAGATTTAGAGAGACCAAAGTGTTAATTAGCTGTACAAAAGTTTTATGATTATATGAATAAATTGAATGAATGCAGAAGGAATGCTCACCCTGTCTCTGTGAAGGCCACTTTCAGGGTAGAAAACAGAAAGTGTGTATTCATACCCTGAGGTACGCAGATGGTCAGCCACTATGCTGTTGCAGGCTGAGACCAACAGCGTTTCAGATTGTACAGGTACTGGCCTGGGAACTGGTTCTCCTCCAGTCAGAGGCGGGTGTTTTAACTCCTGGATAAGTTGATTCCGTAGCTGTGTCTGAATCGGACCAGAAGTGGTCAAGAAGCATGAAGACCAAACTCATGTAAAGCAGTAAACGATCATTTTGGACAACCAATTTCAACATTTCGCTAGCCACCTTGGTAGTAAAACTTACTTTGAGCGTATCAAGCACTCCTTTATTTTTAAAAGTCTGATAGAGTCTCTTCCTCAGCTCGTCTGGGGATAAGGTATCTTCCTCTGACAGGGACATAACTGTTGACTCTCCCCAAGTCCTGACAGAAGAGAAACAAAAGACAACAGTGCGGTAAAACTGACAGGACGAGACAGAGTTCCTCTGTTTTAACATTATCTATTATCCTTACCTGTTGTGAGACTGTTATCACTCTTACCCGGGAAGACCAGATACGATATACGTCTTTTTAAAAAAAGTGAATTTAACTACAGAAGGGCTTAACGACCAGAAAGCGTCTCCACGGAGGCGTGCCTCTAACATTTAAATCCGTCAACGGAAATGTTGTCCTGGACAGGCCTATGCTTATGACGTATTGCAATAAAACAAGCAATTTATTTAATGATATTAAATACTTAATCATAAGATTAATTGCATATAGGTTTAAATCAATCTAAAGTGAAACAGGATATCAATAAACTGTTTTAAAACGGAGAACTGACGAATATATTTGGTTACTTGATTATGTCGTCATCTTTTTGCGACTTGCTCTTGCTGCTCCAGGAAGCAAAATTAAAAGGTAAACAAAAGTCTGTTGTGTCAAATGAATAAGCTTTCTCTATTGTGCATACGCCGTGTTCTTCTAATATTTATTGTCGTATTGTGTTTACTTCAGTGTCACAAGAATTAATTAAATATCTAAGCGACGCCAAGCGTACACTGCTGAGCTAAGCTAACGTGACGTTAGCTTGTTAGCTTGACAATCGTTTGGGTGAGGTGTGTTCGTCTTTTAATCTTTTTCGTATGGTTTGAAGTGATTGCAGAGCAGCTTTGCTTCGTTAAGACGAAGGGAAACGATGTCTGGAAGCTTTTATTTTGTTATGGTTGGTCATCACGACAATCCTGTGTTTGAGATGGAGTTCTTGCCGGCTGGGAAGCCTGAATCAAAGGTGACATGGTTTAATAACTAAGACTATTACGAAGAATTAAATACAATTTCTAAGCATGATATTTTGTCCTAGCCATAAACTGCAGCATTGCAGATTAATCTATAAAGCATTTGGCCACAATAAACTGTAATCGGCACAAGGCATTTGCGCTTATATTTTGTAAATAATGTCTGTAAATTTACAATCTTGTTTGATAATATTTGGTTTATTGAACACAGGATGACCATCGACACCTGAACCAGTTTATTGCACATGCAGCCCTGGATTTGGTAGATGAAAACATGTGGCTGTCTAACAACATGTACTTGAAAACTGTGGACAAGTTCAACGAATGGTTTGTTTCTGCCTTTGTCACTGCTGGACATATCCTTTTTCAGTTTCAGGATACTTACATTGTTTCACAACATAACCCTCTGTTAATTGTGGAAATCACAATCACAAAATTGATCAAATGCTTCAGAGTCATAAGAAACAGACATCTAATCATCCAAAAGTCTACATAACTAATATGGTCATTTTTAAATAAACCAGCTAATTACTGAAGTGTACATCTGTAATGTGGATACAGTTACATTTATTTGATTAATTGACATACAATGTGTTTTCCTCTTGTATATCATCGCCAAATGAGATCTCTTTGAGTTTTAGACAATGGGTTCAATAAAGTGAGCAATTTGAAGATGTCACATTAGTCTAAAAAAATTGCACACTTTTTATTTTGTTCTGTCAATTTTAAGGTATACTACCCAATAGAAATAAATCAATCACCACCAATTAATTGGTAATGAAAATAGTTACTTATATCCCCAGTGCCATATCTGACATGTTAGTCTGTAGCATGATATCAATGTTTTTTTGTTGTATGGTGATTTTATATAGTCATCTACTGGTGTTATTCTCTTTAATTATTCACCATACATATAAGATTCATCATGTTGCATGATGTGCGACAAGAAGATGGAATCAAAAACTTTTTTAATGACGTATATGATTTATACATTAAGGTAAGTTGTCTTTTATATAGAATCATTTAGCTTGAGGTAGCATTTTGGTTGATTTTAATTTAATCAGATTTGTCTTGCAGTTTGCAATGAATCCATTCTATGAAATCAACGCACCGATCCGTTCGACAGCGTTTGAGAGGAAAGTCCAGTTTCTTGGAAAGAAACATCTCTTGAGTTAATCTCTTCACGTTCACACACTTGTCACGCTGATCTAAATGTCTTTGTTTATATGTGTGTCCTTTTCTTGTTTGACAAATATAACATGCATCTAAAACATGTGGATTTTATATAAAGCATTTTCTTGTCTGATCAGCTTTCTAATGACTGTTTCTTTCATTGGCTGCACTGAGGGTATGACTATTGTATGTTTATTATTAACATTAGACTTTAAGCCTCAAAGGCTTCACTTAATGAATAAAACAAGACACACCTATGCCTTAATTGGGTAAATGGGTTCTTATTTACCTGTTGATATTATTGGACTAAATGGAAAGTGTAGCAGAATTGTAAGATTCTGTTCAAAGCTTGGGATAACAAAGTGACATACAGTTTTCAAGCTATAAAACATGATTCAAGAATCACTTCTTAAGGGGATTATTTATTGTTTTCATACCAGTGTTACAGCTCTGAATGCAAATGAAATTGGAATTAGGAGCAATTAACGTAAATCAGTGGTTCACAATTTTAACTATTAAGCTTGGGGAAAGATGAGTATAAAAAATGTTAAGAATGATTTAAAGATCAAACAAACACACTTGACAATGAGGAAACAAGTTTATTCAATCATAACTAGGGCAATAAACTTTCAGCAAGGAAATATTATAGTTGGATTCAATTATTTTTAATTTAAAAAGTTTACAAAATACAAATGTTTCCAGAATCATAAATACGTCGTAGGCCATGCATGTTAATTTTGCTTTAATATTTATCTTCAGTTAGGGATCTTGTCCCTCAGTGTTTTTCGTACATAGCCTTAATCTATTCACTATGCAGAATTTGCACAAACAAGACCAAAAGGTGCGATCAATAACCACAACAAGCCTCAATTGATTAGTTACACAAAGTAGTGCCTTAGGTACTTTTCCATAAGAAATAAGGTTATTGGGTTGCATAAATTACTTTAATGATTTTCTAAATATAAATATATAGGTCATCACTTTATCTGCATTTTAACATTGTGGATTGATGTTCAGGAACTCTAATAAATGCACACATTTCTGTCACATTAGAATTTGCCTTCATGATACTAAGTTTTAGAGGGAAGTAAAACATTTCAAATATACTCTATGTTCTGCCCTGACATATTTTTTAGTTCCCCACAGGCAGTCTTGCACCAAAACAAAATATGTATTTGTTGCTGTCCTTTTAAAGCCTTGCATTTGCAGAGCTGAATGGATTCAGTGAATGCATGTTTATTTGTAATGACACTGTGATGTATTTAGTGTTTCATCTCCGTCTTTAAACATTAGTACAACTGTTAGCATTATTAAAGTAGCATGATTTGTTTAAATAATAACATTCTACACCTAAAGCCTCATCACATAACAGGTATAACAGAAAAGAATATTATTAAGTCCTGGATGTTATGAACAGCAAGGGACAGCAGAACGAGGCTTTCTGTGGAGCTTGACTGTGTCTGTGGGGATGAGGTGGTCCGTTCTTTCATCCATAGCCAACACTCTACGCACCGCTTCCTCAAAGGCCACCGCTACATTGGTGGCATCCTTGGCACTGGTCTCATAATAGGGGGAGTCGCCGTTCTCCTGGCACCACCGCTGAGCCTCCTCAGTAGACACCTGCCTCTCTGTCACATCCACTTTGTTGCCCAAAACTACGAATGGAAACTTCTCTGGCTCCTTGACATCAGCGTAGTAGATGAACTCTTTCTTCCAGTTGCCTAAGTTGAGAAAACTCTGGTTGTCATCAACACTGAAGGTGAGAAGGCAACAATCAGAGCCACGATAGAAAGGAGTCCTCAGGCTGCGAAAGCGTTCCTGGCCAGCAGTGTCCCAAATCTGTAGGGTAACCTGGTGGCCATCAACCTCCAGGTCCTTATTGAGAAACTCAACACCGATGGTGTGGAAAAGATGTGCATCAAACTTGTTAGTGACATAACGATTCATGATGGAGCTTTTTCCTACACCACCATCACCCAACAGAATGACTTTCAGCAGGGATGTCTTTGTTGTCATGACTATCACTCCTGATTGACCACTTTGAAATAATGTGCCTGATGGAGAGATCAAATTTTTAAAAGACATTTTATTATCTTCACACAAATAATACATATAGACAAAAAGCTGTTAAAATAAACTACTCTATTTTACTATAGCAAATGTTATGGATATAGTGTCTCTTTTGCCTCACCCCTGATTGATGTTGGTCTCCTCCACTGGTCCAGATCATGTGCTGTAAACCCTGGTCCGTGGTCACATGCTCATTTGTTTAATGTTGATGTGTGCGACCATTTAGGTAACGCATAACCAGCTGTGACACAGTGATAAGCAATCAGTTTCCTGACTAGCAGATAGCCCGGGACAACAGTCACAGCTAAAAGCCCATTTACAATAAAGCACAATCTGCTATGTTACCATACCCTGTTTCTGAACACTCAACAATATGCAAAGATTTAGCTTGTGTCATACAAGATGTTAGTGCCACCTTTGTTATTGCATAGAGGAATAACCGCGGACAGCTAAACAATACTAACCTATCAACCGAGAGAATCTGAATGATAGATTCATGAGCTAGCTAAGTGTCAGCTAAGCTAGGCTAACATAGTTGGAGTTTAAGCTAATATAATAATTTAGTTGGCTCCGGTTAACTTGCAGGCATGTTAGCCAGTAACGTACCTTACAGTTTACTTACAGCGGAGGGGCCAAAAAGAAAAAAAACACGAATTAACTGAAATAATATCAATGCATACGACTGGTAGCTTCTCGCTTCGGTGAGTCCACAGATAACGTCAGTCGAACCGTTTCCTGGTGGGTGAACTCCAGGGGATCGGTGCTAACGCAGCTAGCTGCTAACGCGCTAACGTCAGCTACACGGACAGCTTCGGGTCATGTGATCTTGTTGTCAGCCAGAAACGACCAACGAGCGTTGAGGTAAAATTTCAAACTCTTATAACTTATGTATACAGCATTGTTCACACATTTACATTTTTAGTTATGCTGGAAAAAGTAACCTACCTAAAACGAATATTTACCACGTAGGACTTAATTAATTTATAACGTATTTAGTTTCTAACTTACTATGTAAACTCAACCACCAGAGAGCGATATTTAGCTGTTTTCAGAATCCCAGCTGCATCATGTATATGTGATATACTGTACATGAATGAGCTGCACACTGATACAACCCAAAACACTGGATGAAGTAGCACCAAGTAATTGTTGCATATAGTTTGCATGAAGCACTAGGATCTTTTAATCCAGTAAATACCAATACTGCAATGTAAAAAAAGTAATTTTGTAGTAAAATCCTGCATTCAGCAGTTTCGTTGTACCTGTTGAGGTGCAATTTCAATATTCTACATAATTTAGGTTTATTCATCTTTCTTATCCTACCCTGCAAAGGGGTATAGTTAGCCCTGCATGGGGCTAGAGTTTAGAAAGCTCCTAGAGGGCTTAAGAAATGATTCATGGAAAGACAATAAACACAGTTCTGATAAATACAACGGTTGGAAGTGTTTGGCCTTTTGGAAAATCTTTGTTTTTTAAAAAGATTATTTCACCTCACTGAACCTCAAATAATTGTTGAAATAGAACCATCTGAGAACATTATGATGGAAATGTCTCTTTGATGCAACTGCAAATCACTCACGACATCGACATCTCAAATAGCACAAGCAAGCCCAGCTAGACATGCATTCTCTGTACTTCAGTATACTGCTGCCAGAAATATGTACCATCCTTTTCCTCATCTTTTCTATCCCACTATCACAAAAAGATAATTTTGTCATTCAAGCTGAGTGTAAATTAAGAATAAAAACATGAATAAAATGCAATTTACTCAGTCAGTAGGCTGAATTACCTTAAATAGCCGAATACCTTGGATTTTGGTCACCCTGTAGCACTGACTTATAACACCAACACATTCATATCCATTGCCAGATCAGTAACAGTAGTGGTTAATTTCAAGGTTACAGCCATCCACATACAATGATAAAATATGTAAAGAAAGAAAGTAGTGCTAGAAAAAAATTAGAAAAACAGATTTAATGTAATAGTACAGTATAATGTGAAAGCAGAATTTACAGCAGTTATGCACTGATGCTTATCATTTCAACTAAATAGCCTTCAAAAAAGTTATTAATCCAAGATTCAGTTTGAGATATAATTCACTTTGAAATTCACATTACTTGTCATAGATTATTTTCAGTTAACTTCAGTAATGCACACATATGCAACAAAGGACTAAGCAAAAATACTGTTAAACATAACAGACAAAGGTAGCCTTTCCACCTTTTCCTGAGATCTTGGTTATCTGTATTGTAGTTGCAGGACGTAGCAGCATGGTGATAAAGTAAACGTGCATGCACTGATTGCACAAAATCTCCACACCATGTGTCTGTGTCTTGATGTCCTGTGGCTAAGCCTTGAGAGAACACTGATAAGCAGGAATCCTTGACATGTGTCATTTAGAGGGGATTTTTAAATTGTTGATTCAAGGTAGAGATTCTTAAAAGACTTTGCTGGCTTTGTCTTGACAGGCCCCTGAGGTCAGCGCAACTTTGTCCAGGCCTATCTCTCCTCCAACACCTGTCCCACGCTGAGCTTCAAAGATAAGCTGAAACACATCAATTGGTACCATTGCATTGTTTGATTGTGATAGGAAATGAACAATAAGGTTGTATTTCAAATATAGCACAAAATAAATTTAGCGTGGACCAAAATCCATCCAGCTAGTCTCATAAATTCGTCAAAGACAATACCAGACAAATACAACGTGCTGTTTAAAAACATATTTGTGTAGTAAAGTTGTTCTTAAAGTTATTTAATAATTTAAAACTACACTGCATATGTTAGCATTAGCAATTACTGCATTGTAAGTTCACCTATGAATAAACATGAGGAAACGACTCACAGATTGTGGGGCTTTCTCTTTCCAGGCCACGGTGAGAAGCTCTGTCTGCCAGCCCTGGCCTCTGCTGTGACTCTGCTCCCAGACTGGGTAAACATTGTTGTCAAGCAGCACCCTGAGTGTTCCCACATTATGACCCACTACACGGTAGTCAAAGGTGAGGCAGAAGCTGCTGTGCTGGGCACGGTCACTGAGAAGCAACTTCAGTTTCGCCACATCCTCCCTCTCCCCTAGGAGCCCACTTATGGCCATGTAGTACTTAGCACCTGAGGGCATGTGTACCACTTATAAGTTAGTGTATTTGTTTTCACAAACATGAATATGATGAAAATATATTATGGTGCATATTTATAAATTTGTTACCATTATCATGGTAGGCGACATTCCAGTCCATGTCATCACCCTTGTCCTGGACCCACTCACATGCTCCCTGGTCAAAGTTGCAATCAACGATAAAGTCTAGTCAAGTGTAAAAGGGCAATATTGCACATTAGCAAAATAGGCAAATTGCATGCACACATTCATTTCACCGCACTAAGACACAGAATGATGCTTGATTACCTTCCTGAACTGGTGAAATTACGATTTCTTTGATTTCTGTGGCTGGGCCAACTACTGATTCAAAGTCCTCTGATACTGTGTTTAAAGAGTGAATAAAAGAAATCATTGTGAATACATCAATTTTCAGATTAATGTCATAAAATGAGAAAGACAAAAGGAGACAACGGTGTGTCCGGATTGGGGTACATAGATCTTTTTGTTAATTAATTTCAAAGGACATCTGATCTTAAAAGAAAACATTCCAAAATGATGCAGTAAAGAGATGTTCCGCAATGAAATATAAGAAAGGGTTTTTTAACCAACAGGTGGAGGCCTGTCCTGCTGTCACTTATGTCTCGAGATGCAACTAACTACAACTTAAGGATACAGCCCCCCGAGCATTTTTTTCAGGAAACCACCCCCATGGCAAGCAGCCATGTAATACGAGTGACAGCTGGGGTTCTTAAACATGATAAGCCAGAGTGGTCTAGTGTTAGAGCGGTCTAGAGTGCTGATGACAGACTTTCCTTCTGGGAGTCAAGTCTGCACAACAGCTGTTTTGGGGAAAACATAATAAAAGGCTTGGGGGCTTTGTAACCTCCCTCCCTTCCTCACCCCCTCCCAGGAGATGGGAAGACTAAAAATTCTCCCTGGAGGTGATGGATGTCTTGCAGCCTGTCTCCTCTTGCTATCTGACTTCTTGCACAGACTAGGGTGTTTCCATAAAAAGGAAGGTTAGTGGTGAAAGGTAACCTCATTTAAGGGATGTCTTAGTGAGATGCATACCGTGGCATTGCCCCCTCCCACTTTTGTTTTTATATGTTTTGACTGTCAGTGTCACAAGTTTTTATTTTACATTGAATTAGTCTTTTTTGATATTTTAATTTCTGCTAACAAATGGTTTAAGAAAAAGAAAGTTTGTGGTTTATTATAGAAATAATAAATATGACAGGGACGTTCACTACTGTTAACAGGGTATATAAAACAACAGGCAACAGGCCCCTTTCTTCTCTGGTCAGTAACTTAGACCTCACCTGTGACTTATACATCTACTAGTTTTCAGCTTCCCACTGAAAAATCGATAATTGTGTTCAGATGCTGCGTAGACACAAGCGTTTGTTTAGTCTGTGTATGATTCATGCATTGTGGACCACCCAGAACAGCCTGCTAGAAACAGAATCATTGCAAGGCAGCCAAACAAAAGGAGACTTACTGAAAACATCTCCTCTCGGATTAAGCTGGTTGTCTTCCTCCTCCTCCTCTTCCTGTTCCTCAGGAAATTCGTCCTCTGGTCTCTCCTCAGTCCGGGTGCCAATGTAGACCTCTCCATCATAGTCAAAAGGCTGCTGATGGATCCTAGGAGGTGGCGTCGTGATTGGTTCTGGGATTATGTTTTTGATGTCCTCGTCCTGCTTACCTCCCAGAATCCGGGGCCCCTCTGGGTACTCTGGAATGGCTGCAGGCAAGAAGAGGAATCAGATGAGACATGTGGATCCACAATCATCAGTAGGAAACAGTATTTTACCTGGGTTCAGATGTGTTTGTTGTCATGTATTCTGCAGCTGCGGTTCTTGGTAGTCATTCCCCTGCAGTTACTTTACTATACACATCCACTGGAGCAGTACCATAGGAAACAAACATGCTGAGACAACAGAGAGGAACGCTCTACTACATGCAAATGAAGCATGACAGTGACATTCATTGCACATAATCTAAATGCACAAGCATCTGATCACATAAGTTCTGAACATAAAGGCTCATGCTGAGGACTGCAGGTCCCATATCAATCTGGGTGTGCTGTAGATATATAACTATTCCAGCCGTTAGCAAGGGACTGGGTCAGGGGAGGGGCTGGGATGAAAGGAACCGCAGAGCAGAGGGTGAACAACAGAAGCAGAAGTTTGGATTCCACACAATCTCACCATTGAGGAAACGATCTGCACTGCCTTTGTCTCCTTCCCACGACCTCTGATAAAATGGTTTGACTACAAAAAATAAGGGCATCTTCATTGAAACAGATACTAACCTATGTCATTTGGCTACATGAACTCTCACCTGTTATTATCTGAGCTAAGTTCAAAGAATACACCACAACCTGTCTCTCCCCTTCTTCTTCAGACGGTTGGCTACCATACAGTGTCATGTTTACACAGGTGTGTTTTCAATCTGTGGATTTCTCTTGCTACCATCTGTGAAGAGAAGTGAAGTCTGAAAGCAGGAAGCGTGCCTTGGAGGAGCTACAGTATGTGCTGATGTTAAAAGAGTCCTAATGAAATATATGGCTGTAAAAGTGCTCCTGACCTATCTGACTTACTACTCTCATCATGAAGAGGTCTGAGACATACGTTTTGGAAATTTGTGGTGAATGTCGTTTTTGATAAGTTTTAATACATTTTGAAACATTCCTAAAATCAATTAACTTATAATTCTGTGTAGAAAATCTCACCAGAGCATTCAAAGCCATTGCCTCTGAAGCCAGACTTGCACTTGCACTTGTAGGATCCTCGACTGTTCAGACAGACAGCATGGTGGCTACATTTGTGGGTGCCGGTTGCACATTCATCAAGGTCTGGAATTGGAAGAAGGCTATTTGTACCTTTAGGAGAAGAATTAATCACAAATATTTTCACTTAAACATGTATACCTTACCTACACAGTCATATTTGCTGTCAACGTATTTCAGATCGTAGCCATCTTGGCACTTGCAATAGTAGCTGCCAAAGGTGTTCACACATTGTCTGTTGTATGGGCAGAGGTTCTTCCCAGTAACACATTCATCAATATCTGGGGAAAGGGAGACAAAATGGGTAAAATGTAAGGGTTTGTGATTTTATATCCACCTACCTGTGGACCTACCTCAGAGTGTATGTCTGTTGTACCTCAGTGTTTTGGATCCATGGTAATCAAGAAATTTAATGTTCTGAAACATTATTACGTTATTACTTCTCTTGTGTGATTGGTATGTCAAACTGGTCGTGTCTCAGCTCAGGCAGATTTTGGGAGAAAAAACATAACTCAGTTTCATCCATGCGATTTAAAAGCCAACCATGCAAAAGCCAACATCCACATAATCTTTAGTGAATTTTCCACTGTACAAAAACTGTCAATGTAAGCCAAAGTCAATTCCTTTTCACTCTGTATAGTATTCCTTATTTAAATAAGGATTATTCTTTGTTCAGTGTGATTTTCTCTTATATTTTTGACTATGTATCATATTCTTATTCTTTGCATGACTCTATCTGCCTACATTCAGTCACCATGTCAATAATCTGTCACTGTGTACATGTGGTTGCTCACCCACACAAGTCCTTTCATCTTGCCCTAGTTGCAACCCTGCAGAGGGGCAGAGGCAGCGGATCTCCCCCTGTACATCCTCACAACCATACTGACAGTGGGCAAGAGAGCATGTCCTGGAATCTGTGTACATAAACACAAACAAAAAACACACATTTACAAAAATGCAAATGTGGCAACTGTGGGATTCTCATCTGGAATTCCAGGTGTCTGTGGATATTAATGGTAGAAATGGACTCACTGGCACAAGATCCATCAGACATTAATGTGTATCCATTGAGACAGTAGCACTTGTAACTGCCGTAGGTGTTCATGCAGCGATGCTCACAAGGACGAGGTTTCAGGCCACACTCATTCAGATCTAGAAATACGAGTCATCTTTACTTTTTCACCCATAAACACCTATAAACATATATATTTATATACTTTGCTTAAAAGTAGAACATAGCTAAAAGTAACAAGTAAAGCATGTTAGCAGCTGGAAATCAGATAGTCCTGCACCCAATTTGACCCATGTTTTCCAGACTGTTTTCATTGACCTCAAATACCCACCTTGATTACATGTCTTTCCCGTGTATCCTGGGAAACACTTGCATTTGTTGGGGCCAACACACTCTCCATGCTTGCAGCCGTGCTCACACTGGGCTGGTAAAACATTTAACATGAAGAAAATACCATCACAAATTTCAGTGGTTTGAGAATGATGGACTGTAGTCAAACCACATATTCTCTATTATGCAGGCATGGTTTTCCAATCTAGATAGCCATTTCCTACACATACTCTAGGTTATGAAACAATCTTGCATAAAAAAGAAAAATGGTTGTTAGGACACCATGTATCATAGCAGTAAATTTAGAGTCTTCTTTATACATTTTCACTCATTCAAATGTTAAAATACTTCTTGATATTAGATGAAAAATTTTTGGGTTTAAGCATAAATGCTACAGTTCTGTAAGTGAGTAATGTCATCTGTCATCTGTCAATGTTGGTTATGAAAATTATCATTGATAGATTATAAAGCAGTCTTTGAATCAGTGTGAACTGTTCTTACCCTCACACTGTCCTTTACTGTTTTTCTTCCAGCCATAGCAACACTCTAGTCTCCTGCCATAGCGACACACACCTGGTTGGTTTCCAGTAAGGACTTGTCGGTAGTGCCTGTTTAGGAGAGAAGTGGGAGGTAAGATCTATAATTTCAATGCCTTAGCTATATTTTTTAACCCACCATGCATGGAGCAACAGATAGCAAATTACAATTCAAATGTTTTTACATAGAACCTACATAATTATCATTTTCTTATAAATTTAGGTTCCAGTGGTTGTGATAAAAAAAAAAAACATAAATAAATTGTCTTCTCACAGGTTCCCTTAGTGATAAACAAGAGCTCCCTGTAGAGCAACAACCATCTGGTAAGATGTAGACTCCAGATGGAGAAAAACACACTAATCAGAGATTTCCTGTGTTCCACACTGATGCCTCATACACAACCTTTTCTTTTTTATAAACCTTTTTGTACCTTGATCTTCATCTGACTCTTGTTACTGGAGTCAGGTGAGAATTAAATGAATCTACAGTACTGTGTGAGAGTTATAGATTCAAATCAAACTTTACAGCTAATGTGAGCTCGGTGTTAAACTCAATATCCCAGATGTTTAGGTGTCCCTCGGGCAGCATCCTATAAGCAACACAGGCTCCAGTGGGACTGGAGGAATGTGAGACTTGATAGAAATCAACCAGAATAGCCCACATGAGAGGGGCTCCTAAATGTGACAGGTGCTCTTCAGTTATTAACAGTTGCTATGCCACATTTAGCTGACACACTGTCTATTAGCAGTGGTGGCAGTGTGTGCATAACATCA
The DNA here is from genome assembly GCA_034779795.1 of Ctenopoma multispine. Classification (NCBI taxonomy): domain Eukaryota; kingdom Metazoa; phylum Chordata; class Actinopteri; order Anabantiformes; family Anabantidae; genus Ctenopoma; species Ctenopoma multispine. The sequence continues at coordinate 9,631,636 of JAUYWH010000013.1, forward strand.
AAATAACAGCTTTCCCAGGGAAGCTTTAAAACACATAATTCAGGACATAACAGGGAGCTCATGTTACTCATTAAGCTCCACTTAAATAGCAGCATGTGGGGGAAGTAGCAGCTAAAGTGATAGTAATTCTTCTTTTCACTGTGTGAAATTGCATACTGTATTAGTCAATGACATAGGTAACATTTTTGGTTTGTATTTAGTGTTAGTGCTATGCGATGTTATAGATCTATATGACATTATACTAGGAATATCTTTTAGACTCTTGACTGAGTAAATATCCAGGTAAAGTTTACACCTGCTGCATGTCCATGCATCAACACTCAGTGACTTACCTGTGGGCTTCTGCACTACCAGAGGAGATATAGATCACGAGGATAAGAGCCCAGACCAAGGTGAATGGCTGCATGTCTGTAACCGTGAGCAGCCCGAGCAGCTTTGTTTCCCACGGGGCTGGCTTTGGTTGTAGTGAGTTCCGACTATTCCTCCTGGGGACTTAAACTCATTCAAATGCTTGGACAAGTTTTCATGTACTTCCAGAGCACAAAGTCAAAGTCTCCTCTAGGGGAAAAAAGAAAACTTTCCCCCGCTCTCTTCTATGCTGCAGCTACACTCTATGTATAATAATTTGCTTCCTCTTCCGAAATTCCAGAGGTGGGTTGACACTCTGTGAATTGATACTGCACTGTGAGCAATAGGTTGTGACTTTTGGAGGTAGGACTGTGTTTGAAAGGGGGGGTGGGGACTATGTTTAGGGGTGCTACTCTCTTCACTGAAACCCAATACTGGACCACATGAGACTCTTACTGTGGATCACCAGTAGGAAGACTCACACTGTTAAAAATATCAAATGCAGGGTAAGCTATTGAATTATTTTAGTTCATTGTCTGAAATACCATAAGCTTTGAATTCATCTTTGTGTGATGTGCCTGTGCTGTATATTTTTTGGATAATTAGCTTTATGAGCTAATTGTGGAACTCAGACATGTGTAGTCCTGTCATTAACAGCTGCTGCTCTTTGATGTCATACTCATACTCATATACAAAGCTTTGCCCTTTCACACATGCTAATTCCAAGTTAAGCCATAAAATGAGTTTCCACAGTTTCAAAGCCCCACCATCTGGTCTTGTTCCTCTGCAGTGATGTTTTTGTTGGAACTTTGAGATTTAGGTTGTTGTTAAATTGTAGGTAATTTTTGCAGTGATTTCAAAACCAGTTTAACCATTAAAAGAGGCTAAACATATTAACATATGAACATATGAAGCAGAAATTCTTCAGGCTGCTACTGTATATCTCATGTCTGATTACACAACATGAGTCAAAACTGACTCAGTCAGCTCACTCCTGTTCTTGCTCCAGAACAAATCAATGTAATATAGATGTCCACGAGCTCACACACACCGCTAGTCTAATCAGGGGCTACACAACAGACACAAACAGTGAACCTGAACTGTGCTTAATCCACATGCATACATTCCTAAATGTTATTCCAGGAGAAAGCTTGGGAGGCAGTTGAGGTTAGGTTGCTGGGAAGCAGGCAGTGGTTGCCACAAGTATGTAGTTGAGCAGTGTTGCTGGCAGAAAATATGTAATATCAGTTAATAGGGAAGAGAATATTTGGACAAACCCAGTCAAAAATGTAATCTTTACTATGATCTTTTTAGGTGTTCAATTCATTAAAGATGAACCCGATCCGAGTAGTTTCAGTTACCTCCACAACCAAACCACATTTCAGGAGTTTAGTTCGTAACATGGCCCCAAGTAACTCATGACAGTGAAACAGTGACCACCGTCCAATATAGACGTTTCTGTAATTATTCCTTGTTTCTTTCTGTTTGATGCTAAACTTATCATCTCTCATAATCTTACATACACACTCGCACACGCGCACACACACACACACACACGCACACACGCACACACACACACACACACACACACACACACACACCTGTGTCACTGCAACCTGATTCTACATCTTGACATCTTGAGCATGTGGGTTGTGCATACTGCATGCTATACATATACTATACTGCCTCATCTGTACGGCATACACTCCCACTTGGCTTTGATGAATCAATTATTGTCACAACAGCAGCACCATCTGTCCAGTAAGTCCTGGCATTCAGACCACAGCTCAAACCTTCATCCAGCAGGAATTCTGTGTGGCTTAGTGGTTCAGTTTGGTTAGCAAGTTTTAAATTTTAAACATTTTCAAGCAAAAACATTTGAATATATATGAAATGACTTAAAATAAGTCTTAAACTAAATCATTTTTAGTAGTTACAAAGTAATAATAGGTAGGTATTGTAACTGTTTCCATAGTGTTGTGGTTATCACGTTTGTTGAGTTTTACAAAATTCTAGTCTGATTTAGCTGCATTTTAGCAAATATTTCACCTCATCTATGTTTTGTGTTTGTTTAAAGTCTGCTTGGTTTATTTTCTTCAATTAAGTTTTCTTCCAGGAGGGGGAGACATTGTTCACTGCTTGCCAATAATAAAAGAGCCAAGGAGTAGACAAAAGGCCATAAGTTGCTGTGTGGCCTACATGAAAATAAAAATAATAATTCTCTATGACTATTTCTAGTTCTCTATGTATCTTACCTATGTGTTTGTCTTATGATTAGTGGTTTATGCACAGATCTAAACAGAACTGTTTAGAGAACAGTTTATGAGAGGAGTTATCCCAGCACTACTGTGTGCTTTGTCACTTTTCTATCACCAGAGGTCACTGTCTGGTGGCATATATTTTTCATTGCATAAAGAGGCTTGTGTGTCAAAAGGTTATCAGAAAGTATAAAGGTATTAGATGTAAACATAACATAACATAATATAACAGAATAACATTTTTTTGTGTGTGTCTACTGTCTTTGGTTGTGTTTGTTTCTTATGTTTTTAACTGTCAACAAAGTAAGGCTGCAAGTGATACAGCATTTTGTTGTAGCATTGATGACCTACAGGAAGTGTGCTCCCCCATTTCCTGGTATTCACCTAAGTCACCAACCATCTCTCTTTGATCAGCTTCACGCTTACAGACATGAGTCAACAAAGTTAGAATCAAATAATGTGGTTGGTACTGGGCATAGGAAGGGACCCCAGTTTAACACCACCTGTAAAATGTGTATTTTAAGATAATTAGTTGCCTCTGTTCACTCATGCAGGCAAATTGAGCAATGATTTTACTATAAAAGGAGAGACAAGGCAGTTGAATAGTTATTTTGAAAGTGATGTGTGTACACAACCACATCCTGCCCTGAGTAGAAGATGACATGAGCAATGAACATATGCTGCTGTGAAAATAGGCCACTGCTTATCAAAAAAAATGCAGTACACTACTTGAGGTAATGAGTTTAAATGCATTTTAACACTGCTGTCTAGATTTAACCAAAGTCAATATAACTCATATATTTATTACACATATGTTTGCAACAATTGTAATTGCACTTTCTTAAATGTGCTTAATTAGTTTATTATAATGATAATCTGACATTAAAGCTTCCCACAGTAAGACATTCTGTTACATTTTATTGTGGTTATTCTTAAAACCCTAAACCTGAACAATCATGCATTATGCTTGGATGCTCGCAGTGGTTTAGGGAGGGAACTGTGACTCTTCCTGCAATAATCTGAGAAGCTTGAGAAATATTTTTGACGCGGTGTATACAATTCTGAAGAGAGTATCCATCATGTCCACCTATTACATGAATGCTAAAGACAAAAACACATTATACAGCATAGCTGTCTGATATTGTTAATACTGGCTACAATATGTTAGACTCAACAGTAACCTCTTTTAACTCTCTGCCTACCGATTACACAATGACATGCTGCTGCCAAATAGGACTTATCCCTGTACAACCAGACATATACACCTTTGGGGATTCAGCCTGTGTGTAAGCTCAGACAGACACTTTTGCTCCTCAACATGACAGATGTGACAGCTATACAGACTTTGGCCTCAGCTGGAGACCTCTCACTCTCCTGTCATTAATAATACAGCACTGGGCATGGAGTTGCCATGCTGTGAGGGTGGCCTAATGGGGCAGCACCAGACATCTTAAGAGAGTTAATGTGTGGCTCACCATTATTTATTAATGGGCTTGCCTGATCAGAAATATTACAGTGACCTATTAAATCTGTTACAGTCTCAAACAAAGCTCTGACACTGGACACCCTGCTGCAGCGCAGACAGTGGTGTTTTTCTATAGTTGTGCCACTCTCGTCCTGTATAAGAGGAGGCCTAGACAAGCTTTTGTCAGCTGTATTAATAGTGACAACTTGCTCACATCTAAGTGATGAATTGCCACAGTGTATCCTTGGGAATCCCCCTCATTTGTGCATCTTGACTAAATAATCACACACCAGTAAATAACACGATATTTACTACATATCTATATGTTGCAGTATGTTGTTTGACTTCTATTTCTTCAAATCTGTGGTTGATTAATGCAGAACTTCCCCTGTGCACTTCCTGCCACATGGCTACATCTAAATTCATGTCCCTTTTACACAGCATCTTTCATTAATCTGCTTATAGATGAGGTTGTACTTTAGACCTTATTACCACTATTACATAAAGACCAAATATTCTTTTTAATCACTAATTCTTCCCTGCTTTACACATTGTGTTCGCTTTATTTTATCTTGTGTTGGTTGCCAAGACTTTGCAGTTGAAAGTACAATTTGTTTAAACATTATTCCAGGAGTGCAACATACTCCTTCATGCAGTAATGCATATTTTCCATGCTGCTATTATCAAAGGTCCAATTAAAAGGACATGTTCATGTGATTTTGCATTTTTCTTTGATGTCTGCAGTGGTTCAATTTACAGTTTAACCTTTTAAGATGACAAGACCCGAAAGGTCAGTGTTTAAAGTTGCCCCTGGTTCCTCTTAACACAAAAGTTCATGCTGGGTATAATTACACAACTATGTACCCTAAAAAAGGAACCCACCTCACGTCAGTGCAGTGGTCATGTAAACTGCATGCCTAACAGGATAAGACATGCTGCAGTATCACCTTTATCTCCTACAATGTCTGTGCATGAGAGCTTTAATGTTCCTGTACTATTGTAGGAATTATAGGCTTCTGAGAATGTATTTTAAAATGGCTGCGCTGTTATTACAGACTTGTGTGATTATCAGCTAAAGTCTATGAAAATGAAAACAACCAGATTTAATTTCCTGTTTCTAGTTAGAAAGTGCTTTATAACTATTGCTGCTGGAACACAAAAAAGATGGAGATAAAAATATATTTATATATATGTGGTATTTTAAACCTTAACAATCTATCGTTTGAAGTTGTATTTTATAGTATTAAACTATATATTAAATCATTTAGAATATGAGTGGAGTGCATTTTGTTTGTAGGGTGTTTCTATAAATGTACGCACAACATGTGCAGGCATGATTCATTCCTTAAGACCTGTGTAGCTAAACATGCCTTTTCTGTTTGTTTCATTTTGCATAATGTTCAAGATCTGGGTAGGCAGGATTGTGGCTTGTATGTAACACCTACAGGCCCATCTGTACACAGCACAAGGTGGAAACAGCGTGTGACGAAAAGAAGACAGAAAATGTCACAAATAGCAGAAGTCGGAAGTTACAGTTCAAAAACTTTGGCCCAGTCTTTGTAATGACAGCTTCCACAGACTTTCTTTGAGCTGTACACACACACACACACACACACACACTGAATGCGCAGTCTCAAACAATAGCTCTGCACTAAATCCTATTGTTGTTCAGTTATGTTCAGTTGTTGAACGTATTAGAGAGAAACTGCATCCTCAAAATGACCGTAGTTAACAATATGACCTTCAAAAAGAGAAGATTTATCACAGGACTGTTTCATTTTGTTGTATTCATCTTGATTAGATGTACCTAATAAACTCCCAACTGCGTGTATGCACACATCTCCAAGTGCTTATCCACAATAATTAAAGGTAGATTACACCATTCTCATCGGAAATTTGAATGCATTGGTTTTAGGTATAGTGGGAGTTAGTGTGCTTTGTGGTTTTATCACAAATATAAACATTGCTTTACATCTTGACAAAGGTTCAACGTAGAAATCCTTGATTTGGCCAATATACCCTATACCCATTTGAGACATGCTTTGTTTGGCCAAGACTAAAGAAGCATCAATAGGTAAGCACATACATCAAACACTACATCAATCTGTCTGATTTCACCAGGTTTGGGCTGTTTACCTACAATGTAGTTTACGAATATGTCAATTACAGTACACTGAAATACAGTCACTATTATCAGTTCTCAGGATACACAAATAAAATTTGGAAATCACAGCTAACAACTGTGATGTGTGCAGCTTTTTGAAGTGAGTTACTGTCACATTAATCATTTGCACAGTGCAATTCTCACAATATGTTTATTAGCACTGCCAGATATTTCTTGGCTCACAATATAAAAATCTTGGCTTTTTGTAAAACAGATGGGGGAGTTTGCAGCCCATCGATGAGTATATGTGAAACTGAAGCATGTTTTTCAATTATATAATACTTTTATATCTACATCATCAGCATAATTATGTGAACAACAATGGACAAGTTTATCTCATCTTTCTGAGGTGCTATTATGAACTTAACAATGAGAAATCGGGTTAGTTTGTCTGTATTGTAGTTGTGTTATATGCGTATGTGTGTATGTGTATATGCTGTAAAAGCACAGTTAATTTAACTGTGGAGTTTTGCTACTACAGCATGGCACTGCAGCCCTTTAACCACATCCTCTTACACACCTTTGAGATTTCTGGGTTTCGACAAATTCATAAACAAGCTGCTGTAACATAAAGGGTGACTGTCAAATACTGTATATGTTTTCATATATTGTATTATTTTAGATAAATTATAATACTGTACAGGCAGACTGTGTAATGAGCAGTTCTGCAAGTTTGGGAAACATCACTCTGACTTCACAAGAGTAGGAGGAGAAGCTGACACATGGTGAAGCTCTATTCTGCTTATTCAAGCTGGAGAGCAGCATCATTGGTGAGGCTTTGGTTGTTTGTGTCCAATAACACAAGAGTCATGTATCAATGCCCTGTCTTTTTATGATATGGACATACATTTGACATGTAAGCAGTGAAGCAGTGAGACAAAACTAAATTGGAGGGTTGTTTTATTGTGTCATTTTCTGTCTAAATGGTTAGGTATCCCAGTTTTGGGAAGGCACTAATTGGCACACTGATCAGTGCTGCAAACTGACCTTTAGTCTGGACTCTGGATAAACAGAGGTACTTTTTACTCAAACTGATACTACTTTGTTTCCTTCAGTATAAACAGACTTCAGCACTTTCAGACTAAACTTGTGATGTGACACAGCATCACAATAGGAAAAGCCATTGTTCTAGCTTTTAGTTTATCACGACCAAATAACTCTGTCCCTGCAGAGCATGTTAATTTACGTGGGACTGTGTCTTATTGCCAAGTGCAAGGACCTCCCACTCAGCATGGGAGCTAGAGGAACAAATTCTGCAGTTTGTCTTCAACAAACTTTTTTTTTTCATAATATTTCTCTTCTAGGCTCATCTCAAGTGTCTGTATATTTTTTATGTCTCTGTTGCTCTCATCTGTAGAGGTCAGATATTTCTCTCAACTGCTTCGTCATATCCATTGTTTATATGACATCTTATCTAAGCTTAGTATTTCCCCACACCATTTGTGCCTATTCCTGTTCATACATTACAGAAATAACCAGCTGCCCAAACACATGCAGACTGACGTCTCACTTCACACTTTTTATCTCACTTCCTGTCTCTGTCTTAAGCATGTCTTGTTCTCTGTTTTCTGTATGCGTGTCATATGACAGAGGTTATATACACTCACTGGCCACGTCATGTACAGTGTTATACAGCTCCGTTTTTAAGTTTAAACTATCAGAAAGATATGTTTATTACTAATCTGTTTCCACTGCTATGCAGATGACACCTATCTATATGTGCAATCAGATATATCAGTTGAGTGTCAAGCAATTCAAGCATGTTTCATAAAGGCTTGGTGTTCTCAAATGTTCTACTTCTAAACTGAGACAAGACAGAAGTTTTTGGGCCTAAAAACCTCAGAGATATGCTATCTAATCATATAGTTACTCTAGATGACATATAATTGTTTTTAGGTACTACAGTGGGTAATCTTGGAGTTATCTTTGACCAGGATATCTACTTTACCTGTTTCAAAGTGATGCTGAAAAACTACTCTATGCCTTTGTTACTTCTACACTACTGTAATTCACTACTAATAAGACGCCCTGGTAATTCAGTAAAACGCCTCCAGTCAATTGAAAAAATGCTGCTGCCAGACTTTTGACTGAAATTAGCAAAATAGATCATATTTCTGCTACATTAACTTTTCTCCAATTTCCTGTAAAATCTATTGAATTAAATTGAATACTGATTCTTTCATAGGCTACATAAGGACAGTGGCGCTGAAGGGATGCCTTCGGAATCATAGGTTTAGAGCTCATGGTTTGTCATGTCATGGTTTTCAAGAATGTTGGGTGGCTTGTTGTTCTGATTATTTTCACATCCAGTTTGTTGGCCAGATAGATTGACCCACTGCCACAAATCTCAAGGCACATTTCTGGGAGTTTCTTTGTCACACACCAACCATTATGGTGTGTCATTGTATTGGTCAGGTCACACCCTCAGCTTTTGTGTCAGAGGGTGTGACACAAAAGCAGCACAGCTTTTTCCCACCATGGTATGGTAATGAAGACAAAGATGAATTGTCTTTTGCTTGGAGCAATTTAGAGCCTAAAGACACCAAACTATCCAACAGATGAATGGACTTTTTTTCCAGACATATAGTTAATAGTGAAAACATAGTAAACAGCTCTCATAAAATCAATGACTAAAAAATGCCTTGTGAAAATTAGGCACCATGAATCCGTGTGCTACATGTGTGTGTTTAATGTGCTTTAAAGTTTTCCAGCTTCTGTACTGACTGAGCTACAGTGTGTTAATAGTAATTTGCTATATTTTGACAGTGTTGGATTTTTTTGTTTTACATAACATACCATATTAATCCTCTACCTAATGTGTTGGTCATTATTTGTAAATATTCTATTACTATTATTCTATTATCTGTTATTAAAACAGATAACTACATACCTAAATAAACCATTTATCTTGTCTTTTGTTACACTTTAAAAAAATAGAACTTGCTTCCCAAAACAACATACAGAGTTAGTACTGATGTATTAGTATTTTAAGAATAGTAGAAAAAGCTGTGTTGGATTCATCCTTAAACTGCAGATTTCCTTTCATTGAAGAATGCCATTGTCATGATAAGTGGTCTAAAGCACAGTCAGTGCTGCATGAAAGTGTACAGGAATGGAACTTTGTAAAAGGTGTTTGTTGTGGGTCTAAATTAACACACACCATGATGCATAGGACGCTATTACTCATTCAGTGAATGTATCCAAAAATGGTGCACAGTCATTGTTGTAAAAAGAAATGTGTGCTGATCTCAAATACGCCTAAAACAAATCCTGTGGAGGACAGGTTTGCTGACAGTTACCTGACCAAGGAGAGAGTCTACTATCCGCTTCCAGAAGTGGGCCATGATGAACTTGTTGTGTTAAAATATGTATAGCACTGCACTACTTAAACACACTCGTCTGGTCACATGGTTCTTACTGACAATCACAAAAAGTGTCAAGATTTTCCAATTTGTTCCATTACAACACAACACTTAAGGTATGTACTGCTCAGGGACATTTGTATCTGCTGCATACCAAAAGCCCCCAAAGATGCAAAGCTGTGCCTATACAGAACATGCTTGAACATGTAGATCATTTAAACATGTTTGTGTTGACCTGCACAGTGTGAACCAACCCTCCACAAATATTTTTCTGTTGTATTTCACTTGAAGCTGTTCTCAGCAAGTCTAAACAAGTCTACGAACCAAAATACTAGTAATAGAGCAAAGTTATATGAGCATCAGCTAATGCCTGAAGTCATTAATGCTTGCAATGATTTGAATGATTCTTGTGTTGTTTGGATACCAGTATAATACAGCAAAACAAGTTGTATAACCTATGAATTTAGAGCTGTAGAAATCACAGGACGAAGCTCTAGTAACATGGACACAGGTGACTGAACATAAGGAAGGAGCAGAGACACAGAGGTGATTCTCACCATTTTGCCGCTGGCAGCTGTGAGATCCTGTTTCTTCCGTCTGCAAGTAAAAATAATAACCTGTAGGAACAAGCCTTGTTTTTACCCCTGTCACATTTCCTGTTTTTAAAAAAAAGACAATGGGTGTGTATGGCGGGACATTAATTTGGTGCTAACATGGGTTTAAAAATCATATAAGAATACTCTGTTTGTGCGAGAAGGGCTTGATCAGTATCTCTTCTCGCACTGTTTCACACATTGTGACTCACTGACCTATATGGGCTCATAAGGCACATCAACACATAGCAGAACAATGTGAATATCATTAAAGGTTTGAGGCAGATATCTGCATCGCACAACTGCGGAGATAACATCAGCCTGTCTCAACCTGTCTCGAAACATAACTGATTGTATACTAGTACAATACAATGTCAGGTACTTACTTAGAGTATAAGTACATTTTAGGCAGCAACAGGTCCAGTGTAATTTTTAAAGTGCATTATGTATGTGGCTATAGAGTCTCAGAGACGCCTGTATCCATCATGGTGGTTGCAGTAGATTTAGAGCAAAGTTTTTTGAACATGTTGAACCCTTTCACCACTGAAGCTTTTCAGGTCTAAGAGGCTAAATATTATATTAAACAGCTTAAAGTGTGTAAAGAGTCTAACAAGGGATGTCAGTGCTTTATAATCTATAACACTGACTAATAAGCTCCTAAAAGCACACTGAAGAGCTGTTGTGTGATCAGACTGCTCATAAGATAGGTGCACGACTCAGAGAGGGAGCCATCATCGCAGATATGAGTGTACAAGTTGTGTGCACTCCTAGTGCTTCTCATAAAGCAAATGAAAAAATAACATGTCCTTTTTCCCATACTAAAAACGGCATTAGGTTAAATTCAGCCTCATGGGAAAGAGACACAGTGCCAGTCCCTTAGCAGAGCCTATTATTGTTGTTTCAGCACAGCTGTTATGGTCCATACACACACTGCACTTACGTAATCTCTCTCTCCCCCATCTCTGTCTCTTCCCACATGAGATACAGCTGCTTTGTCTGTGCAGTACAGTAAGAGAACTGGTTTTGTTTTTCTTAGTCCAAATAGTGTGGTCTTATCAGCACTTTGAGTTATACATTTGATTAGGCCACCAAGACAGACACTTTTGTCCCCTCTAACATTCCTCATCGTGCTACAGTGATGAGCTTTGTATCCTTGATCCCAAAGACACCCCCCATCCAACATAAGAGCAGCACATCAGGGCACCTTACAACAATTAGCCGCAACCTAGAGCTAGTCAAGACATGGTGCAGCTTGGGGGGGAAACAAATGTGAATTTAGTATGCAGCTGTGCTAGCATTTCTGTAGGAAATTTGGTGTTGTGCAAATAGTTATGCATTATCCCCCCAGAATACTCATTGTTCTTGTGACAATCTGAGGATGCTTTAGTGGTGTTGACTTGCAGCACATTATACATGTGGTGACTTCACTGAAACAGCACTCAAGCTCAAATGCTCCCCATGCCATTAGTGCTTCATATAGAGAAAACTGCAATTACTCAAATGTTATAGCCCAGGAAGCATCAGTTGTGAATAGCAAAAACCCACAAGCACACATTAGTCTATTTACATTTTTTTATTTTGCATATTTAACAAACTTGTGCATTCCAGATGTTTTACAAAAACAGCTTGCTTTGTGAGCATTCACAGGCGGCCACAGTAGGGCTGCTGTCTGTGGGTCCCTACAGCTGTTTCATGACAGCCATTCAGTGCTACACTGGATATTTTGCAACAGATGACAGGAACCCAGCAACACTGACATTACTTTACAGGAGGACATTTAGGCAAGTGCATGTTGTGGGGTTGCACGGCCGCCGTTTTGTCAATTACCATTGAAATACATGTTGGTGAAGGCTGAAAAAAGGCAAGGCTTGTGGAATGTACAGTGCACAGAGCGGGGGTACTGGTCTTCATGATGACCCTGCCTTCTCCTGCTCAATGGCTGCAAAAGATACATTTGAATATTAGTTCCAGTTTGTTAACTGCATTTTTTTTGTTATTTATTTTAATTAACTGCATTGAGTACACCACATACTTTCTTTAGTTGGCAATGGGTTTTTCTCTTGGGTCTCAGTCTTCTTCAGCTTGTTCTTGTCAAAGGTTGTGACTTCAGTGATGTCAGGTCTGTCAGCCATGTTTGCAGTAGGGCTAAATGGACAAGAAGGCAAAAACGTCACAGTTAGTCTTGAGTCACACCTGGAAATGTGCAAACATTTACGATTCAAACTTAAAAAGCCATTTAAAAAAAAGAAAAAAAAAAAAGGTGTAAACAAAAGCTGAAAAGGCCAATGAAATCTAAGCAGGAAACGCCCCATGTCCATCAGAGTCCGATTTAACAATAGTTTGGTCTGAACATGTGCAGCTCAGGAGCCACCGCCCTTTTAATCAATCTAGATAAGCAGACGGGCTTCAGCTCTCTGAATAAACCAGGCGACTGAAGGCGGCGCACATTTACTGAATATCAGATCAGACACACTGAGATCAGGCTAAACGACACAGGACGCAGCATTTGTGTGGTTTCACACATCAGGCAAGCAACACCGTAACGCCATCTCCTTCCGCCACTGCAGTCTTTCTGTGCACTGTATATCATTTAAAAATATCACTCTTTTTTCTCACCTACTTGTCAGGTCCACTAACATCTTCCGCTGCTGACATCGTTTGGTGTTGATGATGAGCAACAACGTGATGACACCGCGACTAAACTATTCAGCTGCTGCTACCATTCACAAGTTAAACTACTACTTTAAACAAAAAACAGCCTCAAAATATACTTGCACATTATTTGACGAACAAGGGGGAAAACACTCACCGGAGTTTCAGTTAGAAAGCCAACAGAGATCAGCGTGTCGCAGGAGCAGAGAGTGACGCCGTCTCCAGCGTCGACCACGCCTTAAATACTGCGCCGCATGCAAATGTCACCTGACGTCACGTCCCCTTTGTCTGGACCCACAACATCTTTGTCGCATTTATAGTTAAACGGGTGATGATAAAATTTTATCCTGGATGTACCGCATCCATATCAGGTCTAGTAGGTCTGTGCGTTTATTTGATGAACAATATTTGCGTTTAGTCAGCAGGGAGCAGCTGTTTCACATAAAGAGGAGGGAAACTGCTCTAATCATTTTTCCATGTGGCCCCGTACAAATTGTCTTAATGTTTTTAGCGGTTCCACGTTTGTTACAAAGCGAACAGAATCCATGCAACAACGTGATTTGTGAGTGAGACAATGAGTAGCTTTAATTTCAACCAAAACGTCCTGTCACAACTGCATCCATGATGACACCATGTGGACAAACTAAATAATAACCGTAATGCAGAGGAAATGGATACAAACAGTTAACATTAATTCACTGCAGAAGCAAAACACTTGCAATGAAAGAGCATGCAGGTGGTTTCTGTTCTTGTATGCAGTATATTCCCCTTTTGTAGGTCAAGTAAGGGATTTAAAAGATGTTTTCTAGGTTAGATGAGCACCAGATAAGACACTGAGGCTTCTACATTTGTAAAATATAATGAATCGATTTATTTATATACAGTAAAACTCTCACACAAATTACAAAAGATTAAGTGTCAATGGAGTTGCATCAGTAGAAAAATATAAAATCACGTCTTTATGTTGTAGTAGTAATGTATATTGTATACTGTAGTATTGCCACAGAACAATGCTAACAAACAAAATAAGCTGATATTATTTTCCACATAGTAAATCAGTCCCAGACAGTCATTGCTGGTCTTCAATCTGCTTCACTCACTGGTGAAGTACTTTGAATAAGTCTTGTTGTACATCACCTGGTTGTCCACTGTCACAACATTCCTCAGGTTCTGCCAAAACCAGGGTTCTGCGGCTGCTGTTCTCGGCCACTCTACAACACTTTTCCCACACAGCCGTCTCCTCAGGCGCAGGAAGTGAGAGTGCTGTAGGACGGGCTCCAGCATCAGCAGCACAATCACATCCATATTTTCATCCAGCAGTCTTTGGTGAGCCAGATATATTGCCAGCTTGAAAACTCCAGTTTTAACATATCCTCCCGTTAGGACAAACAGAGTCTTGCGACTGTTTTGAATGCTCTGAGTAAGGTTGTCTACCAGCGGGACCCCTGGGGCCCAGTCCCTTTCCTCCAAACAAAGAGGAAGACTACCTTCCTCTTCCAGTTTCGCTTGCAGATTCTTCATCACCCACTCAGAGACATGTGGATCTCTGGTGTCATAAGTCACAAACACATCATACATGCTGTTTGAGGAGTTCAAAGCTTTGTATCCCTTCAGCTTAGCTTTTGTATAATGTATTAGATAAGAAGCATCCCAATAAAACAAGTGAGCAACAGTTGTTACAAACATAAAAATAATAATGAAGGAAGATGTGAGAGTGTAAATCTGGAGTGCAATACTGTCGTTTATGCACTGCTGGTACTCAAAACTTATCAGTGATTGACCCCTCTTATTTGCTGGAGTGTCACATGTAACCTCAGTGGTCAGTCTTGGGATCTTTATACCCGGCTTTTCAATCCATCTAAAGAAATCAAATGAATTACATGTACATTCAAATGGGTTTTTCTGCAGGAACAAAGTCTGAATGTTGTGATTAGATTGAAACGTAGTTTGATTGATGATCGTCAGTTTGTTGCTGCTGAGACTAAGAGTCTTAAGGTTTTTCAGACCATTTATAAACGTATTGTCCAGCTGAAAAATGCGGTTATGACTCAGGTCCAGAAAAGTCAAAGTCTTAGAAATGTCTGGGGCCATACCTGTTAAATTGGATAACTTATTAAAGCTCAGGTCTAAAAATTGAAGTTGATGGAAACCTTTCAGTTGATCCCACTTGAAATCAGTGAGGATGTTATGGCTGATGTGTAGCAAGGTGAGGTTTCGTGGCAAATATTCATAAACATTGTCTGGAATCTTTGTAATGATGTTGTGTGATATATCTAAAATTGTCAAATTTCTAAGATTAGTGAAAAGCATATTGTATGAGCCATCCCTGTCTTTCCAAAGATTTCCAAGGTTGTTATATTTAAACTGAAGTTCTGCTAATGATAGGCTATACATGTGTTTTGTTGATAACCTGGAAATTGAGTTATGACTCATATTTAGTACTCTCAGGTTAGGCAGATTCTTTAAAAAATTTAAATTATTTGTTACCCCGTATGCTTTAAAGTAGTGTGAATTGTAACTGAGGTCTAGTACTTGCAGCTTCTGCAGTTCTTTAAAGGCATTGTCATAGGCCAGATCAATCTTATTGTTTGACAGATCCAGGTAGGTCAAATTAGGCAGCGAAGAGAACTCTGTGCCATTAAGAGCTGCTGAAAATCCATTTCCTGAGAGGTTGAGACATGCAATATTTCCATAATCTTCAAATTGCTTTGGAGAAATAAAGAACAGATTATTTGAGCTGAGAATAAGCACTCGTCCGCTGTCAAAGCACTCTTTCTTGATAAGGCTGTGTGATATTTCATAAACAAAATCTTTTGGATGGGGTTGCGAGAGTGCTGAAATAGAAAGGTCTGACCCCTGACTGCAGTCGTTTTTCGGACCTTTATCTTGAATGGGATACAACCTGTTTTCTGCAAGGTATATCATTTTCAGGTGGGGTAATTTTTTGAAAATTGAAGCATCAGATTGAATTATGAAGTTAGTCCCTAAGTTCAATGCAGACAGATTTCTGAGTGTGTACAGAGGTTTGAGTGTGTTTTCTCCGATATTCTGGAAGACCAAGCCCTGCAGATGTAAAGTCCTCAGTGACGTAAGACTGGAAAACCCTTTTGACAGATTTACTGTTTTAGGGTATATCTTCAGTGCAAAGTTGAAAGACAGATCAAGTTTTTCTAGTTTAGGAAGGTATTGCAGAAAGTCTCCTTTCTCAGTAATTGCTGTAAGTAAGAAGTTAAATGACAGGTACAATTCTTTAAGATTTTCCAGTTTCTGAAACCAGGACCTGCTCAGCTTGTCCAGTGAGTTTCCTCCCAGGTGCAGTGTGTGAAGCCGTGTTAGATCATCAAATGCGTTAGGATGGATGGCAAGAGAACCGTTTGGACAAGGGACACAGGGATATGGTGCATTTTGACATCTCGGGCAGTTCCCTTGTATTTTTAGGGTTGTTAATCGACGTAACCCGAGAAAATCAGCTTCAGATATGTGCTGTATTTTGTTTGAACCCAGCTTTAACGTGGTTAATGATTGAGGTAATCCTTTGGGAACCCGAGTTAGGTTGTTAAAGGACAAATCCAGAAGATCCAGTTTGGTAAGGAGTGCAAAACTGCCTTCCATAATAGTAAAAGATCTATTACAAGGATTCCACGTGTAGCAGCTTTTGGATAACCACAGCTCTGTCAGATTTGTTAAGCCAGCAAAGCTTCTGTTGTCCAGCATCACAATGTGGTTAAGGTTTAGGTGAAGTAATTTCACACTGACAGGGAGATTCCTGGGAATTTCATTCAGATGATTGCCTGTCAGCTTTAGCTCATTCAGCTTTGTCAGATTTTTGAAAGCATCTACATTAATTTTCAGTATGTCCTTCTTGTTTGCCCAGCTCAGGTCGAGTGTGGTGAGATTTGACAGAAGCTTAAATGAATCAACTGAAATATTCGTAATAAAGTTTTCTGAGAGGTCGAGCTTAGTTGCATTACTTGTTATGTCACTTGGTACATAATACAGACGTCGTCCTTTACAGTCAAAAATGACATGAGAGGTGTCGTTTGTGACATCACAAGGGAACTGCCGTGACCACCATTTAGGCTCATCTGCAGCAGACTGGACCTCGTTATGGCAGTACAGACAAAACAGCAGCAAGCGCGTCCAACATTTGATGGTCTGTAGATGAACAATAACACTTGTCAAATGAAGACACATGTAACTTGTAATAATAATGCTAAATAATGCAATAAATGATATTAAAGGATAGATTTACAGTTTTTGTGTGTCTTAGAACCAAAGTCAAGACAGTGACACAGGTTTTACTTTCTGTATTCTCCTGTTAAGTCAGGCGTTTAAGAGATTCATGTGATGGGTGACAAAATCTACAGTCCTTTATCTGTGCAAAAGTGTATTACGTTTATTTGATGACGATATAAGTCATCATCCTTAAAAAATTTAAGCTAATTAATTAGGTGGATATCACCAATTTTTAGCACAAAATTTAATTATTTTTTAGTTACTTTCCATCTATTTCAGCTTAACAGACAAACACAAAAAGGGAATTTCACTCTACTTGCTATTCACTTGATTTAATAAATTCAGACTGTTAAAGGCTAATATTAGCTTTAGATACATTTGAATACCTTTAGGACTTCAAATACCTTTTGGACTTTAGGAAAGGATCTATTTATTGCAAGTATGAACAGGAGGAATGATTACAGCCTTTTTCAATGATCTTATAGACCACACATATTTTATTACACAAGCTTGAAAAAAGTCTGAAGTAGTAGTAATGTTACAGTCTGAACAGTATAGAGAAATATAGAGATGATTACATCAAGCAAAATCAGTTTCAATGTTCATATGCATACCCGACTATTTAGTTGAGGGAATTGGTGAATCTACACTTTTAGAAATTGCACATCAGAATGGCATCACCAGCTGCTCACCAGCAGGTGGCAGTAGTTTGTAAGCAAAATAATAACCTTTCTTCGTATTTTGTTAAATTATAAATTCTATTAACCTCTAACCTTAACGATAGTATTAAATTATTTCCAGTAAAATAAGTAAAGGTAAATTACATTATTTTCACTCTCAGGTTTTTTTCTCTATATTGTTTCTGACTTTTTCCCCTAAAGTTTAATTTAAAGTTGTTAAAATGACTGACAGACAAAGAAAAGAGGTTGTCCTTTAAAAGGGAAGGTAAAAGTAAAAAAAAGAAAGATATAATTTTTCACACAAAACCGTGATTGAACAATAATGTACTATATTTAATGTATATACCATATCACATGAGTTAATCATTTTACATATCTTAGTCTTATGTAAATAAAAGCACAAAATTGTGTTACAGAAAAAAAACATTAAAGTAAATAGGCAACCAATAAATAATAATACCTGCTGAAGTCTGATCAATAAAACACAATTTCACACTATTATCTGTTTTATATATATATATATATATATATATATATATATATATATATATGTAGAAGCAAACTTTGAAAAGTACAGAGAAACATGAAACTCACCATTGTGCACATATTTTATCCACAACTCCTGGTGTTAAAATCAAACATGAAAGGAACAAACTAGCAGTTCTCACAACCAGGCTCTCAGACAGAATTAGCATTTGATTTGAAGAAGTACATCTCTTTCATTTCCCTGTTCTGTGACATGCTAGAGGTTTCACTGCAATCAAATGAAAATACTAAACATCTGTAAAGATGGCACAGTCTGCCAGTCTGTTCAGGTAATTTTGGAATTTACACTGAGCACATGATTAATTGTTAATATTAGAATAATTTCCTTTTTCTGTCATTTAAATTATATAATGTTCACCCATGATAATTCATACAAAGAAGTACATTCAGAGCAATCTGAATTCACAGTGTCTCTTTGAATAGATTGTTGTATTGTTTGTGACTTTCAGTTGCTAATACAGTTCTCAGACTGAACCAGAAGTATGGCTGGGCTTGAGGGTTTGCTGGCCACTCCAGCACAGACTGCTTATAGAGTCTTTTGCGCAGACTCAAGTACTTGGAATTGCAAGGCACTTTCTCCAGGAGGATCAATACAATAACATCATTTTTTTCATCCATTAGCCTTTGGTGAGCAATGTAGAAAGCTGTCTTGAAGTTACCACTTTTAATATATTTGTTAGTAAGTATGAACACTGTTCTCTTGCTTTTGTGAATGCTCTGGCAGAGGTTGTCGATCAGGGGACACCCAGGCATCCAGTCCCGCTCCTCCAGACACAGTATTAGACGACGGTCTCCACGTTCCTCAAGTTGAGCACACATTTCCTTTATCACCCACTCTGACACAGCAGAATCATCCTTGTCATATATCACAAAGGCATCATAGTCAGAGCTGCGGGAGTACAGGCGCTTATAGCCTTTGAGTTTCGCCTTGCAGAAGTGGTAAATGTACCAGACGTCCCACAGGAAGAGATGGCTGGAGATGGACAGGGTGATGAAGCACAGGACGAGGGAATTCATGAGGGTGTAGAGTATGATTGACAGGTCGTGGTGCTGGCAAGCTTCCAGGTCCACTGAGATCACGGGGTGACCACTTTGTGCCCCCGGAGCAGCACATGTCACGTCTGTGGCCAGTCTGGGGATGGTCACTGTGGTTGAATTGAGCCACGTGACAAACCATGTGGAATTGCAAGTGCACAGAAATCTGTTGTTGTGCAAAAGCAGCATGTCCATCTGATTAACAACGTCACGCGGAAAGCTGGATTTTTCAATGTGCTTAATGATGTTAAAACTGAGGTCCAGATACTTTAAGTTGTAGGCACCCTTCAGGAAATCTGGTGTGAGTTTTACGATTTGGTTATTATGTAAAATGAGCTTCTTGAGAGACTTAGCGCAATTTGATAGCACGTGTGGAACACTACTTAAGCTATTACCACTGAGATCTAAGACTTTCAGAGACTGTAGAAATATTAGTTTCCCCCAGGTGAATGATTTTAGCTTGTTGTTTGTAATGTAGAGCTCAGACAGCTTGTCTGGCATACTACTGAACACCTGCTCTGGAATGAAATTGAGGTTATTATGAGAGATGTCAAGGACAACCAGATTATATAATTTCTTGAAATAGTTGACATATCTGGTGTCCCCATCTCTCCACAACATATCTAAACGGTTATCTCTGAACTCTAACCTCTCTAGAGACTCACTTTCCAGCTCTGTGTTAGTAGAAGTAGAGATCTTGTTGTGGTTCATCATCAATACTTTAAGATTCTTTAAATTTCTACTGAAGTTGAGCATGTGGGTTAAGCCCTCGGATTCAAAATAATGGTTGTTGTTGCTTATATCCAGGATTACCAGACTTTTCAGCTCTTGAAATGCAGTAGAATAGAGCAGGTCCAGGCGATTCAATGAGAAGTCCAGATACTTTAACTTGGTCAGATAGGTAAATTCAGAGCCATTAAGACTTTGGCTCATTGCATTTCCCGACAGATTGAGGCATCTCAGCTCTCCAAGGTTTAAAAATCTTGAATGCAAAAAGAATATGTTGTTTCTACTCACATCCAGGGTTTTACCGAACCGACTGCATTTCCTGTTGACAAAGGATGTAATAAACCCGAGTTCTTTGTCTTTGTATTTGCAGCTGCGTGCATATTCATCATATCTGAAGTAATGAATCTCTCTCACTTCTTTATGTCTGTACTCATCACCAGCCAGCATAGGAGACCAGTCCAAGGGATCTCTTACAGGGAAACCATCAGCACCTTGACTGTCAGAGGGGGAGGATATTTTGTTGTCAGACAGGCTGATTATTTTAAAACTTTTTAATTCCATCAGAATACTCAGGTTTGTCATTTTAATGAAGTTTGTACCCAGATCTACAACCTCCAGGTTTTTGAGAGCTTTTAAAGGAGCAATACTCTCTGGATCTAGCTGCTGAAACACAAAACCCTTAAGTCTTAATATTTTGAGTGCTTTGAGGGAGGAGAAACTGGGGCTCAGTCTCAGCGTTTGTGGATATCGCTGGAGCTCATAGTTAAATGAAAGGTCCACTTCCTCTAGCTTGCCTAGGAACTGTGGGAAAGTAGTGATTCCTATTGCTCTTGCTAAAAAGTTTGATGACAGATCAAGCACTCTCAGCTCTGTTGTACTGGTAAACCACTCAGATGGTACATGTGTCAGAGAGTTACTGTGCAGGCGGAGAATCCTCAGTTTTGTCAACATTTTAAAAGCCATTTTGCTGATGTTTAGTGGTGAATTATTTGGGCATGGGTTGCACGGGAAAGGAGCATTGTAACATCGAGGACAGTTTCCGCTAATATCAAGAATCTCAAGGTTAGTTACATTTTTAAAATCCTGATCAGTGAATTTTTGAATGTTATTGTTGTACAGATACAACTCCTTCAGACTCGTGGGTAGTTGGTGTGGAATGAAGGATAAGTTATTAGATTTAAGCGACAACAATCTTAAATTATTAAGCTGTAAAAATGCACCATGATCTATATCATAGGACACATTACAGGGATTTCGATAATAACAGTTTTGACCGAGGTAAAGCATCTCAATATTCCTGATCTCAGAGAGGTTTGCTTTAGAGAGATAGTAAATGTGATTCACTTCCAAACTCAGCAGGATCAGACGTGAAGGCAGGCCTTTAGGTATACTAGAGAGCTGATTGCCATCTAGATACAATGCACGCAGACTCTTCAGGCTGGTAAAGGTATTTTCCTCTATTGTCATGCTCTCAGTGCACATGCGATCTTTGGGGCCAATTTTTATGGGCACACAGTTGCACCTCATGTCAATCTCTGTCAGGTTCTCTAGTCTTTGGAAGGAGGAGGAGTTTAATTGAGGAATGTGGTTGATGGTGAGAGTCAGATTGGTAGTTTCTTTGGGGATTCCAAGGGGGATTTCTTTAAGGTTTCTCTCAGTGCAGTCCACTTTCACCACACTCCTGTTGCTGTCCTCACTAACATCACATGGCAGTGTTTTGGGGTATAAAATGGTAGCTGTCAGCATGGAGAGACAACACCACAGGGCCAGCAGTGCGACACACATCTGTATTGAAACACATGCAGTTCTCTCTTAAATGTGAACAGGAAAAAGCAACCAATGCAATTACTTTGCTAACACACATATAGAGGTCAGGCATTCAGCACTATTTACTAAGTAGAATACAGCATGGCATTCATGATAAAATCAGGTGCAAACCAACATATAATTTTGCACTTCTCCTTCGAATTTACAGCCCTTCCCAAAGCTAGCATGTCATCTCATTTATAACAGTGTACAGTAAATAAACAAAGATAACTGATACTCACCAGGTGGAAGAGCATTGTACACGTGAGAGCGTAACAAGAAATCCTGCTCTGAGTCCAGTTGTCAAGTTAAGCACCGAAAGACGTTTAGCATTGATGATGAGTTGATGAGTGACGACATGAAAGTAACAGGTGGCTGTGTAAGCACCATAGCATGTATAATTAACCAGCATCACTTCCCCATTTTCACAAACCACACACACCCAAGTCTTCTTGTCTGTTTGATCAATGCTGACTGATTGCTTTGTTTTAAAATGGTACAAACCTAGCTTTACGCTAAGATAACTACGAGAAGATTTGCTTCACAACAGACTGATCATATATGGTAGTTTCCTGCCCTCCTAGTATGACATTCTGTATTATAGCACATCAGGAGGAGTTATTTTTTTTATTTTTATGGCAACTGGCAGTGGAAAACACAGTTTCATTTCTGATCAGACTGCTGGGGATAGTGAAACCTATGCTTGGGTTCAGGTTTACCAGCTTACTTGGTAAACATGCTATTCTGTCACATCTTCTACAATCTGTGGCTTCTTTGTGGTTGTGGCTGAGTAACACTAACTTTCACCCGTGAACTGTGCAGAAAACATGTTTGGGCCTTTAATTGAGATCAATGCAGCAATATTGTTGTATTTTAAATAATAATCTACCTGATCAGTCTTTTTTTCTGTAGTGTCAACATTAGGTTTGACATTTTTGGTTCAACTTGTTTTCCATAGAATATGATACATATACATGTTCACCCTCAGGGTGAATTGCAGTAACTGTGGAGGGAATCTAAATTTCCATCTAGTACCATCACATTGTCTTCTGCAAAGCTAATGACATTCTCATTAGCTGTAATTTGTGTTTTTGTCCAAGTAGCAAATATTAGCATGCTAATATTGGATGGTGAATGTGATAAACATTTCCTACTAAACATCAGCACATTAGCTCAGCTATGGCTGTGCCTACACAGCATATATGGCATCACAGTGCAGCTCGCATGGCTGTAGGCTCAATTTACTCACATATAACGCGGTGCAAACGCTCTACACAATTCTGTTAGAGAAATTGTCCATTATCTTCATTAATGCAAAAAGCACTCAGGTATGAGTATGACAAAATATTTAATTAAAAAAATAGCCATGAAACTAAACATGGCTGAAGCCATGGTGAATAAAACTGTTTTTGAGAATTTTTATTTAATTGGGATGGTGAATTTGTGGTAACAACAACACAAACAAATAAAAATGTGGCACAGAGTTATTAGTTATTAGTGTTAGTTAGTGGTTGGTAATAAATACAACGAATAGACAAAGAAATGTGAGACTTTTTAAAAAGTTTTTATCATTTTAATGATGTTGACAAAAATAACAGGAAAGTACTTCATGTGTGTGTTCATGTGTAAAATATTAGTTAAATCAAGGTGAATCTAGCAAATGAAACAGTCAGATGTGTTACTTGTATGTGATTGTGTTTCTCTGTGCAATGATTTGTCTACAGGTGTGTACATATAGTGTATGCATTTCTCCAACATAATATATATTTCGACAATTTATAAACAAGGTACTAATAAGGTTTTAATAATCTACGTTAAGCCCATAATATAACCGATAAGTCATTAAAATATTCCCTATATTGTAAGATTACATAATATACTTGACAGGAGGGTTGTACGATTCTTCATAGAGTCTTTAATATAATCTATTTAAAACTTTAATGATTCATATAATTTTATTTTTATCTTACATAATAAAATACTGTATACACAAGGCAAGTCTTTTTTTCACAGCAGTTCACATTGGTTTTTACACCCATGTCTCTTATGTATGGCTTTAAACTCAATAACCAGGATAAAATAACAATAGACTATTTGTTGAGCATTGTTTTCAGTGAGTGTGTTAGTGTTTTTATAATAGCAGACATTGTGGCAGAGTGATGTGTCAATGCATTCACACTTTGGTCACTGGGGGAGCTTCCTGCAGCTGCCTCAGCAGCTTTCAGAAGACACGCGTAATTCATGACGACCTCATCCACCTTGGCTACCAACTTATGCCGCACTTTCTCGGTGCTCAGGCCTTCCACTAGTGACATGCAGGCTTGTGTTAAGCAGCAGAGTGTGTGGAAGCTGTGCGTCAGAGTAAGTAGCAGCTCTTCTGGGCTGCTGTACTCCACGGCCATCTGACTGCAGGCACCGCTTAGCACTTTGGCCTGCATTAAAAGCAGCTGGGAAAATGTTTCCATGTCAGCCTCGCTCACCTCGGACTTCTCACCTCTGGATAAGTGGCCGACACTAGAACGCAACACGCTGATCATCTCTAAAGCATCTTTTCGTGCAAGTGCAAATCCTGTGTGAAGGCTGTAGGTTTTTCCCTTCATTGAATTTACACGAGCGAGCCTTGCTTTAAGGCTTGTGTCATTCATAGTGGGGGTCATGTTACTGTGCTGAACTTGACAGTCAGCTTTCTGCTTTCTGCTTTCCTCACAACAGAAAGAAACTGAGCTGATAGAGAATAGTGCATGTGAGGACATATCTCTGCCTTCGTTATCACCGTCTGTGTTTCTGTTTCTCCTGAGCAAGCAGTGACTGAATGGTCTGTGGCACCTCCACATACTCAACTTTGGTGCTGTTGACTCTGGAAGCAATGTGGAGGCTCCTCTTAGCAGCCCTCTACCAGATGAATTAGAAGCGACTGAACCCTGGGACAAGCTCTTGGGCAAGGTTTTGGGAGAGAATACCCTCTGTACTTTGGGGGCATTATGCAAATTCAGACCACAACTCTTTCCTGTCAGTGTGGCTTTGGTTTTCTCTAACAGTGCTTCTAAGCTCCTAGAACCTGGCATTACGGTGCTCCAGCTCCTCCTGAGCTTCCGAAGCCTGCGTGGCTTCCTGAGACTGCCTGTTGTAGGTTCATATGATGATCCGCTTGAGGGAAAAGCCAGGGCGTGTGGGTCGGTCTCAGGGCAGGCTTGTGTTAGCCCACTGGGCTCTGTGCTACTTTGTAATGATAAAGGTGACATGGTTGTGGTGGTGGTACTGGTCTCATTACAGAGAGCTAAAGATGATTCTTCTTCAACCTTCTTCAGCTGTGTAAAAGCTACACTAGGGGTAGCAGGAAAAAAAAGATAATTGTTAAGCCTCTTCCTGACAGTACATCAAGTACGCATACATCTAAAATATATATTTTTTTAATTCTCAAAATTAATTTACATATCAGTAAAAAGCTGGCATTTGGCAATATGGGAAATACCTTAATAAGCTTTTTTGTAGTTGAGACTACTAATATCTGTCCAGTATAAAGCAGAGTCATTAGCCAGTTAAATGAATTTCACATAAAGGACTTTTAAGGCTCTGTGTCATGTCAGTGTAATATGTAAAAAAACTGAAGAGTAAACACTACACATAAAATAGAAGTTGTCATTTTTACACAAAGATAGATCACTTTACTGAGGTGAAGACAGAACGCTTAGAGACAGGTTTCTAAAAAATGAGCAAATAAGACCAAAACTGTCCCAAGGGCAAGATACTACTAGAGGTAAGTGGGAAAATATACTTTTGCGATTTGTCTAAATTGAGCCCTTGAAATATACTCCTCGAATGATTTGCCTTTCTTAAATGTCCACTTTGTTGATTTTGTATGACAAACATAGTTAGCACCCTCCTGTTTAGCTTTACCTGTGGTTTCTTTTATCTTGGGCATCCTGTGACTGCCATCCCGAGGAATCGTGAACCCAGGTTCAGCACTGGTAGCTGCATGGATCTTTCTCAGCAGGTTGGGGTCCATTGGATGGGCAGCTTTCCCCTGGCCTGGTGGCCCATAAGGTTTCTCCTCAGCGGTTACATAAGTCAGGCCCCTGAGCGAGGTCTCTGACAGTACATGCATATTGTCTGTGGCACACAGGGGAGAATCCATGGGCGTGACACAGCTGCTGCTGCCTGTGCTACAACCGGCATCTATAGAGGAACACTGTGAGCTTTGGAGAGAATGAACGCCTTCACTCTGTATTGATGACATGCGCTTGCTCAAATGGTACTCATACAACCGTGTGACGTCTTGCTCTGATGGTGGAATCTTAATTTGTGGCTGCTCATTATCCTGTGAAGTGGCATCTCCCTCTGAAGGGATAGGCGTTTTGGATGGGGAGCGGAAATGGGCATTTAACTGTTGGCTTCTTTCACTCGAGTCCTTTTTCTCTCCCTTTACTGTCAACCTGTCTGCGTGGGAAGCCTGTGAGTCATTCACACATTCTGGAGAGAGATTCTCTGCCATTTTGTTTCCAGACGCTCTCTGCTGCCATTTTTGATGCCTGTCTTTAAAGTGAGTTCGCCCCAGATCAAGTTGATTCATGTAATAGGAATCTCTCACAGTAAAAGCGTTATACTTCCCAACAAGATGAGGGGGTTCCTCTTTAGCTGTGTCTTGAGAAGCCATGTGTGATCTGTCAGAGGACTCACAGGTATCTCCTTGACTTTTAATCTCTGCCTCCTTCTGTTTTCCTCTTTGCCTGTTCATCAGTGAACCCATGTGCATCTTAGTGAAGTACTCACTGACTGATTTTATTTCCATTGTCTCTGGCTCCATTTCACCACCATCTGAGTGAAATATCTGGGAGGAGGCAACAGCAGATGATTTGACCTCTTCCTGATGCTCCTGGGGGTTGTATGGCATAGCTCTTGCTGCACCATCGCTAGGTGCAGTCACTTCTGTCTTTTCCTCAATCATGGCATGGTATCCTTCTGTCATGGCTACATGCATCCTCAGGTGGTTCTCTGAGTGCCTCTGTGCACTAGCCAGCTCTGAGCTCTCTGTCATCTCAGAAGAGTTTGTCTCATTGCCAGAATCTGAGGACTCAGGACTAAATGCTCGTGATAGCTCTACACCTGTGTATCACAGAAAGACAAACACCTCATTAACAACTTCATCTGAGGCACATGAATAATATCAGATTAGGTAGAGAGTCAAATATAATTAATGATGAATGAATGTAAATCAGCATGTACTGTAGGAAAAAGAGTTAATGATGATAGAACACAGTCAACAATAAACATAAATCACTGCATGGTAACATTCCACTTAAAATATTATTTTGGCATCTAAAAAATACTAATATAGAATAGTCAAAAACCTAAAATTGCATGATGTCAGCAGCTATTTAAAATAAATTGTTCTTAATGGTTATTAGCAACAAACATTTGACATTGCAATATGCAGTTAAGAAAACAAAAAAAATTATTCACAAAACAAAAACAAATCTCAAAAGAATTAATGATGTTACAGTGAACACAACTGCTGGTATGCTCAAATGAATGAAGAAATACTCACACAAATGGAAACATAGAACAAAATGGGCTTTATTGAAAAAAGAAATCAACAACAAATCAAAAGGGAATGGTGGGAACGTGTGGGATTAATGGATGAACGTTACAATAGTATAAGAAGAACCTGCTCTACTCTCTGACTGAGCTGGACTCTGTTCCTCAGATGCAGCAAGGGCCTCTAGTGCCTGTAAGGTGGAGACCACCGCATCATCCAGAGGCTCCCCTTGGCCCTCTGCCCTGTGGTTGGGCACTGAATCTATGAGAGACACTGGAATATCATTGCGAGCCCCTTGAGCCAGCGTCCCATCCCCCTGCTGCTCCTCATCATCAGAACTGTCCCTGAAGCCAGGAGGAGGAGCAGCAATGGCCAAGTTAAGAGAGTGCAGCAGTACATCGTTTTCCTCCTCATCATTAACATCCGGTGGTGGAGGAAGGGAGGTCAAGTCAATGATGTCATCACTGGACCCAGAGAGTGAGAGTAACATAGGCTTGTCAATGTCACTCATGATCGTGTCCTCCTCACAGCTTATGTCATCCTCATCCTCTGCATCATCTGTCGTCTCTGCATAGCAGATATCATGCAGCAGTGGCTCCTCGATGCACTCAGTAGGCCCAAAGATTTTGGTGGAGTACTGATACTCATCCTCGTCTTCTATGGCATCCATCATCTTATAGTCCTCAAGACGCCTGTACATGGGGCAGTGATTGTCTAGAATTTCAGTGCTTTCATCCATAAGTCTCTGGTACCCCAGATTTTGGGGGTTTACACTGTCTAAAGGAGGATCTCCAAATATGAAGGAGACCTTTGCACTCCTGGAAGAGTCTTGGGGTTTGGACCTTGGGACATTGAGGTAAGTTTGGGAGCAAGGGGTTCTGCAGCACTCCACTCTCTCTGCCATGTACACTGAGTGCTGGGGTTGGTGGATCTCAGTAACATAGACTGGTTGACCTTCACGTCTCCCATGGTCAAGATATTCACACTTCTGGACAGAATAATCTTGAGTGCAACTCTGGCTGTTTCTGTCTTCACATTCTTTATGGGGTGTGCTGTATGTGCACTCGATAGTCTGGTAGTTCTGCTTTGTTCTTGCTGCATGGTCTGCAAGGAGGAACCAAAAATGAAACAGATCTATTTAAACACAAACCACTTAGATGAGTCATCTTGTGATAATTTCAGATACACTTTTCCATACTTTCTGCATTTTTAGCCACATTGAAGATGGAGCGTCGAGAGTCCACCAGTAATCTGTAGTAGCCAGCAGTCAAACAGGCCAGATTCATTGCATCAACAGACTCCATTAAAAGAGTGATGGGCTGTGAAAGAGGCAGATAAGCAGATGTCAATGACTGCAACATAAATGAGAGAGTGCAGTTGCAGACTGAGTTTATAATAACTGCTGAGCAGATTTGGGGTGTTTGGATAAAAATAATAGTAAATATTCACAAAACCAGTCAACACATACTTTATTTTAAAAGTTTTGTTAACCTTTACGTCCAGGACATGTAGCTCCACTCTAACTCGGTTCTCATCTTCTGTATACATCTCAATGCGGTTCACATGACTGAAGTCAGCCAGAAGTGCCACCAGGTTTGTTTTGGTGTTAATCACATGACTTATGCCATATCTGGGCCCCACCAGCAAAGTCACTTCTGTGTGTTTCTCGCCTTGCTGTAAAAGGGGGAAGAAAGTCAATACACATGTTGCCTTCTGCATGAAAATCAGCAATATGTGACAGGGTTTCTCGTAAATGCATTTACCAACAGCACCTCTGATGCGACCACATGTGATGGGGTTATAAGTAATTTTTTAATGTGCAATTTTTTAATGCATGTTTGTGATTGAATCATATGAAATACAGTAGCAAGAGAGTTTCACTCACAACTAGTGTTGATTTAAACACCCGTCCTCCATACAGTCTTAAGTCACTGAGATACTTCAGATAATGTACCTTCGCCTGCAAGGCAGTCAGCTACAATTGGAAGGGAACAACAGGCATAGGATAAGATACACGCCGAAAAATTTTAATGACCTAGTGTGCAGCATCTTTCAAAGCCACCATCAATCATCATCTTGAAACTTAACACTCCACTAGGTGGGAGTCAAGAGTGTTTTCAAATGTGGTGCAAAGCAAAGAGAGAGATGGAGAGAAACAGATACAGAGTGATAAAGACATTCAACCATTTACCTTTTTACCAGGGGGCACCAAGTTCTGGTTGGTTTTGAGGATGTGAGTGAGGGCTTTTTTGATGTTCTTCTCTTTCATGCTGGAAAGCACTGCAGGAGGAAGGAACAATGCCAAACCCCATTCCTTCCTGCAGATGCACAATCCAATAAAGATTGAAAAAGTCACTCTATTAGTATAAAAACAATAAAGTCATCATGATCATAGACTAATTTACTATATAAGTCCTTCACTGGCAAGAATATGTCTTCTAACATTGTAGTAGATTTTTATTTTATTGTATAATAGAATTTTTGACTATTATTATCTTCTACAGATGGTTGTCATTAGAAACAAAATGGCTCTGTAGATGGGAGACATGCACTTGATTCCAGTGAGCATAGTGTGAAATTCAATTTACTTACTCTATGTACTTCAGGGAAACTTTCTGGGACTGCTTGGTATTGATGGTTAGAATATACATTTGCAGGGCAGCCAGACGGAGGGCTGTGTCGTATTTAAGCTCTGACCCAAATCTTTCCAGTACCACATCATTACAGCTCTACAAGAGCAGTGAGAGAGGAGGCGAGAAGAGGTTACTTTTCAGCCACACTTTGTATTATGAAATGTGTCACGTTATGTACGCATTTACTGATATTCACCTGAACATAGAGGTACTCAAATGCTATTGCATCTCTTCTTAGCAGTTCCACAGGATCCTTTGGGACAAATGTGATGCGAAAAAAACACTTCATCTTGTGTGACCCTGGCCTCTGTGTCACCTAGAGCAGTGGAATATAAGGAGGGTCCCATTAGCCATGAAGTGTTTGCATCTGCAATGTGCTTACTAATGTTTCATTATTTTGTTCATAGAAATATTTAAAACAAACCAGGACAGTTTGTTTGATTGTTTGATTAGTGAAGTACTGATTTACAATACATGCCAAATCAGTGTCATTAATATTCAGTACTAATAATTTGACATTTTGCAAAATAAGGTCTTTGTTTTCTCACAAGTAGTTAGACGCTTAAGCTCAATATTACTCTTGTGTAAAAACAAGAACAGCTTTTTAGAGGGACTATTTCTTGGTTGAGAGCAGTTATTTTACAGAGCCTAGTGTTTGCCATGAGATCACCCTGTGAACACTCCACAAAATGTCTTCACCTGGCAGGAAAAAGTCTTGCACATAACCACCTACTGTAAGGTTCAGTTTTAAATTAGATTAAATGAACCATGTGCTAATTTGTGAGCTTTAGAGTTACGGGAGGATGGCTTTTGTTACCTGAACAAGGCTGTGCAATTTTATGCTAAGCTAAGTTTCTGGTGATAGCATCACATATACAGTAAAGAGTAGAGTGGTGTCCGCATCCTGTTTGGTCACCAAATCTGTTATTTACCTGCCTCTCTCTTTTGTTTACTACCACATGAGAAATGTCTCACCTGAGTCAGCATCTCTTGCTCATGCAGGAGCATGAGTTTGCTGGCAGATCCCTCAGATCTTTGCTCCAGCATCAGAGAGAAGTGCTCAATGCTCTTAATGGATAGCTTTTCTTGCAGGGTCAAGATGACATCCTTTCACATAGAAAAAGTCATTGTTAATGTGACATGAAACCTGTGCAGATGCAGCAGCCCAATTTTGTTCAACTCAATGCCATAATCACAAATGATTTTCAAAGGTAAACACACACAAAACACGAGTGTCACTAAAAATAAAATTCAACTGCACCAGAAAAAAGAAGGAAATGTGAATTGCTGACCAATTTCCACCTCTTTCGCAGTGCAGAACAGGGCAACTGCTTTTTGTTTAAATTATAGTTTTTGTTCAAATAAGGCCCTGGAAGCCATAGTGAAGACAGCGGTTTGCACTTTTAATGCAATGCTCAACATTTAAAGAGAACATCACTTTAAGGTTATGCAACAGAATTTCATAGTGAACCAAGACTTTTTCCAGCACCTACCTTAATGGATGTGTTGCTGTCAAATTTAAAAGATTTAGTCTGCCCGTTCTCCAGGTACACCTTCAGAACATTTGGCATAAAAAGAAGGGAGTTGTCCTTCACCATTTCCTAAAGGTGGAAGAAGTGTAATTTAGAAAAACATCTGTCTTTTTGTAATTAAAGGTTGTTTCTATACTGTGTATTCTGTAATCAGAGGTTGGAAGAAATTATTGCACATTTAATTGCTCTACTTGCTGTGGGAAAAACATCCTGGCTATGTTCAAAAGTGACACAATCCATTTCTGAATCGTTTAAACACAGAATTTGCTTCTCACTAATGAGTCAATACGTCCTCTGTCACATAAGTGAGTCTTACCATGAAATTTTTAATATTTCTACTTGATTAGCAGGTTTTCAAACACTGGGCAGAGTGTGACCAAATGTTGCAGAGTAAGGAGAGGGAGGGCTGCACAAAGCAAAGTGGTATATTATAGTTTTAATAATTACTTTCTGGTTTCATTTTGTATACCACATCATCCTGCCCTGAAAGCGTCTCTCTGTGTGACACAGCAAACAAACTGGGGAAGTTCTCTATGAGAGGGAACTCCTTTTTCTGCCAGTTATAACCACATGCTCTCTGTTACATTCCAGTAATGGTAGTGTAATGAATAGTAAAAAAAATGCATTTTTTGTTCATGCATGACCTCATTTTACAGTTAGTGATTAGTGTCATGGTGTTTAGGAAAATTGTCTGTTCCATGCTCCAGCTTTAAGAGTTCAAATCTGTTGCTGTCATCTCCTGTTCAGAAGCTTGAAGAACTGACAAAATTAATCAGTATCCTCTGACTTACGGGGACTTGGCCGTTGATGATGACCTCTTCAGCGAAGCGTACTTTAACAGGATTAGTCTTTAACTTGGCCTTTTTGGCAGCGCTGATGAATGCTGATTTGGGTGACTTTTAGGAAGGATAAGAGAAAAAAAGAAAAACAGATATTTAGAGGACAATCCATTCCTTCAGAGATAATTCATGTGTTTTTCAGCTCCACACAATTTAAGGACATGTTTCCCTCTTGAAATGTAATGACCTCCCACTTCTCCACTCTGTGCTGATGCAACTAATGTGGCACTTGGTAAGGACATGAGAGGGAGAACACCCTCACTGCCTAGTAAATGGAAATAATTACAGACTGGATTGTAAAAGCTGCTTGTTCCTCAAAGAATTGTGGAGTATTACACCCATGTTTTCCTGCAAATCAAAACCTTATTCAAGTTTAACCACTTGTAAAGTGACTCGTAATGCAGTGTAAAACACTGTCACCAACCACAACTATTAACTGAAATTCATGCTAAATTGACGTGTTTAGATATTGAAGTTTTAGGAAATGTTGAATGGTATAAAACGCTATAATTACTGTCATGGTGTTGAGAAAATTGTCAGATCTCACTGTAAGTTTCCTGCCAAAAAGAAACATATACTGTTTCTTGTTTTCTGTGAGCACACACTGATGCTTTGGTCTATTTTTGGAGGAAATTCAAGCATAATTCCATTTCCACTGACTTATTATGTGAACTGTAAACAAAGGCTGAATATATGCTCTTGGCACTGTGTGTTCAGCACCATCTGGTGCTCTGACTCTAGTAACTGTTGATGTGGCAGGTTCATTTGAGAGCTTTCGAAGATCTGACGCTACAACATAAAGACTTGGAACGACTGCAGCAATTGGACTCCCTTTGAGTTAGTTGGGGCCTAACACAGCTAAGACATTGCTGATACAGTGCACGCACAAACATATGGCATGATTAAAGACTTGCTTTCATGGAGTCGACAAAAAAAATCAGCTCCAAACACAAACAGAATACTGGCATGTATCCAATTTCATTTGCAGATGATGGAGAAACTTACTGGGTAAGGCTGAACAACAGTCAACAATATGGACTCCTTGCAGCTCCTGAGAAACACAAAAACATTTAAATATTTTTTTTATTATTTTTTTTTTCATTAAATGTAAACATTCTCATTTAAATAACAAATAAACTAATAAACACAATACAGTGTTTTAGCAAAATCTGGAAATATTTCAGTTTTCCAAAAAAAAGTTTTGTTATTTTTGAGACATCATGGACAGAAGTAGGAGGAACATTGTGTCCCAGGGATAGTCTTGGCAGGCCTGTCTTGCCATAGTAGCGCAGTATTTTACTGCAGAGACAGAACTCATTCAAGGCCAGAGGAGCTGTGAAGGAGTGGCTACATGGGCACTTTTCAGCGCACTAATTTACTATTTACAGACTGCCACCCAGGTCATACGAGGACCAAGTGCTCACAGCCAGCCACTCAGCTGTTTCAGTGATATTAATCAAATGAGACACATGGAGAAAACACTAGCTTGCAGCTACATGTAAATCACAGTGAATGGAGCAGGTGGATAGCATATGTATTCCTCAGAAATATTTGGTTTTATAGTACTATGATACAAATAAAAAAACACTACTAAATGTAGTTAAGTTAATAAGTTAGTTACTTAGTTTTGGATAAAAATATAAAAGTGAAAAAAGGAAAACATCACAGTTGAGTAAACGGTTAACCAGAGAACCTACAAAAATCTGTACATCCTCAAATGAAGATTTGTCAGTTATTGTTTTATAGCATTGAATGAAAAGGGAAGTTAATCTTCTTTTTAAAGCAGAAATAACAACCTTTTTATTGAGTTGTTATGATAATTTGTCTTTACCACATGGGTAACAACACAATGTTGACTCAACAAAAGCTGGTGCATTTATAAAGCAGTCTCTGAAAATCCCCTTGATCACACACGGGTGATCTTTATTTAGCTAATTCTGTGACTTCCAAAACTGCTTTCCTTTTAGAGGTAAAAGACGATTGTGCAAACAAATATATTATATTGTAGAGAACAGTTTTCTTGTCTCTTTTCTGTTTATCAAAGTCAAAATAAGACTGAGTTGACTCCAACTTTGTTTTTTAGCTGACCCTCTTTCAAATATAGAGTTGACACCATAATACAAATATAGGTAAGTTAATAAGTATAATGCATTACAATTCAACAGCAATATAGACTGTGACCTCTAATATAATCATACATTTAAATCATTACCAAACCAATTTAAACCCATTTGGTGAAAGCTCTTTTTAGATACCGTAGAATTACCAATAACAGGTTTGACAGCAGGCAAATGACATCTCACCTTAGTGTGTTGTCATACCTGACAAGGTCAATAACCCTTTCCCTGGGTGCTGAACTGACTGGCTCATCATTAATCATGATGAGCTCATCCCCTGGGATCAGCTTGCCTTCTGATGGACCCCCTGCACAAACACCAATAACAACAGTTAACCACATACCATATAACAGAACAAAGATCTAATGAATGCTTACTCATTGAAGGATTTTAAAATCAATAAATCTTTAACATAAACTACAGTCTGAGTGGGTTTCCGCTCCTCTTTGTAGCTACATTTTACAAGGATTTAATATCCTTTGGGTAAAGTATTGTTAGTGGTCATGGAACAAACGAGTCATGTTGTAGAGTTCACCATATAGTCAGGTCACTTTACCTGGTGTAACTGAGCGAACCACTACAGGTTTCTCACTGCCTGCCACGAAGCCAAAGCCAAGCACTGGGTCTCGTCTCATCTCCACCTTCCGGGGCGCTGGTGGCACAAGCTTGTCTCCGTCCAGCCGAATCTCCTCCAGGGAGCTGCTGTGGGAGACGTGGCTGTGGGGAATGATAAACAAGATGCTATCATGTCTGGTGGGTTTTTCTTACACTGTAAAGCACCAACAGTGGGTTTGTTGTAAAACCACTGTTATTTCAAGGGAAAGGCGTAAAGGCATATTCAACGATTGAGCTATTGCATAACACAGCCATTATATCATATTTAACCAGTCAATTAGACACACAAGATACAACTAAAATATTATTTATTAATCAATTACTTAATAGACAGAACATATTTTATCAGTGTTGATTATTGACAAAAAAGCATTTTTGAAAATGCTTTCTAGTTTCAGCTTCTCCATTATGAAGATTTGCTGCATTTCTGTGTTTTATATTATTGTGAAGTAAATATCTTGGTGTTTTTAACTTGTGGGATGTGACACAAATTGTTTAGACAAATCTAGAAATTTGACAATATCACTCCAGGCTTTTGTAACTTGTAATGGGTTTTTACATCCAAGTTCAAGAAACAAACTGACAAACGGGCAAGCAGAAGTATTAGGGCTGAAATAATGCATTGATGTAATAGATTACATAAACATTTCGCTTTGCATGTAAACACTGTGATGCATGGATTGCATCAAAGCATTTACATTTATCCCACATTATGGCGGCTCCCACTCCCCTGGCACTTTCAAAAGTGTTGGATTCTTTAAGCAGACACCTAATAAAATGGTTCTCTGTTCTTTCTATAACTGAAATGGCCCAACATGACCACTGCAGCACAACTGCTATGTACGAGTATCTGACAACATCCTGGGGCTCTCTGACCTCGGAATGACGAGACAACATTGTCAGTATTTATTACAATGAGTTTTGTTGTTTGTTTTTGGTGTCTGAGTGTAATCACAAAGTTCTTATCTGGTATATTTTGCACAAGAACTCAATGGAAGGAAACCTATAGAGCAGATGCTAAAAGCTAGCATTGCAATACTAGCGCATTCGCAAGTTGTAATCAGTTTGTTTATGCACATATAGATCTATAAAACTAAAACATTGTATGTATTTATGATTACAATGAGCACTAGCCACGTTAGCATCAGTATTAGCAGCCTTGCATTGCTGTGTGTTGGATGTGTTCAGGGACAGCAGAGAGTGTAGGTTGTGGATGTTTTCTAAACAGTTATAGCACAAAAATGTGCACCTTAAATATGATCTCTCCTGCTAAATGGTATCATAAGGGGAAAGTTCAACATTAAAATGGTTCCCTCATTTATAGACTTTAAATCTAGTTTTTCTGACAAAAGTTATGATTATTATTAATTGTTAAGTTAACCAAAAAGCCACTTAACTAATATAAAAAACAATTAATTGAAAAAACTAAACACTACACTACTTGTTTAATAGAAAAAAATTATAGAAAAATCTTTATATTAATTGACAAAATAATTTTAATAATAAAGGTGCAGCCCTAAAATTGTATTGGTGTAACTTTACTTAAAATGCTTCTCTTCTGTCTTACAAAATCCAAAATGTTTAAGGACAGCATGCCAGATATTGTTTTGAAAAAGGAACTAGTGCAATGCTATATAAATAGCTCATGTGGGCGACAGTAATCAAGCTCCAATGTTTGTATTCTCACATTGCAGATACTGTATCCACTGTGCGCTTCACCAAAGAACAAATAGAGGTTTCTGTACCACTGCTATGTGTTACAGTCTAGGTAGTTGCTTTGCCACAATAATAAAGGACAGAAATAGCATGTGTCATGCTTTTGCTGTCTCCTGACTCACTGAGATTTGCTATCTCTGAGATTCCTAGCTGGCTACAAACTAAACACCTGAATAGTATTTGACCTACAGTTACTCTGGTCAACGCTTGTTTTTTACTCTTTGTCATTATTACTTTAGCTCCTTGAGCCCCAAAGACATGCATAATCTGTATGTAGCTCTCACATATTCTGTGATCAGTTTTTACAGTGTTCCTCCATCTCCCTGGCTGCAAAAACAGCAGCTGCGCAGTATGGTGCCAACAATGTTGGTTAATTAAAGCCGTGGGCAGACAGTGTGTAATTCACAGTTATTCTTGACACATGTACTATTCACCACTAAATACTAACAATTAATCTTTCGTGGCACAAAGACGTGGCGAGATCTGTCAATTGCAATTCGAAAACTACGAAAAAACAGCAACAACAAGGGCAACAAGATGTTCAAAGCTATGTGATTGTCAACTGGTATTTTGGAGGAGGGGCCAACTATTTATTCCAAGAGCTATGAATCAGAAAAAAACAAACAAACATGTGATTCATCTGCCATTAGGAAGAAGATAGGAGAAGGTGGAAACAATGTTTAGTGTTTTATCAACTTATTTGTTTGGTGGTGATATCAGCTATGACCTGAAAGTGAAGCAAATCTCTGTGATGCTCTCTGTATATAGAGGTATACATTTTAAATGTGTACCTACCTGGCCTTGAAATAAAAGAAAAGAATTGAAGAATAAAGATTCATATTAGACTACAACCAGCCTGTAAACACAGTCTGTATTAGACAAATCTAGAAAACAGGGAAACTTTGTATGAAGTAGGGTTAAAAGACTTTCTCTTCTCTGTATTTCAACTAATGTTTTATTTTAAATGTAAAAATAATTCAGTTAAAAAGCTTAGAGTAATACATTTGTTTGTCTTATAGAAGAAATTTCAAAAAATATCATGCAAATTCTGAACTGACATATAGGTGCTGGCAAAAGAGGACTATGCATATTCTCTTTATTTTTAATTAAACAACCTCTAAAGTTATGTGCTACTTATTCAGTTCAGATGATATTGCACGCTAAAATAATTTGTATTATAATATTAGTTATTACAGTGTTATGTTAAGACAGTAAACACTTAAATAAACACTTTATTTTATCTCTAGCGTTGTGAGCTTGGTAACACATGAAAGCTAAAGTAGCATCTTCTCTCTTACCCTAAATTCTCAGTGAAGCACTCATTCCATCATCTTACAGTAAAATTAAGGAAATGCGTCTCATTTACTGTCAAATTAGTGTTTATTTTCCTTAGGCAGATTTGTTTAACAAATTTGATTGCACAATACAATTAAACTAATCTGTCATAAAAGCTGCAAGTGTTTTCATTTCAATTTACAGTCATAAATGTCATAGTGGCTTTTGTTAGTGACTTTGAATTTTCTTGCATGCAACATGAATGTAACAAAAAGACAGACTGAAACATTGCAGTCAAGTGGAATACACTTTTGACCATTCTAACAACTACTGTTTTGAGTGTACTGTATCATGATGGCTATGATTACCTACTCAATTATATAACTAATCTAGTGATACGCTCAAGCCTCCATACACAAGAAACAAACACCACTTTTCCTTTATTTATCTTAGTTATCTTCCACTTCATTTCATTGATTCTCACAGTGGCACATTTTAGACATTTTAAAATGGTTTCATCCTGTTTTGTACCTGTTAAATAAAAAAACATTGTCATTTTACAACAACTTATAATAAGAATCACTGCATCCAGAAATGTACATTCCTTCATATAAACATTTAGTTTGGATTTGTGTGTCAGTTTTATCTCTAAAATAACAATTGTAACAGATTGTGCACAAATAAAAACCATATGGACCTGTGCATTCAAGAAGAGTGCTGTCTCCTCCCCTGCATGGCCACCTGCTAAACATGGCTGGATTCCCATTATGCAGACAGCCATGCATCTAATGGTTTCTAATCATACCCATTAGCTGCTAGTGTAGCTCCACAACCCTGTATACTGCAATCACAAACCGCACTGTGCTTGATACAGTTAACAAAAGATCAACAAAAATGAACCAAAAAAGTGCTGCCTGGACTGTCACTATATAAAGACTTAAAGTATGTTTTGGATAAATTGAAGAAGGCTCATTACCAAAAGCAACATCCAATTAGCCTTGTTCTGAAATGGTGCTATAACACAGCTTACAACTTAATTTAGCTGCAGGTGTTATATTTGTCCTGCTGGAACACAACCTTTTTTCACATACGCAATCACAAACAGCATTAACTGTCATATCTTTGCTGTCACGGCTCCTTTTAAAAGAACTAGGTACATGTATTTCCTTAATGGAAATCCAGCTTTGTCTAATACAGTAAATGTGATAAATGCTTTGTTGAAGACCATTTAAATAATGATGTTCACCTTAATTTTATATCTGTGTGTGAAATGATATTGTAGACCGTATACTGTATTGGAGAACTCTCTAAACTACATAGCATATTTTAAATGAAATGTTCCACTGTAAATATTAAATGGCTTCAGATTTATTCATGC
Organism: Ctenopoma multispine; assembly: GCA_034779795.1. Lineage (NCBI taxonomy): Eukaryota > Metazoa > Chordata > Actinopteri > Anabantiformes > Anabantidae > Ctenopoma > Ctenopoma multispine. The sequence goes on from JAUYWH010000013.1 coordinate 9,671,151, forward strand.
GCTCCTGTCACGCAGAAGGGACATGTGTTCCATGATACAATACAATAACTTAATATCAGCAACCCTAAGCCTCGACAAATTCATATGGTCAGTGAGTGTTGCAGACAAAGCATTTGATTATTCACTTGTCCTAATGAAACTTAGAAAGAATAAGGAGCCAAAACAGCCCCCATGATCTTCCTCATCCGGACACAGTAGGCATCTAGCACTTTCACTGCTCTTTACTTCTTATGTAACTCCTCTGACATCACGCTTCTCATGCTGTAACCCATGTGTGACAAGCGTTCACCTTCTATTCTGTATACCATGCATATATACAGATTTTTTTCACATTTCTGTGTCTAGAGAACAACAACTAATTTGCATGGATACATATGACATTCCATTTTAATAATCTAATATCTACTGTGATGTACAAATGAAATGAGAAAACATTTAGGATGTATATACATGCTAAATGTCTGTAAATACAGACGTATGTTTAAACGTTGTATAAATGCATAGTAGAATGCATGAGGGAAACCCAGCCAAATCAATGGGAAAGGTCAAACTACCAAACACACACTTTTTACAATAGAATATGTATAAATAAACATACAAAGAAGCAGCAGAGGGTTTCTTTTTACCTGCCTGTACTTATATCCAGAAGTGCCAATTAAGAAGGATCAATTACGCTGATAACACTCAAACTCAGCATCCTCTGAGGAACGTGCAGACTCTCAGAACAAAACATGTCTCTGCACAGGTGAATTTCTTCATCAACAGCAATGCATACACTCTCGCATTCAAAATCCCTCTTCTGCATTTGGGAGACTGCATGAGGAGTGTTGTGGGTGTGTGAGAGAGAGTGAGAGCAGGCAGAGCAGAGTGCGCGCAGCAGCGCAGGGAACATAGAATCAGTATTCTGAACGCACAGTGTGGAGGCAGTGACGTGGCTGGAATAATCACAGGTTGGCAACGAGTCTGAAACATCTGGGACAGAGAAAGCTCCCCCTCGTTTTCTTTAAACACAGGGCACTTACTTGATGTAGCAGTCACGCCCCTCTCTATTGGTGCCCATGTCCCATCCATTTGGGGGTCCCTGTGAAGAACTCCAGGTCCCTGAAGGGGGAGGCCAGCCTGAGGCTTTGGTCCTGTGGCTGCACAGGAAGAAAGGAGAGAGAAGTCAAGCATAGATCTATTTTGTATCATATTTTGTGGTTTTGTTAAAGCCTACTTGCATAACACCACCCGCAATAACAAAAAATCAGCTAATCTACTGTAACTCTAAAATAATATTAGTCATAGAGATACTTCAATTATAAAAAAAATAAATTAGTTGGGGGCTGATATGCAGTGATAAGAGAATGTCTGATTCCAGTGTGATAAACAATGTCCCACAGCCACAGTTCACTCAGTGAATACAAATCAAATTAATTACGTAAGCTAGACACACAGGCGGGGTTGTCATGCCTCACTCTTATGCTTTGAGAGGCATGAAATTGGTTTTATTTCTAGATGTCAGCACATTCTTTATAAAAGAAGCCCAGAGGAATTCTCGTATAAAGTAGTTCTTTGATTTGTTCAATGTCAAGACAGTTTGATAAAGTCAGAGAATACAACCAGCTCTCACCATCATTCATAAAACAATTGTAGCCTACTGTATGAAGTACAGTGTTTATCTAAATCTCAATTTCAGCTGTTCAGCTAATTTTACCAGCAAAACATAATTCTGCACAGATGTTTCCCTGTGCTACAAGTTGGCAGAGTGCAGGTATTCAGAAGAACTGTTATCGGCTGAAATGTTTTAATCTGTCTTTTTGTCTGTCCCCCCACACCTTGTCTTTCCTTTATCTCTGTCTTTGTGTCTGCGCACTGGTGATGCTATGAGCGTGGTGGCAGTAAGTTATGTCACTTCAAAGGCTTGTCTGCCGTGTAACAGGGCTCTTCGCATTCATTATTCAAAGCCCCTTTTTCTTTGCTTCTAAATGGTTCCCAAGTTACTGTACTGCTGATAATAAATTTTGTGCAATGTGCTTGTATATGTATGAGAGTGTGTCTTAGTGTGTGTGCCCATGGGCATGCCCATTTCATAAGATATGAATAAAATATTACAAGCTCACCAACACAACGTATACGTTTAAAGAAAGATTACACAATATTCTAAAGCAATTGAGTGCAAACAGTCAGCAAAAAATGATGCTCAGAAGACATCTTAACCAGTAATCAAAACAGACCTACAGTAAGTACTACTGTTTTCATTAAATCATCATTAATTCATAAAAGTACTTTAACTGAAAGTTTATCATTTGTGCACTACATTTTAAGTTGGCTTCTGAAAACAGTAAGCAATCTGATGTCTTTCTGTGTTTGGGGGATATTTGTGTTTCCACATGGATATGGATTTATTTGACCTACAGTACATTAGCTGGGAGCAAGCCTCGATGGTGTATATTTAGAACACTTTTCCTGCAGCTCAAATGATGTGGTCACAACTGGATTCAATCTGACATTGTTGGACCAATGTTCACTTCAATGATGAGTCCTACTTGTACCCTCAGTTTCAGCTTCTGGGCTAAAGCTAACACCCATGGTAAAATGTGTTCTATGTGGCAGATTTACACATTGTACTCAACATATATACTGTATGAAAGGTCAAACAACTGTAGTACATGAATAATATTCCATATTTTTTATAGAACCATAGTAGCAGTGACATGCTTGACATTTTTCCAAAGGTCTTTAATATAAAAAAGCATTTCGTACTTACAGTTTCAGATGTTGTGCCTTGAAAATATGTTTCAGAACTGACAAATGGTTCCACCAAATCCATTTTCTGTTTCACAGCCACAATGTCTCTGTATTAACGACACAGTCATAGATACTGTGATCTTTGATTTCTTTTGTCTGCGGGCGAGAGGTGCATTATGCCACTGAGTCACAGCACTCCATCTTAACAGAGAGACTGAAAAGGTTCACCCACTGCTGGACAGTGAAACTGATCTTCCCCAGCTAGCATTAATAAATGATGCCTGCAAGTCACATTGGGCTAAGTAATCGAGCGCAAGTGGGCAAGCCATGCTGCACAATTCATGAATAGGTTACCCAAGAGTCAGAGCGAGTACAATTAGAACAAGTTATTCAAACTGCAAATGTAAGTTCCCGAACAACTGCTCTCAGGACAAGCTGCACTAAAACTACAAAATGCCTAATGATGTTTTATACTTTTTTGTACATTTCGTTGAATTTAGCTTACTTCACTATTTAGACATATTAGAGAAACATTTTTAAAGGCATCAACAACAAATAAAAAAGCAAATAAGACTCAGTTCATAAAAGCAACGATCAGTAAGGTAAAATACTAAAAACTCTTGTTACAACAGCAACTAACGTTACATTTTCTTAATATAAATTTACAGACTGAGAACACAGTTTTCTACCTTGATATCTCTATAAAAATGGTAAATGGAACAGTATTATTCTGTTTCCCAAATTTATCAGTAACTATAATTTGGAAGATAGTACAATTGTGCTGTCAAAGATGGGGAGAAGATTACTTTTCAGTCCTTCATAAAAGTTGCATGAACAACGTGATTGTTGCTTTATCACAGTAGTTCACTCTCTTTCATCTCTCGGAATAAAAGACAGTTGCGAAGAGGCATTTTGGTGTGTTATTAAGGCTGAAATCCTGTTAATGCTGGGAGTAACTATGCATTATAGACAAGCCACAACTAAAAAGAACATATTCAAACACAAACACTCAAAGTCAGTTTGAATAATTTACATCCACAATCTCCAAAAGGCTTGGTTATACGAAACCACATGCCTGCCATTACGCATATGAAGAGAGAAAGAAGTATTTTCTCTTGAGGTTTTTTTAGAAATTTTAGATATGAACAGAAATTTCCCATTTGCATATGGTAGCACATTTTACTGACTGTTAATGTGCTGATTGTTTGGGGGACTGATCATTGGATGTCTTTGTTGGTTCTTATGACTTTTAGAAAATACCAATGTTGAGAGACAAAGGAAGCACAGCCAGATCTCGAGATCAATATTAACCTCAATTTCCCTTTACATATGCAATCATTGATAAAACATCACATTACTCTAGTCAATTTGGTGTGTGATTGGATAATGAGATAACATTGAGGTCCCACTAAATTGTATTAAAAAGCTATTATTTCATGTTTGAGCAGCATTTAGCACAGTTTCTGTTGTGCAAAAACTGTACATGCACAGAGACACACATAATTTTAAACACTGATAAATTTAAATCTTTGTGGATTTCTTTAATAATGCATCCTGCAGATTTGAAATCAGTGATTACATTTGCACCTGCTACTCCACTGTCTATGTTATGTGAGTCTAAAGTGAGTCTATGTTATCAATAATAATTGAACACGCACTCTGTTCTTAGCTTAATTTAACTAAAAGATTTTTTTTTCACTCGTGCTACAGGAAGTATTTCATGTATGCCTTGAGATACATAATGAAGAGACAGTGATGCGTCTCTCTCTCTGTGCTCTTGAATTAAAGACATTTATGCAGAGATGGACTACTAATGTGATTCTGTTTGGATGTGAATTCTATGGAGAGACAGCAGATAAGATGACCATCTCCAGGGAGGAGGCCTGGGAGTGGAGCAGAGAAGTGGCTCAGACAGAGAGGAACCTCTCTGATTAAAGGCCTTATCCTTCTGCTCCACTTTTAGACTACCCTCCTGTTGAGGGTACAAATGCACCACTACTACTGTGGCTCCAATCCTTTGGTCAGTATGGCGCCACAACAAAACATGGTTCAATTCGCTCTTTATATTCTTATAAATCTGCTGCTATATGTCACCATTAAAGTGAAGCTTCTGTTGATTTGAAAGATATTGCTGTAGTTACATCTAATTGTTCAGTTTCATGCTGATCTTGCCTGTTTTGTGACTTTTTGTGACTCAACTTTACATTGTCTATTTGACATCAGAGACACTATGTTTTCCTAATGTGTAAGAAACCACTTTTGAATGAAATATTATGACATGGATGCAACCAATTCAGACAGCCCAGATTTTAGACTGGGATTTGTACTTTGTCCCAAACAGTGGCATTATGCAGTAAAATTTAAATTATCTACATAATAATACCCACTTCAGAATAAGAGTGTCTATTTTCCCATTATTCTAACTGAATATTGTATTTCTATGTTTGTCTTTGGAAGCAGTGATATTGTTGCCATGGGCAACTGCACTATCCTAAGCAGCTCTCTGGTGCCTCTATATAGAAAGATTTTTGGTTAGTTAATCTTCTCTGGGTGGGAATAAAACATCATCTGGGAAACAACCCAGCCACTATGATCATCCTGCTAGTTTGTAGTGAGTTAGTGAGCCTCAGAGTCCTGCTGTTTGTAGTTTACTGATCCAAAACAAGACACAATTATCTCTCTCTCTCCCTCTCTAGTTCTATATACTATATCTATATCTATCTATATATCTATCTATATATATATATAGATAGATATAGATATATATATACATTTATACTTATGTATGTATATATTACACCTGACAGATGAATTTGAAATTGAATATGCATGCTTGTATTGACAATTCTATACCCAGCTGTAAAAAAATAAAAAAATAAATGACTATAAAAACCCTAAGACTTTTATTTTTAAGTTATTATTTAGTTTTAATTATTATTTCATTACTACACCACATTTTCCCCTAATCTCGGTTAAAACAAAATACTACATGTAAAACATTAACCGGATATAGTGATGAACTACATGGTACAGAATTACACATCTCCTGCATCTCATTTTGAAACGCACTGCTTTAATGCTTAAAGCTATAAAAGACTAAACAATATAAATGGTTTCCTGAGTCCTTTTCTAGTGAGCTAGCTGCTATTTTTTGACCTGCTTATTGTTTGTTGAGAACTCCTGATTCGAACAGTTAAGTATGACTGATCTTATGGTCTTTGTGTACTCTGATGGACATTTAGGCCAATCAATTTTTGTCCAGACATGATTTCCTGTGTAAAAAGTTTGCAGTCAAAACACACATTGAACAATAGCTCAATATATAAAAAATAAATAAATAAATAAAGCACTCATACACCCTAGTGAGTCAATCAATCATTGTGATGACTGATAATTGATACTTTCTACATGAATATGTGATGTTCATGGTCATTATCTCCACAGTGCTGTGGCTGACAAACCATTTATAACGCCCACTAGATGCGCGAAAAGTATAATAGCACTTGCACTTTAGTTAGGCCATAGTTCTACTTGACACAACCAAAACAGAGCAGCTTGAACAACTTTGGTCAAATGGCTCACGTTTGTTTATTATATGCAATACTTGATGACACGGAGGTGGAGAGTTGGTTATATTTTAATAAAAGAACATCAAACATGGAATCTTTGCTACATTCAAATGAAGGCAGAAAGATTCTTTTGTTTCTGACAGCAGACACATGAGGGGGTGTTGCATGACAGGATGAATAGACAATGAAGGAAACTTTCCCTTTCTTGTATATTTCTAAACACATACAGTGGGTTTTTCTGTAAAATGTTCTGTCATCTTTAATTTTTGCTAGCAGCTAGAACGATGAAAAAAAATCTGTGTAGCAGAGGTACAGTGCTGTAAAAAATGTTTTGCTCCCTTTCTAATTATTTTTGCATAGTTGTCACAGTTGAAAAAAAATACAAATGCACTTTAAGGGGGAAAGGGTGTCCACACCTGCCTGTCCCTTTGTGAAAAAGTAATTGCCCCGCCACTTGCTAAATCATGAATTAAATGTGATTGACTGCATTTTTCTAAAAGCTGAGTGCAATTTCACTTGCAACACCGAGGCCTGATTACTGCCATACATGTTTAATCAAGAATCATTTAGATAGAAGCTGTTTGACGAAATCACACAAGGGATCTAGTGAGCGAGTAGCTCAGTGGGTAGAGCAGTTGTCTATGAACCAGAGGGTCTTGCATAAGACACAAAATCTTATCATCTACTGCAAAAATAAACAGCAATTTCCTCAAGGATAACGTATGTCATTATTATTATTAAAAAGCAACACATTATGCTGCGATCTAAAGAAATTCATGAACAGATGAAAAACAAAGGGACTGTATTAGTCTGGAAAGGGCTACAAAGCTATTTCTGAAACTTTAGGACTCCAGTGAACCACAGTGAGAACCATTATCCACAAATGGAAAAAAAAACTTGGAACAGTGGTAAACCTTCCCAGCAGTGAATGGCCTACCAAAATTATTCCAAGAGCACAACAACTCATCCAGGAGGTGATAAAAGAGCTCAGAACAACATCTAAAGAACTGAAGGCCTCACTTGCCTTATTTAAGGTCAGTGTTCATGATTGGACAAAAAAAGAGACTGGGCAAAAATGCCATCCATGGAGAGTTCCAAGTCCAGAGCCATTGCTGACTAAAAAGTATGAAAAGGCTTGTTTCAATTTTGCCAAAACATCTGGATTATATCTAAGATTTTTGTGCAAATATTCTGTGGACTGATGGGACAAAAATTGGAAGGTGTACTTCCTAACACAGACTCTCCAGAATCTGGATGACTTACCCTAATTGATAGAACCATGAATTCTGTGTTCTACCAGAAAATCCTGAAGGAGAATTTCCGGCCATCAGTTTGAACTCAAGCACATTTGGGTTATGCAGCAGGACGATGATCCAGAACACACCAGCAGTCCACTTCTGAATGGCTCAAAAAAAAGAGGTTTTGTAGTGGCAAAGAAGAGTGGGCTAGATTTGGGCCAGTAATATGAAAGACTCAGTGTCAGTTATCGCAAATGCTTAATTGCAGTTGTTGCCACCAAAGGTGGCACAACCAGTTATTAGGTTGAGGGGACAAATACTTTTTAGTGAACAGCCAGGCAGATTTGGACAGCTTTTTTCCCAGCATTTTGAATTTATTTGGGTTATCACTGTGTAATATTGAAATTTGTTTGATGATTATTTAAGTATGACAAACACGCAAAATCACGAAGGGGCAAATACTTTTCCACTGCACCGTAAGTCTAATCAGGGATAGCACTGTGTGGCATTGTTAACAGTTCCACTGTGTAGTGACATTTGTGGTCCACTGGGAACAGCATCATAAATCCCACCATAGAGATCTACTAACAGGAAACAACAGTTCTATCATCTGATGGAAAATCCTTTTTACCTGACTTGTTTCTTGCAGGAGAATTGTAAAAATAAGCTTTGTTTAACAAACAAGAAGCCACACAGAATATTAAGATGCCACGTTATGATTCAGTGCTATGAAAGCTCTTGTATATTCTGTAATGTTTTAGTCCTGATGTCATGTTTCTGTGAATATGTCTGTGAAGATTCTCAGTCATCCAGGTAAAGTAGTCTGAGGATTGAGTCATGGCAACTGGACTTCTTTCTTCCAAGTAGAGACGTTTCGTTCTGCATCCACAGAACTTTATCAATCTGAGGTTGGTAGTGACCACAAATATATACCTCCAGGTTGGTTTCACCTCACACCTACCTTGAATAGGCTCGTTAAGTGAAACAAACAGTGTGAAGTAATGAAAAATATTGCCAGTGCAGTCTGCTGATGACTCATAAGTGAAGGGAAATGCAACATGGGCATTCTTGGAACATTCAGCATCTGATTTAATATTTTCCATTTATGATCAGCTGTTCCCATCACCCATGGTCTGTAGGGCTTCTGATGGAGCCAAATCCCCTAGAGGGATTACTGTCCACCCGGGTAAATCAACTCAGTCTAGAAGACTCACAGGTGCATAAGGTGAGACATCAGCCCTGACAATAAATGAATTCCTCAGGATTGATAATTTAACATTACATACTCAACACTATAAAAATCTTTTTAAAAAAACTTTCTCTCATGCACCAAAATTAACAGAGGAATGAATTAGCAGTAAAAATGAAAACTGTTGTGTTGTGGGTATTTATACTCATTCATAGTTTTTCTGTAAAAGGTTTCAACTGCTCTGCATCAGCTGTAACTTTTCAATTGGCTGGCCTTACGTTCATGAACCTAACTACTATTAAGTGACCACTTGTGACTGTGTGAGTTCACTTATGACCATACTGACCAATGGCTGTTTACAATTATGTTTACATAATACAACCAAAATATGATGAATATGATAAAGATTTGCAACCCATCACAACCGTTTAACAGAGGTTTGCAGTACAGTATGTAGGTTTCATGACAATACAAAACACTTAAAGCAACAAAGAAATGTATTAACTTACTCGAGATACAGTTTAGATACATAAACTGCATCAGCTTCTGAGTCCACCCCCACTTCTCGCTACCTCACTTGCTTATTCATTTCACATCATACATGGTTGCACAACTTGCTCTCTTGAGCAATCAATAACTCTGCATTTTAATCACACTGTTCCACATGAAACTCCTGTGTCATACTTTAAAACATGACTCTGAATATACATAACACCACATTCTCAGTACAGGCACAGCCACAGACAGGCAAATACACAGCAGCATCCATTGCACTCACCCTGACAGCTTTGGCATCTTCACAAAGCTGAACACATCCATGTGTGCTGCAGACTGCAGTCAATGCAACAAATTCATCAACATCACTCCAGCTCCATTGTCCCACTGTCTTTGGCAGCGGGAAATAAATAATTCAGAAAAAAAAGTGAAGCTTCCACAAGTCAGGTGGAGAGATTAGTCCTGTTGTCTGGGCTTCTGCATGGCTGAGTGATTACTGTGTCCTCGCCTCAGCAGCGCAAATCCACAGCCCATGGAAAAGGATCTGGCAGCACAGCTTCCCCCAGTTACATCCTTCAAAGCATGCCTCTGTTAGCTGTGTTAAGCCACCTTCATTTAATTTCCATCGCAGTGGAATGATGCGCGGGAGCCGCACAGTAACAACAGCTTTGGAGAGAGGCAGAGCGAGCCAGAGCGAGGGGCAGTCAGAGAGGGATGGGCAGGAGAGGTGGTGGTGGGAGATGAGAAAAGAAGAGAAAGGAAAGAGAAATGTGCAAGGATGTTGTGTGTGCGTGTGTGTGTGTACGTGTGTGTATGTGTGTTAGCAATGGCTTCGAAAATTGCTGCTAAGCCTGCCAGTTTCCAAGAATCCCCATAAGGATGGTCTCACCTATCTTAAACCATGTTGTGTGATTTTAGAAAGCAGGGAATGGTTAAAAATGATGACAGAGTTAAAATAGGCATGAGACACAAGACATGATATACACGTAATGTGAACTCAAAGACAACAGCAAAAGCGGCTGGAGCACCTAACGTGTCCACCCCAGCTGAGGTCTCAGATCTGCCCATTAGGATGCTTCTATTATACAGTGCACTTTTAGAAACAGTTGAGCAGGTACATGCTCACTTGTTAATGAAGCTGTTCATAAAAGACCTCCAAACATTTTAGCCGTCTACACAAACATACACGCAGCTAACGCAATGAAATATCAAAGAAGATGGGTTTGTGTGATTAATCAATGTCCACAGGGGAGAAGACGAGGGCTGTTATGATTCATAGTGCTTCAAGTAGTCATGTTAACAGATGCTTTAAGCTAATTTCATCTGTGACATTTCTTTAGATTCAATTCCTAATAACTTTTCATATCTTTTTCTGTCTAGTTTAAATTCAAAGGCTACTTTTGATGCATGTGGGATCCTATATTTCATGCCAGGGTTTCAAATGCTTATAAAAAATTTAATGGGCAGGAGATTGTCCAATTGACATAAAATAATCCATATTCCAAAATCAACTTCCAGGCCCAGATGAATAACCATTTTACTCCAATGTATTACTCCAGGAACAATCAACCTTCATATATCAAACATCACAGATGAGGCACCTCATGTTAAAAGCACCGAGAGCCTATTAGCCTTGATCCAAAGAGATGCTTCTTTATGTGGTTCAGACAGTGTTGATAAAAACAGTAATACAGACAGTTTGTTCTTTTGTCTGGATCTGTGATGTGCTGACAAGACAATGCACAGCTGAACAAGGCTTATATCAAGTTTACAGTTTAGAAACGGCATGTGGTCTTGTTAAACCAATTGTTTGAGTACAGCTGTTTACTGTCATCCATAAACATAGATCAGCAATTCAACATGATATTTGTTCATTTATACTACAGTAAAGTCACAATGTTAAAATTCTTGTTACCTAGTTATGTTGTTACCTCAGTTCCAGTCTCTGCTTCAAGCTTGACAGAACAATAAACAGCACAATCGGTGACAATGTCAGGTAGTAATGGATAAACAAATAAATGAAATACAGAGTGTACAACTAGTTGACAAATTTTGAGCTACAGTTTGTAACTGCTTAGCAACCATCCTACATTTAAATGCCACAACTTGTGAGGCTCTGCAGGGTGATTCAGTGCGCCTTTGCTGAGAGTGATACATGCAATAAAAAATGTTGTCACTTCTACTCAGGTCAGGTTCAGATCTGTTTGCTGCCATAGAAAAGATGCTACTAGATAAGGACAAAAAGAAAAACATCTCAGTTGTCCCTAGCAGAATTAAACTCTCATCTAAAATCTCTGATCCTGTGAAATAAGTTAATTAAATGGGGCAAAATGGTGCATTGAATCATTATGCTAATCACAACTGGAACCACAGACGTTTAGGTGATAACCTATATTTTTGTGGAGTTCAACAAAGATATCAAGGATGCACTGAGTGAGGAGAGCATGACTGATAATTTCATTGTTCTGTGATAACATTGTCCTGTGGCGGGAGGATTGAGAGACTCAGCGTATTCTGGACAGTTATGTTTGTCCATTTGGGCTTGCAGCCCAGAGGCCAACGTGAGTGGCAGAGAATATTAGGGTCAGACAGAAGCATGATCTAAGGAGACTATGGCTGAAGCTTTGACCAATAAAATCCTGCTGCCCTGCTGATCCCTAGCTCGCCTCTCTCTGAGTCCCCTTTGAAACAGCTGATTTCAGTCATACTGGCACACTTGGTCACTTAAAACCCAATGGTGCTTAAATTGCGCAACACTTGCCATGTTGCTTGTCTTTAAAATAGAGAATATGACAAGCATAACCACTTCATATAAACTGCAAGCCAGCAAGGAGACAAATAGTCAATGTTCAAACCCCCCAGAATGTGAGTTCATGCTTTCCTATAAGCTGTTATACTGCAGATCATACAGAATTATAAACTCAAATGTGCAGTACAGTGTCTTTGTATCTTTTTTTACCCTCTGACCCCAACTTAGCATTAGTGACCCACAGACTTCAATCACGTGTCAGCATGCATTACAGCAAACTGCTTTAGGAAGCACACTTAACTGTCTCATCTGCAGTGTTTTGTTTGTGTGTGTGTGTGTTTGTCATCATGTATCTGCTTATGAGCCACATCAGTACCTAAACCTTCCCAATTTAATTATGCCTGTGCTGCAGCTGATTTATTCAGTGAATTAAACAGCTTTCAGGGGAAAGATCTGAATGCTGTTTTGCCATGAATATTCAGTGGTGTGAGTAATTGGGATGAGAAGTGAAGTGTTACCTGGCTGACTCATGCTATGCTTTGAAATGCTTATAGATTTGGTTTGCCAGTTTCACTACGCCTGCTGATAAAGTTCAAAGTAATACTTGGGGATGTCTTCTGTGTGAGGAAAATAAAGCAGCACAATGGGGATACTGCCAAGATGCTCGACACAGACAGGTAGCGTGTGCTTGATTAACCTGCAGGTTATTAAACATGCTTATCCAGGTCACTGGCAGGTCACATTTGGTACATTTATTTATTATGTCATTATGTATTATTATCATTATTATTATTAATATTAATCATCTTCTACCATAGCTAAACCAGTTCAGGGTTACTATGGACTCAAGCCTTTACCAGCATGCATTGGGCAAGTGGCTGGGTACATGACAGACATTCACCAGTCATCACTCTATAAACTATTTTCATTATATCAAAATTCTTGTGAACATTCTTCTTATTTACAGAATATCCCATGTTCCACAGCAGGCATCTTGCCTTGATGAGGCAAGATGAGGCAAAGGTCTATTCGAAAGTGATTTACGAACAAAGCAATACTTTTAAAGCAAGGAAGGCATAGTTATTACTAATTAGCAATGTCTCTGTTTCATTTAGAAAAGCCATAAAAGATATAATGTAACAACGTTTTATCACCAGAATCTGCAGCTCACCTCAACTATACAGAGCTTTATTACAAGTCTCAGAACATGGCTTACCAGCCCAGTTCAGCACATCTTACTGCTTTCATATCACCAGCTTTGGTGAGAGCAGGCAAACGTTGTAAAATAAAAAAGCTCCAGAAACCTACAGTATACTGACTGCTTGGCGCTGAAAAGCAGACAGACATTTAGACAGACTAGCTAGTAAACACAGTGCTGCATTTAACAGCTAATGTTGGTAGAGACCAAAAACAGAAATAAAAGAGGGTCAGTAATGGACACCTATTCACCAGGTGGCCTGAAATAAGACTGCGGTGGTTTTCCTACTATCATGTCAAAATGTGGCTGCAGTGTTATAGATGTTTTGATACATTGTTTACAGTTATGTTTCACTGGAAAACTGTAGATATCCATAAATTAATTTCAGCAGGCAATTGTTACTTGGGGGCAAGGACAAAAGGAAGAGTTACTGTGAAAATTGTAAACAATTATTTTGAAGAGAGCTGTGAATCTCAAAGGAAAGGCTCAACAACCTCCCAGGAACATGCATTATTACTGTGAAGTAAAAAATAATTTGGGTGTACCGCAATGTGACTAATCCGCAGAACAACAAACACAAAGCAAACAAATGAAATTATGTGGCTTTAACACATTAATTAAGTAAAAAAAATAATTTCATCAAAATGATGGATGTATGGCTGAACTTAAAAGCTAACCTGTATGCCTTCCTCTCTAAACTGTATACAATCTTATTGTATTATAAGTTCTTTTACAGTAGCTACTATCACTGCACTCAGTCTTAGAGATATCACAGTTCTGAAGTCAGTAATCAGGTCTGACTGAATGATAAAGCAAGCACAAAACACCACTGCACAGTACTCACTGAATGACAGTGAAGATACCAAGTTCATTGTCGTCTGGTTCCATTGCTGATGACAAGTCTTTAATGCAGTACTTGTTTCAATTTTTCCTGTCCAGGCCTTTCAAGCCTCTTTCACTGATGTGTGCGCCTGTCCTTTCTCCTGACTCCAAAGTTTCTCTCTGCTTGATTTGGACTTTCCATAGGCAACTGAGCTTGTCTGACTAAGCCATTCAGTTATGATTACATACAATGCCCCTGTCAGTGAATGAGTGGTCAGTGCCCTGGGGGAGGAGACCGAGCTTGTCGCTTCTGACTCAGTAATGAAATAACATCACATTCCGGGCCAGTGCATCAGAAAACACAGAGGGATCAATGCTGAACAGCTGGACTCCAAAGGGTTGCTGTGCTAGTGAAGGCTGCTTCAGTAAATGACACTTGCATGAAAAACATGTTTTGTTTGGAAGAAATTAACCTCTTTTTACATATTTCAACTCAATTCCACTTGTCATAGCAGGACAGTTAAAAATTAAATCAATTTGAGCATTTCCTGTTCAGGAAATCACAAACACAACTGTTTTATCTTGATGGTATTATTCAGTTCAGCACATAGCCAAATTGCACTATCTGAAATATTAATATTTATATTCCTGTATGAATCATTTGGAAATGGCATGTGTTTTATCATCCACAAGGGCTTAAAAATTAAGCTTCAACCATAATCCAAGGTCTATCACTATCTGCCTGCCAACTGTCACCCTTAACAGAGCCAAACCAAAATCCTATATAAACCATGGAATTAGATCTTAACCTAAATGTTTTAAAGTAGCATCAGGTATTATTTTACTATACACATTTTCAATGCTTTATACACTTATATGGTCAAACAGTGCACCTTGTCATACTTTATTTTTTATATAATGAACATGGTACATTTAATCTCACCACGCGTAGATTTTAGTGCATTTTACCATGCAGCCATGGCATTTTAACATCATGATAGTTCACACTGCATTATGCCATGCAGATTCTCTCATGCATGAATGGCATACACAGTCTTCCATTAGTTATGAACTGAGGCACGTGTCTTTGCCTCTGCAAGCAAATGGAACTGCTTGCATAACACGTCTAATGCTTTGTACACACAACAATCTATGAAAGTTCAGTTTGCTATATAACAATAGGACAATGTAAACACAAGTGTTTATAAAATTCCTTGCTTTATGTGTACAGTACATTAATTTAGTGCAGTACATAATGTGCACATCATTACTATGAATGCATATACATATACAATGCATATTAGCTGTGCATCACCATATGGACACACAGAATCTCTATGTGAAGTTAAAGCATACAAAAGCAGACATTTCTGTGAAATAAATGCAACACATGAATCTGTCCAATCATGTGGCCCAACACTTGCCCCTGGGCCACAGTGCACTGCATCAGTGGCCTGTTTTTGCCTGTCACATAGGCTGCAATACTTAGAGTGGGTACAGGAAATGTGCAAAGATTATAAATCCTGCACAGTGTACACAACACAAAAAAGAATCACATGTAGCATGTTGTCTAGTGGCCATAACAGTAATGATTTAAGGTTGTAGCTAAAGACAGAGCATGTTGTGAGAGTCATCCCATTTAATGTACTGCTTACTGTGGGGGTGGATGGCTCATTTGTTTCCTTAGAACAATGTGAAGCTGCATAGTTCTTTGCTTATTGCTTTGACAGTTTTTATGACTATAATACACAGGAATGTGTGATTAATTAGCAAAATTCACTTAAGGGCATATGAAACAAGAACATCCCAACGTTATAATTGTTTTCTTAGTTCCACATGCAAAAGATCTAAATAAAGAAGTTGATTTTCAGTCCATCAAATCAGATTTGTGTCTCACATAATAACAGTGGAAGTGATTTTTTCATTACATATGAAGCAGAACAGAAGTAGATTCAATCATTTGCATGAAATGAGAGTCACTCCATGCAGAACAGGAAAACTCATATTAATATACTGATACATATAATAAGAGATATGTTTGACCCTCCCTAAAGATTACAAGTGTATTTGTAAAACCTGTCTACTGCACTTGTTCTAATTATGTGATTTTCACTATTTGTCTACAAATCTGAATCAGAGTCATTATATTTTTAGCCATCACAGAAGAATAACAAATAGTTCATTAACGACAATTAATAAAAAAGCATCGCTTTATGCACTTCCATTAATGGAACTGGCCCCTGACTCTCATTAATGCCTGAAATGCGTTCTTATTGTTTAAATCAAACATTGACATTAAGTTGTACTATTTAATGAAACAGCTTTATCAGAAAATAATTATCATTATATTTTTTTTGAGCACAATTAAAAGTGAAAAACAGAAGGCATAAAGGGATAAAAACAACTCTCCCAATAAGTTGATAAATTTACTCATACCATAGACAGGAAGTACACATAAGTCAATTGCAGTCAATGAGATCCCAGGATATCACATTCCTCAAATCAGATAGTCAGTCTCATGTCAACACACTACAGAAGCTCCTCCCTGCTGCCCTGGGAGGATAGGATTCACAGCATCCAGCAATTATCTGTAATGTGGGAGAAAAATCAATGTGCCCATGGAAAGCTGCTAAGGTCATCAAGGCGTTGTCACTTGAATCAGAAGCACTGTGTTTCTGCTGGCTGCGCTTCAAGCTTATCAGCCAGCATTTGTGAGAACATGCATCATGTAGAATGCCATGGATTATGATAATCATTAGCCTGACAATATGTATGATTATTGTTTTTATGCATGCAATTACGGTAGAATGGAAAATTATACATCATGATTTATCATTAATCACCATAAATGAAAATAGGAATCGTTCCGCAGACATGACTGAATTTGCTGACTCAGTCGTAAGGAAACAATTGCTCATTTTAACTGTATTTTTTATACTTATATATAGTTATTATATTAACTATAATATTATATTAACTAATTATTATAAACAATTTCTATACCTCAGTCTTTAATAAACTATGATTTTTGATAGATGAAACAGCAAATAATCTTTTTGTACTGGAACTTATATGCAGATTTCACTATTCACAAGCATTACTAATAGAAATTTTATATGTTCAGAACCTGTAACTTTTTAAAATAAACAAGTGGAGGGAAATATTTTGACCCTAAATATCATAAATCACTGGTTTAGGTAAAAAAAAAAAAAAAAAAAAGGTAAACAGCCTTAGACTCACCCCTGCTGCTCTTGGTTTTTGCTCAAACTGCTGAAAACACAAATTTCATTCTTGCTTGTATTTTCAATTTCCATGTCTTCTCTCTCAGGTAGCGACTGATCATAACTGGAGCTAATCAAGGAGCTTTGAGTTTGCCCTCTTTGAGGATGAGAAGATCCTGGCAGTACTGAAATGGGAGGGGAGGCCTCTTTGAAGCATTGACAGTCTGGTGTAAATTCGATTAACAGCAAGAGGATATTGAGAAGAATGAAAAATCAATACCTCGTGGCCAGTAATGTTTGAAGGATCAGGTTGAGTGGAAATGTGAGATGACACGGCCTTACCCTGACTCAGAGACTGCTTCTGTAAGTGGCTAATTAAGTGTTTGTCTGGCATCTAAATTGCATTTTCATCTCACCATTACTTCATTTTTCCCCTTTACTGTAAAGAAGATGTAAGATATGGTAATCTGAGTAATAATAACAGTCACCAATCCGATAAAGCTGCACTCTGCTTAAGGCATTGGAAAATGTGTTTTGTCTTAAGGTCTCCATTTTCAAAAGATAAATGCATTGTGTTTTGCTTCTGCACAAAATGCTTCTACACTAGGGTGGCACACACATTTAAGACATTCACATTTGACTCTCAGACTGTACAATCTCCTGGAAATTGTAGGGTGTCTGTGATGGCTCACTGAGTTAAAAATGTGCATCTCTGCTATGTTGCTATCTATGCTATGTGAACCACACCATTTGTAATACCATTTGCAACATACATTGTCTGGTGGTCCACTAGGACAGTTTATATCTTTATTGTGGTTTAATAAAGAAAAGAGACATAAATAATAAATAGAAACATAAATGAAACATCTTGCTTATGTATCAAACATTTTTTTAAATTGTCTTATATAGATAATATTTCAGACAGAACCCATTTGTCTTTTGCTTATGAAGGTTATTTTTCAATATTTGCATATCAGTGGCAGAGAAATGTGTGCCATAAACACAATGGCAATTGCAACATTTCATTGTCTGGTGGTGCACTAGGACAGATTACATCTTTTTTTATGGTTTTAAGGTGTGCCATGGGCTGCTTGCACTAAATCCATGCTATACAGTGTACCAGCACAGACAAGTGACAAAAAGAGGGCACTGCATCAGAGCGGAGCTTGGAGTGAACTTAGACTTCACTTATTAATTTACATTTTTTTAATTGAGATACAGCAGTGAGCTCATCATGTTTGTCTTATGTGATGTTGTACAGCAGTAACACTGAATTTCTACTTCAATAATCTCTAGAGTACTTAAACTGGGATTTCATCAGTAGAAACTTCTGTAATTATTTTTTAAATGGGTACCTTATGTTTAACTGGTGAGGTTACCTGCAACCGATGATGAGCCTAAATCATTTCTATTCTTTACTGATCTTTTTCACTGTCTTTCTTAATAAATAATTTATAGCGTTTAAATTTGCTGTTAATTTCCTTATAGAACGAGAAGAGATTTCAAGATTTCAGATTCAACCAGAAGACAATTTCGGATCGCCCAATTAACCTGACATGCATGTCTTTGGACGGTGGGAGGAAACCGGAGTACCCGGAGGCAGACACGGGGAGAACATGCAAACTCCACACAGAAAGGCACCCGGCCGACCCCGGGAATCGAACCCAGGTCCTTCTAGCTGTGAGGTGAATGTGCTAACCACCACACCACACACTACAATAGCTTGTAGTTTAAGCAGACTGAAGCAGAGGGATATTTTAACAGAGGAGAGGCAGAGGAATGCTTTAATGTCAGTCATTTACATGTACTCCCCAAACCAGAACCATACAAAAGAAGTTGAAAATTCACCCACTAATTGTTGCCGTCTGACTTAAAACAGAGAAAGATATTTGTTTCATGGCAATCCAGTTTTATGTTAAATTAACATGATGGCTTTACTTGTAGTATTAAAAAAAACATTTTTATATGAGATTATTTATATTGTGTAGGTGCTTCTAGGTTATGTTATGACCACAAAATACATTTTAGCTACGCTGAAAACCTGAATGTGTTGAATCTGTGCATCTATCTCACAGTAAGTAAACTGAAAACATGGTAATATAACACACATTTGATTGGATTGTTATGGCATTCACTTCATCTAAATTACAGGCCATTATATCCCAACAAAAATTGCCCAAACTGCCAGATCCCTAGGGCCCTAAAAACTCACTGCTTCACTGTGTGGCAATTGCATTTTCACAATATGATTAACTGTAATTTTATAATATTTTTTGGGAATATCATATGCAATACTATGATAGCACAGTGACATTATAAAGACATTATCTGTTCTTCATGCTTTTCTGGAAGAGCTGTGTCAAAATCTAGTTTCACATTTTATAAGTACTTAACATATGCATTTAATTTGTTTAGTTTGGGGCTGTGTTGTATTCTAGCATAGAAATACGTTATACAATGCATAAATAAGGGATGTAACAGGGGTTTAAAGCCCAGCAGTTCATTTTCTTTCTCATGCCCTGAAAACAGGTTAATTTGATCAACACAAATTGATTCTCCAAATGAATAACTTGCTCTATGAATATTGCTGCAACTCAGTGGAAAACATGTGGGTGTTACCCCCATCTAGTGGTCAGTAGTCTACTAGTCGATTTTTAATAAGGCGGGCTGACACTTAGGTCATGTCATCCACAGGCTGTCACCTCTGTCGGTGTCAGGGATTCAGATATCAAGTCCCAAGTTCTAACCCGTTATTTATGCTATACCCAACGTGGCCTGTCCCCAAGTGTGACACAATTTTAGGAATTAGCAGTCTACTCCTCCTGCTCCTGTGGGCAAACATTTTAGTAATTTTGTTCTCATCACTATTCCCAGAAAACCTGTGAGGGTCTAAGGAGATTTTAAACAATATCATAAGCACATCAGCAGGCAGCTCAGTGTATACTGCTCATTATACAGTATTTCTAGTGTATTTTGATGCTTTGTTCAGTAAAGTTTCTCTTTGAAAGCTGTTCAGCTGATCGAGAAAAATCATCACTTATGCTCTGAAATATAAATGACATTTTTTTATAAAATACTCCTACTAATACTTCAGAAGATGCAATATAAGCAAGAGAAGCATTATCTTACTTATATTGCATCTTCTGAAGTATTAGTATCTGAAACCAAACCAAACAAACTATTTTTGCAAGGTATTCCAAAACCACTTACAGGACCTGTGTAGGCCAAATATTTATTATCGCATCCTTTATGAAGTTAGTGGATGTAAACTCCCAAAGCTGCACTGATCCCACTGAGAAATGACATAACGGGAAGTCTGATGAGAATCTGCTCGAACTCCTGCTCCAAACCTCGCCACCACCAAATAAGTGGATCAAACACAAAGCCGCCCTCTTATCACCACTTCCCCTGTCTGTTTGGTGGACTCTGGTATCTGATGAGTCCTTATCGTGGCCATACAGTGCTGGTTCACATGTCATGTTATCACACAGGTCCCTTCCCCCAGGACTCCCACAGGAAGAGTCTGTTCCCTGGGCACTACATGCCAAGTATCTCAACTGCCTTAGGAAAAAGTGTGATCCAGAGAGGACTCAATCTGGGCATCGTCTGTCCAGTGAGGTTCTAAAACTCACTACACGTCAAAGCCAAATATAAAAGCTTAATTATAATAATTTTCTATTTTAGTTTGTTTGATAAATTCTGGTTATGTGTTTTCTGTAGTATGCATTTAAATCCTGCAAACTACCAAATAATACTTATACTGATATTACACTTAGATGTTTTATCTTAATCAACCCTAAAAGAGTTTATCTTTCATATATTATATTACAGAAAGCAGAAACATTATATATGATCGATATACTGGGTGTTCTACGAAAAAAAAAAACTTCTATAGAACCATAATATTCTGAAACAATATCTTGAAAAATTTATAATGTAGGTATGTTAAATGTTTGTTGGTGTGTTAAATCATATAATCATTGTGATAATATGGAATATGTAGTACTACTAGTAGAAGAGTAAAAAATAATTATTATTACTGACTGGATAGATTTAGATAAACGAGTAAATAAATATATAAAATCCTACTAATAAACTTGTACATTTGTTGTTTGTTTAGTCATATTCAAGAGCTTACCTTTTTATTTACTACTTGTGTGCCTAACAATTCACTTTTTCGATTGAACAGCAGGAGCAACTTAAACAAGCACTCACACTGCGTCACACCCACGTATAAACTAAGGACTTTTTCTCTCCATTTATGTCTCATTCTTTGTTTATGTGTTTGAGGGTAATTAACATAGTTTTTGGAAAAATCGCAATTAAACTATGAAAGGAGGAAGGACTGAGTTGTAGTATGGGAGGTGATGGGGTGATCGGGGGACTCTGTGCTGGCGCAATTTCCTAAAGTTCATCACGGTAAAGCGCACGGTGCGTGCTGCTGCTGCTGCTGCTGCTGCTGCGAAGCGGTGCTGCTCTTTCGTTCCGTTTGGACTTGTGGCAGAGTTATGAATCACTTTTTACACCTGTTTATCCACAACGTGACCAACTAAGAGAGACATGTCCGCTCAAGGACTGTTGAGCAGTGTTTTTTCATGCTCTCTAAGCCCCAAAACTATGTCCAAGCGGAGACTGAGGCAGACCAGAAGCTTGGACCCGGCGTTGATGAGATACTATGGTACCGAAGCTGAGGAGACGTCATTTAAGGTGAGTGAACTGGTGGTTTTTAATTGGTGATGGTGATTGTAATGTTATAAACTACACTTAGAAACCATGTTTTACTAAAGCTAACTGGACTGGGCAGTCGTCGACCTGATTTAGGTCGCAGTGACAATATTTGTCGTCGCCACTGGCGTTTAATAATTTTAATAATGACAATTGCCACGAAGATTTTTTTCTAAACCCAGTATCCTAAAACGTGCCTCACAATGTGGAACAGAATGTTTACTCATATTAGAAATCATTGTTGTATTTTCTAATTTCATATGTTACTAAGTACTAGTAATAATTAAATCTCAAGAGCGAAGTAAAGTTGAGCACCAAATTCCGGAAGTTACAGAAGTTCCCTAAAGGATGATGTAGGTCCATAGACACTGTCAGTAATTCTCTTTGAACTACGGTGAATATGTTTTGAAACTTTCAAAGCTATTGCGATCACCAACCATCGCCATCATCTATGACAATATGACAAACAGTTACAAACGTTATGTGTGAACTATAGTTTTGTTGCTGCATCACTGTCCACAAAAAGTGATTCAGCTCTTTGCTTTTGATGAAATAATGTCTGACTAAGCCTGTGCTTGTGCTAACTTGATGATGTTCATATAGGTGTGACTGGAAAACACATTTGGAAAGTGTTTCTTAAACAGAAAAAAGCTTGTTCTCTCACATAACAATACAAACCTTAAGGTGGAGTTCTGGAAAAAGAGTGTGTGGCTGTAATAGGTGTAAATTCAGTACTTTCCTGTGCAATATCAAGTTTTCAAACTGTTACACATAGCAAATAGCTATAAGGGATGTGCACTGCTAATGAAGACTTAGTTATTCCACTTTAGTAGAAATCTTACCTTTAATTCTCTTTAGGCTGATATTAAAAACAAAGGCGAAACAAAAAAATATTGACTTGATCTCGTAGATTTATAGTATTTAGCCTAGTCCTCATAGCAACAATGCTAAACAACAAAGCTCTGTGTCAGAGAGCATTCCTAAGTTCCTAAGCCTTTTAAAATGGGGTGTAGTCATTTTTGCAACATGGTCCTGAATTAATTTGTTAGACTATTTACATCTTTGTGTGAGCAAATTAACAAAACTTGATTGCAATCACTGGCCCACATTTGTGGGAGTATTTTGTGGTATAGTATCCCATTGAAAATGTTAATTCTGAAAGGAAACTTAAAGGTTTTCTGACAAATCTGCTTGGATGTACTCACTTATGCTGAGCACTGTATACACACACACATAAATATATATATATATATATATATACAGTATAATGCAGTATATATGGGGGATATATATATGGGGAAAGAGAGAGAGTATATTAGGGCAAGAACAACGCCTAAATATATTGATTTGCAAAACAATACGTCAACATGTCACTGAGCTGAAAATCTGTTTTTATCCCCAAAAAAGATGATAGTCAAACATGTGGGATTTTTTTTAAACAGAGACCTAATAAAATGGTGCTCTGATAGCTTTGTAAAATTACAGTGCTCTGATGTTGCCACAGAAGCATAATTACTATGCACAAGCATCTCCAAACAAACGTCTTGGGGCTCTCTGACCTCAAAATGACAAGAGCGCTGTGAAAGTGTTAGAGAGGGTTTTGTCTGACTCTTGACTGGAATCATGCTTTTATCTGTTGTGTCTCTGGCCACATCTAGTCTTCCCCAGTCTAGGTTCATATTGTTACCATGCAAAAGTGTTTTACGCTTTTTTCAACATAGTTTTTTTCTACATAGACAAGTTTTAAAGTCTTAAAGTCTCTTCTGTCTCCATCCACTACAAGACAGATTTTTGTAGATATGAATTAATTCTTAGTGATTTAACTTGTGATTAAACTTTTGTCAGCAACCACAGCTAAACAGGTTTAGTGGCTTTACTGTGTTTGTTGTAGGGTGAGTAAAGGCATTATTGTGTGTCTACTCATCTCTCAATACTCCACTAAAATCTTTACTGAATTTTGAGCAACCCACCTGTTTCTCTCACTTACTGTGTGGTTAGATCCCATAGCTAAACAGATCATTTAGGTTTAAGCGAAGTCTGTTTTTTATAGATATACATTTCTCGCTGCCTTAATCTGAATTTAACTAGTTACTTCTATCAAACTCTGTAATTCACATGTTTGCTTTCTCCTGATTGGATGAGATGGAACTACCCTACGGACCCACAAACCTCTCAGACTGTGCCGGTTAAAAAAATCATAAGGTTAATTAATTTGCATGTCCGAATCTGGACTGGAAGTCCACCAGCTGAGGACCACTGCTATATACCTTTGTTGCTTACCCCTCCTGTGCTAATTACATATAGCTCCATGGAGCTGGTATCTTGAGCAAAGCTACCATTAGTGACTAGCTCTCTGTGCAAAAGAACTCTGCATCTTCAGTCTAAGGTTTCTGGCGCATGGCTGCAGTGGGGTTTTCCATGATTTGCTCCAATGTTCATTTAAAATAAGAAGTTTTGCTTGGGGCAGGCCGTAGCAATAACAACAAGCGTAGTCTCACCAGAATAACAACAGAAGGCCAGAATGTAACCCAGAAAAATTAAATGGCCTAGAACAGCTGAGCGACAACTTGTCTTGTCCAATTTAATAATCATTAGTTGCGTCCTTAATTTAGATATTTTCGTGCATTGTTATTAATAAACAATGATTTTACCTCTAGTACCCTTTTGGGGTATTTTTAGACAATACAACCCTTGAGTTAGTCTCCCTGAGGTCTGCTTTTTGAACACTCACATGACCATGCTGTCAGCTTGTGCTGACATTACGTTAACACATTACTAAATGCAAACCTCACTTGAAGTTACAAAGTCACATTTCCTGGTTGCACAGATTCAGTTCATTCAAGTAAAATAGTATCTAAGATACAGTCACAATAACATTCATGAAGTCAGGTTAACAGTATTTGCCCTTTTGCACTGCTGCATCTCCACCCAATGACAGCCCCTAGTTCTGCAAGACTCTCCTTTTATGAGACTATATATCTTGTACCTCAGACCATTCGTGCCTCTTATTAAAAAGCATATCAGGCACAACATCTTGCTAATGATAAGTCTATAATCTATAATGAGTGACGTCTTTCACTAAAGTGTGTTGAGTCATATGTTGTATATCTAATTGAAGTCTGTAGTTTAGCTCCATTACATGTCTGTGACGTGTATTATTCAAATGATCAGAAAGTGAAGCATGACACTTGTTTAAAAAAGCAGTGTCAGTCTTTCAATGTTATAAATGAGCTTGAGTTTTCCATAGGTTGAAAAAGACTATGCTAAACTAGAGGTGTACTCACCATGCGTCTCAGTAGTCTCAGAGCTGTGACGAAAAGCAGAGACATCTGGTTTACATGAAGAAAGCCTCAACGCTTATTTCTCACAGTACAGCAACATGACCTGATCCTTGGCTACAGTTCCTCAGGGAAATATTTCTTCCCACAGCAGACTGTCCTTTTGAATGGCATTAAATGAAATATGCTGGCTTGCAACTGCACCAACATAGCATCCAGTCTGTGTCTGATAAGAAGAAATATACAATATTGGCTATACATAGATTAAACACAGGTGTAAAATCATTGTCCAACATCAAATCATTCAAATGTAACTTTAAGGTACCTTTGTAGTGTATGGTTACATAACTGAAATATGATCTGTTTAGGGTAAGTACAGATGTAGAAAATTTGTTGGTACTCTTTCATGAAGACAAAAGAAACCACAGTTTTCTCTGAAATAACTTTAAACTGACAAAAGTAATAAAAGAAATAAGGAAATGACATACAAATTGGACATTGCTTTATATTTTGACTTAAGAAACTGAACTAATACAATACATGACAATGTGGGTAACATTGTAATGTGGTGGTGAACACTGTCACCTCACAGCTGCAAATACCTGGGTTCAAATCCACTGGCCGGATGTCTTTCTGTGTGGAGCCTGCATGTTCTCCCTGTATCTTTACGGGTTTCCTACAGATACTCCAGCTTCCTCCATTAGACATGCAGTTAGATTAATCGATACCTCTAAACTGTCCATAGGTCTGATGTTCTCTACATGCCAGCCCTGTGATAGGTCCAGTGTGGCTAGATTGAGGGACTTTACTAAAAACAAAAATATAAAATAAAATATATTCACAATTGATTGGGTTTTTCTAGGAAGCTACATTTAAGAAGCTCTACCCTTTAGAGGATATTCATCTTTCTGATGAAGTGGTACAAAGACAAAATAAGGAAAATAGTGGGACAGGGATTAAAGTTAGACAGAAGGTAGCAGACACATTACAGATTTGTTTTCTCCAGAAGATATATATATACATATATATATATATGAGATAATCAGCGCTAGCTCCCTGTAAGTCGCTTTGGATAAAAGCTTCTGCCAAGCAAAGTAAAGATATGTAGCATGTTTCTTCATTATTAGGTTTTGTTATGTGCTAAAGTAGCACTGATTTTTGCCAACATATATGTTTATATATATATATATATATATATATATATATATATAAATAATTTAGTGATAATAATAAATACATAAATAAAATAAATTGTATTTTCTTTATCATTTGCTTTATCTCATTAGGCTGCATTTATAGTTCTGTAGTATACTGAGTGGTTGCTGTGTATTTTACCTGTATGACAGCTTTTTATCTTACATAACTAATGTCATGTGTATCATCACATTATATTTTATCACGCTAGTAAACAAGACAAGAAGCTTAGAAAAAATTACAACGTGTGCTTCATTAAATGTCTAACTGAAAAAGCATACTATAAAACACACCTGAGGTTCCTATGGCTTCTTGAGTACACGTGTTTTGGTGGAATCATTTAATGATGCAGTAAGAATGAAGCATCGAAGAGCACTGTGCTGTTGGAGTGTCATCTGCATTCCTTTGAGCTCCATGGAGAAGAGACAGCCTGAAGGAGAAAGCACTTGCAAGGAACTGAAAACTTCTCTCTACAACAAAGCCACTTGAATCTCACAAAAGGAAATTAACTTTGTTAAATGCAAGAGGAAAAACATGGCTTCGGAAAGTCTTCAGACCCCTTTACATTTTTGAGTTTACAGCGCTGCAGACATAATTTTAAATAGACAAATCAAGAAAAAGTGAGCAATTTCAATTCTTTATTTTAATAGAATTGCAAATAAAACATTTCTTCACTTGGTCATCGTGGGTTAGTGCTGCGCAGAATGATGACAATCTCATCAATGCAAAATTAAATTTACAACAGAATCACAGTCTGCAAAAAGTGGAGGGATCTGGGTATTTCCTGAATCTACCGTATTTCAATTTAAAAAACAAAAACAAAATTATAAAATTATATTTGGAGATTCATGAAACCTGGCTGTACTGTATTTTACTTTCTTAATCTGTTATAATAATGCTGAAAAAGCAGCAATGGAGCAGAAAACATTGTATTAAATGCTAAGGGAAGTGCCTTTCTACACAGACAGTGCTACTCTGTTTAGACTTTCTTGCTTAGAATCATGTCCTCAATCCCACGAGTGATGCTGTTGAACTAAAGCTGGGTCTGCACCTGGGTGAATTTTACCCAGAGGATGATGTCGATTTTAAAGCACTTACCTTCCTCCTGTGGTCCTGTCACTTTGGATGGTTCACCCCTGACAACATAGCAGAGGGTGGAGTTGTCACGTTGGTTAAACACCACATTAGGACATAACCAGGCCAGCAGGTTAAGCTTGGCCTGGTAATGTCCAGTGTGGTACTGTTAGCTAAACAGTCAATTTTATTTCATTAGCATTTGCGGTTTTCAATGGATAATGCCCTCGCACGGGTTGAAAAACTGTTTCCGTTGTCAACACAGTGTTTGTCTGTTTGTGATATAATCTCAAAAAAGAAAGTGGCATAAAAAAGTGTCTATAACACATAAATTAATCACGGTAAAGTCTGTTTGTATTTTGCAACGCTTATGTTGTAATTCGCGCCATTTGTCTAGTCTCCATAGCAACGGCGACTGCTGAGGATTATGGGTATTGTGGTATTTAGGGCGTTAATCTGAAGTTGCCGAAAAAGATGTTTATTACTAAACTGCGTTGAGCGATTATTTAAAATGCAACACACCGAACATTAAACACTCTCGAGAGATACTATTCTTATAATTTCACCACTACATATTGTCTCTCCCGACGGATAAATATTTGTTTTTGAGGATGACTACACATGCATGGATTTGGCGTGTACCTGCATGAAAGGAGGTTTAAGTTGCGACACAGTCCCTGCAGACAGCAGTAACCCCTCCTGTCCACCCCTCCCTGACTCCGTCTCACCGTTATGTAAATCACTCTCTGAACTTGTTACACTTTTCGGTGCCCGTTGAGAGACCCGGATTCCCGGTTTTACTTTTAACATGACCGTGACGAGGACTCTATTTGTGTGGAGCGTTTCGTCTGAAGTCTGATGGCGTCTGTTAATTTGACTTTAAGTAAGTGGTGGTCTACAAGTTTGAAGTGTCCGTCACAGTCTTTGTAATGGGAGATTCTCTTCTCCAGCGAAGAAGCAAGTATCATGTGAGTAGCTGCTGTTGCTGTGTCTCACAAAGTTAGGTGTGTAAAGGATCCTAAGATTAACTCGCATTTAAGTGTCGCTCTGTGTGTATTATATATTGAGCTTTGTAACAGATCAGAGGTCTTTGCCTCAGCTCTTCTCTATATTTACACACTTCCCACTTATACACCTCCTTATGTTTGCCATCATCACCAGCTTGCACAATATCAGTGTCTTCTTATTGAGCTGCTCTCCCAAAGACCTTGATTTGCTAATTATTGCATGAGATTGCCTTGAAAAGGAAATTAAAGGAAAATAGCAGATATCAACTCTTGCTTCAACAGTCACAGGCATATTTATTTATTGTGTTATTGAAAGCAATATGAAGTGAATAATTTCATCACTTTTTGTGTTTGTACTGGTTGATGTTTGGAAAAATAAAAAGACTGAATGGGTTTTGTTGTAGAACAACGAAACAAATAAATCAGAGTAAGGGTTGTTAAGGGAAACTCCCATAATGCCCCATTGAATGGCTTCCTGAGCACTGATAAATATTGCTCACCTCACTGGATCTCGTTCAAGTACAGTTGATTAATGAAACATGAGCTTTCAAGCTATATTATATGAACTACCTCACACATTTCCTGTCATTGTATTCGAAGGGGTGTTAACAAAAGTTTTGCATTTCAACAATGTTTTCAATTAACATTAGGTACTGCACAGCCGTACACTATCAAGTACCACAGCAAAGGTGCACTATAGTTAGTCATGCATTTCAACACGATTATTGATAGCGTGCATTTACTGGCAAGAATAGCCTGAATGTCAAAAGACAACAGAAAACAAGTTTGAATAAAGGCTTTAATAAACACTTTTTCTCTGGAAAGTTAGATGATTTTGTTGATTTTGATTTTATTGAGGGTAAGCAGCAATTGTTGAAAACTCACATATTTTCATTTTTAGATTCTAAATTACTAAACCTCATTGAAATAAGAAACAGTAACTTCATCCAGCTTTGATATGATATCTTCTACTTCTGTCCACTGTGACAAATAGTAAACATTTTAAAAGTATGTTAAAGAAAAATTTTATTATTTAGAAATATTAAGTGTAAAAGCATCAGCTTTGTTTATGTATTTTTCATAGACCTATCTTATGACTAATATAATACCTAGTAGTGGATAACAGATGATTTTCAATCATGCACAGAGTGATTGAGTACTTGTATTTTGTGTCTGGAAATGATTCACTCAGACCTATTATTATGAAATTGCAAAATTCCACAAATGTGAGTAGTAAGTTTTGCCTTGATGAGATCACTTTGATGACAGATAGAAAGTACATGAATCCATCTCACAATCACATCAGATAGGAAGAAAGTTTCCACTCCCAAACAGTCACACCAAGGAATGTCTGCACAAAATGGTTAAATAACAGTAAACATGACTCACTCACTGCATTTCACGTTATTTTTTGCACTTCTACTTTATTTTGTTCAGTGTAGATGGTGCCTTCTATGCTTATGTGACCTGTTTCCATGCAAAAAAAACAAAAAAAAAAACGATACAAACGGCAAAACAGAATATAGCTGTGTGACAGACTGATGTGCTGTGATCCCTCACATCCTGTGACATTTCTGCAAGATCTGTGCTGATTACAGCACTTAATCAATAGTGTGTTTTTTTTGGAGGGAATCATATGTTTTAGCTGGTGGTATTTTAGCTGTAATGGTTTCCTCCTTTCATTGTCTTGTAACCAAATGGAGTATATTTTTGTTTGGGACAGTCATCTTGGGTTTAAAAAGTTATGATGGTAACTTATATTTATATATATCATTATTCTTTTACCAATAGGACTAATAGTAGACATTGTGTAAGTTGGCAGTGTATTAGAGCAACTATTGCCTTTGTGCAGTTAACATATAGGAGGAACATGTTTGTAATATTTATATAGTGCTTTATCATACTGTATGCGTACAAGAAAAAAGTATGCCACAGTAGCACAGTCCTAATTCTCATTTAATGGGAGTGAGCCACTTTAGTGTAAGCCTTATCCTGATAAAGAGTTACTAAGCCTCTTTGGAACATGGCTCATATGATTGGCTTGACTGTGCCGGATCAAAGCACTGTAATCTCCAGCATGGAGATGCTCAAAGGTTGAGAATTTCACATCAGATTATTTGCCTCGATGTTATTAGTACAGTACTAAACCTTCAGAATGGCTTTACTAATGGAGTATCGGTTGGTGTTTTTTTTTTTTGTTTTGTTTTTCGTAATGATGATCAGTTATTCAAAAATCAGTGGTGTGTCCAGCCAACATAATATGCATTATATCATGTACTTTAGTGAGCAAAGTGGGGCTTGATTTAAGATTTAAGATCGTATGGCAATGTACATACATTATTTATTAGCATTTTTGGTACTTGTAAAATACGATAATCTACATAATCATTACTCAAGTTGCTTTCGTTTTTAATACGGCTGGCCCACGTAAAAGTTCCTTACTGGCACACAATTCTGCGAGACAGCATCACAAACATCAACACGTCGCAATTCTTGCTCTTACAATCAGAAAAGACGCAAAGTTGTGTAAAACGTACAACACAAGTTGCTCATGCTAGAAGTTAATCTCATTTAGACACAGAAACAAACTGTCTCAACAGTGCAAGACAGTGTCTGTTTCTCTGAAAGGAAACAGCAGTTGATTAACGATGCCTTAATTTGCAGTTGGCATGTGAAGCAGAGATAGTTGTCAGTTCACGCATGCTGAGGGGTCTGTAAAGAGTGTCTATAGACAGTGATAAATGTATCTTATTTGTTGCTTGAATAACTGTGTGTCTCTGTGTCCTCAGGATGTGTTGGGAGGTAGAGTTGGCCCAAAGTCTGTCCCCCTGCAAAGCCTTTCAGAATTGGAGAGGGTTCGTCTCCAGGATGTCGCCTTCAGGCGATTGCTTCAGGATCGTGACCTGGGCTGCCACATCACCATCCCTAAATGTAATAAAGCACAGACACAGATACACACTTAAGGTTCCTAACTTATCCAACAAGTTGTTCTTTTCTCCCAGGCAAGCTTGTCACAGCATGTCTTATAAAACACATGCAGCACAGCAAATATGCAGAAAATATTTCCCTCTCTCTCCTAGTCTCCGAATAGGAGCATGTTAACTATGGTTCTTTGCAGGTGGCCACAAGCACAAGAAGTTACTTAGAAGGAAGTTGGATTCCTTATCTAAAGAGAA
>JAUYWH010000013.1:9703216-9758934 GCA_034779795.1 Ctenopoma multispine
ATATAACATATATAAGTTGTAACCATATACTGTGGGTTAAATTGCATGACAGTATTCCATTTTATTTCTGTTTATTAAGAAGATTCATTATCACTTTGCAGCACAATATAATAACTGTATAGAATTTAAGTGCTGTTCGTAACAGATTGTCTTCACATAATACTCAGTGATATTAGTCTTAGTTCTCTGTGCAGTGTGCAGTAGATCCACTGAGTGATGTCATACTTTCTAGGTTAGTCAGCCTCAGGCACTTTGATCCTTTTATCTAAAGCTGTATAGACTCACTGAAGCATTCATTCTCAACTGTTTGTAACAATGGAGCGCTGTGTGATCGGAGTCCTTACTGTACAGTAAAGATATCTCAGAGTGAGCTGTACAACCACGCTGCCCCGCCCAGCGTCAGGCAGGAAAACGATGTTCTCTGTCAGGCAGTGGAGGGAAAATAACAAAAACAATCTTAAGTGGTGGTTCATTCATTACAGCCTATCCTCCAGCATGACCAGCCCCCTCTTTCCTCTTTTCCTCTTTTGTTTACAAAGGCCCTTCAGTGAGTATGTGCTCACTTTGAATATTGAGTGTGTACTCTGGAACACTGTTCTTGACATTTCTCTTCTTCTATATATTTTTTACAGCATTTCTTTAAAAGTTTAAGTTGGCATATCAAGAATTTAAAAAGAAAATGAACAATAAAATACAAGATCTAAAGGGTGAAATATATAACAAGTTGAAATAAATGACTGACACATCTAAAGAATTCATCATTTCCCTGTCAGCTTGGAGCCAGCAAGATGAATTTTAAATCTCCCTGTTTTTGCCCTAACCCCTCACACAGAGACTATGCCCCAGGTGTTTGGCATACCGCTGTCGCAGGTTATTTCCAATGACCGCACACACAAACAGCGGCATGATGCCCAGCGGGAGGAACACAGTGACCCCACTGAATTGATGCTATCCTTCCTTCACCTAACCTCCAACGTCAAAAGGGCAAACAAAGAGTTCTCCAGCAGTACATCGTCTCTCAGCTCCACTTCTGAGACCCCTAACGAATCACCCCTTCCAGGCACAGCTCCACGGACATGCAGGAGGGTAGGCTTCACTGTTGATGAACTTGACATGCTGTTATAGAACAGCAGAGAATGTGTCGGATTACACTTGCACACTAGATGACATTTTTGTGTAACCACTCAATAGTGGACGCTTTTTATTACTCACACCATTCACTGTATATACGGCTGTCACCCATCTGCTTGACAGGGTGGTGTGTCTGTGGATTGCATCACTGACCTTGATGATAACCAGTCTCGGCTCTTGGAGGCCCTCCAGCTGTCTCTGCCAGATGAGGCGGCCTGCAGCAGGAAGAAGCACCACGACAAAAAGCTCAGCCTTAACCCTATTTACAGACAGGTGCCAAGGATAGTGGATCTCTGCTGCCAGCACCTGGAAATATACGGTACAAAACACTGTATTAGAAAACTGCAGCAGAGAAATGGGAGCATATTGTTGCATAAAATTGCAGTAAAGTAACAAATGCAGTTTATTCATAACCTTGTGGAATGTTTTTGACACTAAAACATTTGGCTCTAAAACAGAGTCCTTATCAACTTATCTTTGCTTAGGCCTACAAACGATTGGAATTTTCCGGGTTGGGAGCTCTAAGAAGAGAGTACGTCAGGTACGGTTCCTGCTGGGCAGCTTTAAAAGACCTCTGCATGTAAATATATTGCTTCTAAAACAGTATGACCTATAATTTAGTTGCAATAATTTCCACAATATTTCATCCAGCTTCGTGATGAGTTTGACCAAGGATGGGAAGTACACCTGGATGAGGAGCACAGTATCCATGATGTAGCTGCATTGCTGAAAGAGTTCCTCAGAGACTTGCCGGACCCACTGCTGACAAGGGAACTCTACACGGCCTTCATCAACACAATGTGTGAGGAGCACAAGCCACAAACCTACTGTACACACTCACATCACTTGCTGTTCTTGGGTAAACCTTTATTAGATTTATTTGAAACTGACCTAATCTGGTGGGCTTCTTTTTCTGCAGTGCTGGATTATTCAGACCAAGCGAGCGCCATCCAGCTCCTGATATTTTTGCTTCCTCCCTGTAACAGCGACACACTGCAGCGCCTCATCTGCTTGTTGTCTACTGTGGCTAAACATGCTGAAGACAAACTGGACAATGATGGTCAAGAGGTAAAGAAACAGTGAATCTTGCATACATGGCAGTGTAAAGACAGGTGCAAGCAACATCTGCTGTTTTGTGGCCTATAACAAGATTAGATTTACTCTACGGTATATGTACACATTAGCACAAGACGATAACAAGAATGAACTGTTTTACAAGTTTAATGTGATAATGATGAATCCCAACAGTACCTTGAAGACAGGACAGATGTGCGTTTCACCTGCAGCTTCTAATTTGAAGAAAGTGCTGTGCCAAAGCACAGTGACACTACGCATGATAATCTGTTGTTATTCTGACAGCAAACATTCAGCGTATTCAGCCAACATCACTCTGCATCACAACAGGCACACACAACATTGGGCTTCTACATTTCCTATCTAATTGTTTGGTCATAATTTGTGCAGTGTGTTGGACACAACAGAAGTGCAATGAAACTGTGGCATTGTGGAGATACATCTGTAAACACAGTTTATCTCAACATCTACACATAGGAATCTAAAAATAATACACCATTAAGCCAGTCTGGACCCTTAGCTTTACTTGCATCATTTTTGAATCATTTCTGTCATTGCACTTGGCTGAACCAGGTCATGCGATTTGAGATCAAATATAATAACACCCACATTTCTATATTCTATTTCACCGAATGTTTAATGTATAGCAACATTTAGAGCATGCATTTAGATTTTCTGATTGTTTCCATGCACATGACTTTTGCACTCATCATCACAATGTCTGTTAAACCTAGACATAAAGTTCCTTTATGTTTATGTAATAATTTTCTTTTTGTGTTTAATCTTACGTTTTGAGTACTAATCCTCACAATGGAGATTAATAGTTTCCCACGGATTTCAAACCAGTTTATTCTTGGCCTTTGGCCTGGAGCATACATTGAGCAAGAGGTCTGCTTGGTCTCTTTGAACAATAGAAGGCAGAGCCTGCTTTATTGATGATGGCAGGCCTCTGATAGGTGCACATTCCCAACATGTCCTAGGTACCAAGGAGGGTCTGCCTGCAGCAAAAAAGATATTGTCTTAGGAAAATCCAGGGTAATTTAGCACAATTTTTTTCCTTCATAGAAATACATTTTGTCTCAAAAGCCTCTCTTCATGTCAGATAATAATTAGGTTGTACCTGCAAAGGTCCATGTGCATGCTCATTAGGCTGTCCAGACAACTGACTTCTCACTTCTTTTTTATTTTAGATCACAGGAAACAAGATGACGTCACTAAATTTAGCTACAATATTTGGACCTAACCTGTTACACAAGCAAAAAAACTCAGACAAAGAGTTTTCAGTGCAGAGTTTTGCACGTGCAGAGGATAGTACAGCCATCATCAGCGTGGTCCAAAGGATGATAAATACATGGGATACGTTATTTATGGTAAGCCGTCTTTGCTGAAATCCAAAAGGCATCAAAACAGTAAAACACAACAGCGGATTTAATAAAAAATCATGTCAGGTGTTTTTTAGCCAAAAAAAATGTTTATGTGGAATTCTTAGACTTAATGGAGTAGATCTACCTAATGAAATGAAACATTAGCTTTATAGGTTTAGAGAATTAAACATAGTTGTATCACACTTAAACCCATGTCATTTGTTTTGTACTCCTGAACCTTGTAAAGTTAACTTTATCAAATACTCTTTTCAGTGCATGGCAAATGACAAGCCTCATTGGAGAGGTTAATAAATGTCATTCCAGCTTGTGTTTTGTTTATAGGCAATTTATAACAATTTTGTGCAAGGGTATCTACATTATGTTTTCTGCTTTTCACCAGAAACTCAAGTGGAAATGCACTCAAATGGAATATCTGAATATTATCCATTAAGGAAGCCAGAAGGCAAAAAAGTATTTTTTTCTGCATCATTAATACAGTTTTTTTCCCTAAACTGCTGTTAATTATTTTCTCACACCACAGAAACATAATCTTGCTTGCGTTAACACGCACATATTGCAATCTAGATACTGGGCAATTCACCTTAGAGTCAGATGCTTAGAAAAAGATTTTCATCTGGGGATAATTCTATTATTTGCATGCAGTGCAGATACAGTAACTAATTAATATGGAGAAGTGTACGTTATGTGATGGTCTAGTTCTGTTGAGGTAAAATGTGATTATCAATGTAATAAAGAATACAGTTTTACAACAGTCATCCTTTATTGTAATCTATAATGTTTTGTATTGTAATCTAATGTAAGTTTTTGCTCCCGCAGGTCCCCCCAGACTTGCAGAATGAGGTGCTGATGAGTTTGCTAGAAACTGATCCTGATGTTGTGGATTACTTAGTGCGGAGAAAGGCCTCTCAGTACTCGTGAGTTTCAGCCAGTCGTGTTGCGATTTTTTTGTGTTTTGTCTCTGTGTGTGTCTGTCTGCTGTTCCAAGACAATCAAAACCAACACTGTGTTCCGTGATTACTCCCTAGCGATATGTATTTGTAATGCAGTTTATCTAATACTTTGAAGTTAAAGAATCAGTTTGTCATTTTTTTTGTTCCTGCAGTGATCCAAGACGTCTTAGGACAGAAGACTCCTTCACACTGGCTGGGAGACGCTTGTCCAATGACTCTTTTAAAGCATCTAGTGGAGAGGTTTCTCCCTATGACAACAACTCGCCTATCCTGTCAGATCGACTGCTGTGTAAATACAGAGAGGACAACAGTTCATTCTCGGACAGAGTCTCCAGACAATCTGAGCAGTACAAACTCAGCGACTATTCAAAAGACGGATCTGGAAGCACTTCTCCCAAAGATAAAGGTGAACTTTATTCATTCCAATTGGAAATTGTATAAAGTGTGATTCAGAGGTTTAGTTTGACAATTGGAGAAATTTGATACCACTGTCCCAAATAGAGAGAAACTATTAGCTAGTTCTGTTCAAAATGCATTTTTAATTGTATACATATGTATTCTTTAACATTTATACATAAGCAGATACTCTTAAATGTTAAACTGCTCTTTGAATCTGATCTTATTTTACATTTTATTATTTGAATAATGGTCTTCAACATAAAAATATATTTTAAAGTGCGGTACCATAAAACAAAGGTGAATTAATAGTCATTCATTTTAGAATATTGTCAAACTCAAGCATCATGAGTTTTTTTTTTTTTTTATAAAAACAGAGGAAAGAATTTTAATGCATATTTATAGTTAAATTATTATGGATGAAAGAACAGCTGCCTTTGAAAATGTGGCATAATTTTGGCTCTGCTATATTTTGCTCTTATTTTGCCGTTTAGAGGCCTCAACAATTTGTGACAGTGACAATTTCTGGGACACCTGGCACGAGCTGTTCAGTATGGATTTCACCAGCAATCATCACATCACTGGTAATATAAACCTTTTTACATGTTGCTGCAGATGGTGTTTGAGATATGTAAGGATCGTTGGATGTTAATGAATGGTTTCTCCAAGGCTCCCCTGGAGACGTGTCAGAATGTGAGTCATATGGATCATCTGAGGGGCTGAGCAGTCACCAAGGTAACAACAAGTTGCCCGTCAGACCTACGACAACCCTATTGGATGGTTTGGAATGCAGGCCACACCCCCCAGTGACTCGTAGCAGCAGTGGCCCTCATGACCAGAGAGGAGAAAGACAACTGCAGTCTTCATTACATGAGGGATTGAATGACAAGTCAGCAGCCATTAGTTTGGACAACTTGGCAGAAAGGACAGGACACCCTATGTGTCCGTTACTTAATGTCAGGACGGATGGTTTGTCTCCCCTTCCCCGCTCTGGATCTCTGAGGGACACCCACAATTCTCAGTCGACACCCTCTCTTGTTTTGTATCATGACCCTCAAACCCCACAAAAGTCCCAGGAAATCCCTACCCACCAGACTGTAGATACAACTGGATCCTCTGGGCCTGGAGAAGAAAAGACTCCTGGTAGACCAGACTGGCAGACAGAAAATTTGCATATATGGCAGATACTTTCAAAAGAAAATGCAGATGCCCTGCCAGAAACCTTAGTGTGATGCAACCTTTGTCTCTAAGCTATACTGGAGATGACTGTAAAGGTGGCGGTTGTCTCCTGTGACATGATCAGTTGCTGAAACATGAATATGTGGACTTTCAATGCCACCATCAGTTGTTTCTCTTTTTAATAGAGTGGCAGAACTTTGCACTAACTGTTTCTTAGTTATATTCTTATTATTTTGCCAGGGTAATTAACTGTATATATTGATTTTATTGTGTATATACTGTAAACATCATATATATGAATAAGCGTTTTGTATTATTTTGTATGTTTGCGTTATTTTAATCTGTTGTAGAGTAATTTTCTACATAGAGATGCAGCACAACCATCAAAAGCTATTATTAGATTGAATGTCATAATTAGACTTGAATATTATTATTATTACTATTGATTCTTAATTTGAAGCCATAAATGTATTTAAAACTACAGTAATATTGGGTTTTGTTACAGGCCCCGAAGGTCTTAGTGTCAGAAATTGTTATTTTGAGCAAACTAAAACTGGATGGTTTTTAATTTGAATGTAGATTGTTGTGTGGATGTTGCTAGATTTTAAAGAGCAGTTTGAACCATTACATTTCAGCTCTTCCTTTCTATCTATACACACGCATACTTTATTAACTGTAATAACTGTAAATCTGCAGACAGTTATCCTGACTTTTTCCATTGTCACTCAAAACTGATTTGTTCCGCATTGTTCTCAATTACACTAATCTCAGCCTGTCCTGTCTGATACATTTAAAATAAATGAAAACAATCTAGCACTTAAAGTAATTATATTGTTTTTTTTTCATTGTTTCCTTGGCATCGGTCTGACTGTTGATTGGCCAGGCTTCTGAGGATGCAGCTGTTGTGTAAGTTGTCTGCACTCTACACACGTTAGCAAAAAGGAAAAATAAAGTTGGACTTATGGGAGTTAATTGAATTTGTGTCATTGCATCCAGAAAGAAAATAAAATGTTTTCTGATACTAGCAAATAATCTAACTCAAACATTTCCCCTGGGAGTTTATTCAGGAGTCAGCATGAGGTTAAAATCAAATTACAACTTACATCTTTGTAGTTCAGGACACAGCGAAACAGTTACCTTAGTTGACCAGAAGAGGGCAACATAAGACCAGGAAATCTTGGGTTTTCTTGCTTCTTTAAATTATAACCAATGAACACAATGGATACAGGGGGATTTAATAATTGATTAGTTAGTTAGGTTTCCCTACAGTGATTTGGTGTGATATGGGTGATGGTCATATTTCATGCTTGTAAATATCCAGTTTTACATTCTATTCAAATTTGATGCATATTAAATACAGCTATACAAATCTGGCAATGTATATACTGTATAGCCTACTTAATAAAACAGTATGTTGATTACTGTTCTTAAAGTGGATATAAACGATTATGATTACTGACATTGTAATCATTGCATTAGAATTTTCAGCACAACGTGTAGTAATAAATAACCTGATTATGTTTTGACAATGAACTTTCTCTCCCTGATATTAAGCCTTTCCCTTGTTAAACAAAACCAGGGGATTTCCTCAACACCACAATTTGTGGTTAAACTTTCTAGGCCACTACACACTCCAATTCTGACAAGACCAAAGGCAACAGAACAGGATGTCTGGATGTGTTTACAGAGAATCCAGCCTCACTGCAGTTTGCATTCACTTTTGCATCTGCACTGCAAATGGAGTAGTCTGCCTTTCTAATTCAATGTCTTAATAACTAACAGGCAAAGCATTGTTAAAAAAACAGCCTGGAGATGCTTTTTTCCTCATTTGTGACTGGACTCCTGAAAGCAAACAATAGAAATCAAATATTTAATTTCACATCTTATCTTTGCAGCACTGATGGATGAAAACTGATCCTTTGGCAGAGAGTTGCAACTGTTCCCAACAGGGGGTCCATCCCGTCTACCCTGCTCACTGGCATAGGAGCAGCTGCAGGGAGGACAGATGAAGGTCACAATCAAAATGAGGCTGAGTGTCCAGAAACAAGAGAGCCCCGGCCCTGGGGTTTCAAGGTCGAGATTGATATATAAATCTCGGCAGAATGAAAATTGAGCTCACTGGAGCTCATTAAGGTGTTATGTTATGGCACAAATGCTACAAAGCCTCAGTCCATTTCAGACATCAGCTCTGGACTACATCATCAGCTGCTGTATACTAACTAAATTTCAGTAACTGCCATACATAATGCTTACTGAGAGTGTATCTTTAAGTCAAATTAAGTTCTTGTCATCACTGTTGCATCAGGTTTAAGTGCTGCATTTACATTTTCATTTTGCTAACATATAAATCCACGTGTCCTGTATCGAACCTGAATATTTATTTCCTTGCTTTTTTATTAGCAAGGAACACTACACAGCAATGAAAGTACTGTAAATGACAATAATGAATAAACAAAATGTCCATTATTTCAGTAATGGAAAATAGGAAAAAGTCAGAAAAACAGTCAGCACACTAACTGAATATGAGATGACACAGGACACAAATGTCAATGAGAATGGCTTATAGGAGTCATGGCCATGACAGTAATGAAGTTTATTTAAAGAAAATGATTGTTGAAGATTAAGGGATTAGCCGTGATTGCCTCTCAGCTTAGGCCAGTTCAACACTTTACAAACAAAATGTGAAGTTTTAGACACCAGGTGTTTCACTGATAAGTTTAAGTAATTTGGTGCAATTTTCAACTCACTTTCGATTCAGAGCAACACTCAACACTCTCTGGCAAAGGCTGTTTGTAGTAATGTTTTCTAGTTACATTTCTTTAATTTTTAATTCAATTTCAGCACTTTCTAAATCAATTTATTTATATCTCATTGATATCTTTAGGCCAGTGAGCAGAGAAACATTCTCCTATCACCTATTTTCTACAATCTCAGTGAAGCGACAACAGAGCTGTGTTTAGGCAGCCCACAAAATCTCATTTCATTTGCCCCATCTGTTCTGCCTCATGCTCCAATTGGGATATATTTGATTAATATTTCTCATTTTGTAACAAGTACCACATTGAACCCTGAAAAACAGAAGAAAACATGTTAAATGTGTTCAAATGATCAGTGTGTCCATGCAGACTATGAAATATGATATGTTAATAGGTGAACATGTGGTAGTGCTGTCCAAAATACATCATGGTTTTAGTGCATATATTATATATACCCTCTACCCTCCTTGAGTAGACAAGATACAACACAGCGGTTCAGCTTGTGACACAGCCTGTGTGTCGAGTGGGATGTTGGATCCAGTAGGGTTAAACTCAGTATTTCAGTTCTTGGTAGACTGGGCAGTGAATGATTCACTATTTAAACTGTGCTAGCAGCACACTTTAGTATAGCCACCAAAAGGCAGTTTGCTACAGGCAATTTAATTCAGCCTTCAGACTTGCACAACAAACTGAAAATTATGTGGCTGAAAGTATGACTCTCATGCAACATCAGGAATTAAGCTGCCCAGATGTTTTCTTTCAAGCTGTTATCAAGCTTGTTTTATGAGGCAGCCATGAATACCGATTTTTCCTGATATGATATTATTATCTTTTTAACTTATTTTTTATTCTGTAATTGTCTAGTCAGGATTGTCAGCAAGTAATTAACCAGTGACTTAACATGTTTGTGAATTACTGTATGTATGTGTGTG
This sequence comes from Ctenopoma multispine, assembly GCA_034779795.1. Taxonomy (NCBI): domain Eukaryota; kingdom Metazoa; phylum Chordata; class Actinopteri; order Anabantiformes; family Anabantidae; genus Ctenopoma; species Ctenopoma multispine. Next base: position 9,713,020 of record JAUYWH010000013.1, read on the forward strand.
AGAGAGAGAGAGGTACGACTGCTGAAGTTATATTATGTCCACTTTGCAACGGATAAAACACATTACTGTTACGTGTTCCATAGTCAGTGCCGGAAACAATGTATACAGCAATGTCTGAGCAACTCTTTTGTTCAAATGTTTAGTAGCAAAATGCAAGTTATTACTACCAGAAAATGTTGAAGTTCTATGGTATTCCCCTATTAACACTGACTGCCAATAGAAACTACTGCTTAGAGACTCTAGAAGACACATAGCATTAAGTCAAGCTTCAAACATATAATCATGGTTTTCATGCATCAAAGGAAGTGCCAGCGGTTAATAATTAAGCAGAAGATCGGCCTAGGTAATCATCAGAGTGACTTCAAAAATGAAATAGTTCTCAGAGTTAAAATGCAAACACGCAAACATGAGAGAACAAACCACAAGAGAAGGCATTATTTAATCAACACCTTAAGATTTCATTCTGCTGAAGTTTTTTCTGAACCTTTTCCCACACGGTGTCATTATTCTTTTGAAGGTTTTTTTAATAAAAAAGCTGATTTAATAGAATCCAGCTTTTTTCTGCATTTGTCGTTCTTTTTGTTTTGTTTGAATTACACTAATCTGCAGGTCACTGAAGAGAAATATGCCATTAATTAGGTCTTGATTTCATGTAGAGTATTTGTAGCAACAATGGACACCTTAGCAACCACCTAGTAACAACCAGTAATACCCTAGCAACCACTTGGTAAAGCTACTAAATCCTTACACACACTATGAAAGACCAGATGATTTTAAGTTTTTCAGCACACATACAGAAGTTTGAAGTATTTTCTAGCTTCGATATTAAAGTGCGTGTTAAAGATGTTTGATGTCTCTTTTCCTCACTCCCAGTTTTGTAGGCCTGAGAATACATTACACCTAAAATTTGTCAAAAGCAGGTGTTTAAAGTCAGTGTGATCCAATCCAGCATTAAAACCTTTAGAAGTCTGTCAAGGTTTAAGGAGCAGATCATTTAAAAGCTGTCTTGCCTTGTTCTGAGTGAACGCATGGTTATCAAGCGTACACATTTATTGAGTAGTCTTTAAAGAGGAATGATTTTCCAGTGTGACGGAGTTCAAGTATAGGATACAAAGGAAGCTTGTTAATTAAAAATAATCAATACAGCTATAGGACCTCTTCAAACAGAAAATAGTTAACCTTAGAGCAAAATGGTAAACACTACTTTTGTCAGCATAAAGAGTAGAAAACACACATAATTGTGTTTTTTTTTTTTTTTTTTTTGAATGGATACTCATTTGTATTTCTGGCACAAAAAGCATGAAATTAGTTTTGGCAGCATTATGCACGCTTTATATTTGTAAGTGACTTCTAAAGATGATGCAGCTTTCTGGGATAATTCTGAATTGTTTTTGATCTGTGAAGGCCAACTTGCCAACAGTCTCTTCTGTAGTCTGTTCAAGTCTGTTCTGATCTTCAAAGCAGCTGATCTGAAAATGTTCCATTATTTCATCAATCTCGGCAGTGACAGCCTCAGTTCTGAACAGTGTCTGTATGAAATGAATAATCTCATTCACAAAGAACAAAAGCACAATCTGCACACTGTTTATATCTGTATTATAACAACACTCCTGACCACATACTTGTGACACTCTTGGGTTGATCTTGCATGTATAATGTTTCATATCTCTGCACAGCCAAACATTTCAGTTAAGCTGGTTGATCAGAGGTCTGCTGAGGCTGATGTCTGGAGTTGGATAAGCTGAAAATTTGCTGAAGTCATGAAACTCTATTATGTTCAAAGGAGTGATAAAGGTGTAATTATCCCACATTAATGGGTGGGTAAAAAGTCCTTCTAATCCCTAAACTTTTTCCTTCCTGGTTTTGTCATATGTAGGCAGAGACCTAGAATTTGAAACTTTGAAAGCAAACCATTTGATCAAAAGGTTAGACAGAGTGTATGTGGATGCCACCTCTTCTCTTTTTGGCTGTTCATTAGAATAACAAACTTTACCTCTCAGTTTCTCTTGGTTCGTCCCAACTAGACACTAGTTGGTTGTTGAGGATGATCTAGTATTCCATGATTTTACCAGACAGTCACCAAATTCAAGTTTCCATGACATCTCCTTAAACCTTAAATCCACAGGAAGAAAAATTCCAACTCATTTGTACAGAGCAAAAATAGATTAAATTACAAGGCTAAATTTATACTGTAAAGACTGCAGGCGAGAAAACTTAATATGTGCTTTGGTCTTTTATCTTCTTGGTGAATTTTAACTAATTTCATTTGAATTAGACTCTCCAAACATCAGTTCTGACCTACTGAACGCCTCAGCAGATACATTGTTGACCAGCTCCTGTTTGTGTTTGACCCTGCTAAACTCATACAGGTACCTGCAATTCTCTGTTACAGTTTCACCTCACAGAGCACTGCAGATACATTTTAAGTTCAGTTCTCAGAGGTAGCAGAATTTCTCTAGATCCGCTTGATGAGTTTGACTTTTAAATTGTCTAATTTTGTGCAGTAGTTCACCAGCTGCAGTGCTTCTATAATCATGGTTGTAGGTATTTATTTATAATGTAAGTGGCAACATCATTTGTAGAATTTGACAGAAAATAAGAGAAAGAAAAGAAAAAGAAAAATGATCTCTCTGTTTTTCATCCATGCACGTTTTGCCCACTGCAGCCTTTACATCACCTTGGTTGATAATGATGGTAGCACACAGAGATTTTTATTTTTCTAAGATCTGAAAAAGAGAATTTTCTCAAGATAAGATGTGAGTTTGCAGAAAGTTTTGGTTGCTGTGACTTTTTCCACACACCCAATTCCTCAAAATGCTGTATGATCTCATTATTGCAAGTATGGAATTGTGCTTTCAGACTGACTCATCTATCTCACTGGATGATTTCTCATTAGGGTGGAGAAAACCAATTCTCTCTTGCTTAATAGTAAGATTTTTTTTTCTTTGCTGTCTTCTGCCTGCTGGCTGCTGTGGATCCTTAAGCTTGAGCCTTATTTTTCTCTGTTTGGTATGGAGGTGCCTGAGGCTATGAAGAAAAGCACTTTATCCCTATTATCTATTGCTGGCTTACAATAGATCACTGTCATGTCCAGCCTTAGACACACAGTTTCACAAATGTTTGTCCCTTTACATGCATAAAAGCACCACTGTCACTGCCAGTGATAAGAAAAACTACACCTTTTTGGCTCATTTTTCATGGCACTGTGTGGTGCTATCAATTTAGTGCCAGCTTGCAAAAGGGGTAAGTATTCATCTCAGGAGCTTTATGTGCTCCTGTGTAAACCTGTAGAGCAGAGGAGAATCAGAGTGTGTGTCAGTGAAGTATGCATGTGTACACACCCCAATGAAGGGGAGTGTACAGTACACGCAGACAGAACACCTTCAGCCTCCTGGAGTCTGTCTGTTTTACCTCAGGGGAAGTACCAGCTGCTTAACAGTTGTACTCCATATTAGCCTTTTATTTATTCACCAGGAAGAAACACTTAACACTGCAGTCATGGGGAAGCAGGTAAGATCTGATAAAGAAATATTTAGCAGCATTGGGCTAAATGAGTTTAATTAGTGCTAGGTCTTATACATAGTTTCTGTTGCACTCAGTGGAAATGCTAATTATCCCAGACTGAGAGGTGGGACAACTGACTAGCACTTTTGTGTTGACTCAGCAAAGTGACTTAGACGACTGAAATCCTTATTTGTGTCGTGAAAACGAGTTGAAGTCTTCTTGAAATAGATTTTTGATAATTTTACACTAATGCACATCATTAATTCCACACTATGAAGCATACTGATATGAATCTACATACTGCAGTCTGCATTTCTACAGTCAACACACATGCACGGATGCACAGGAAAGAGCAACCAGCTTTGCACAATAAAAAATGCTGCATTTTATGTGTAAGACATTAAAGGGGTTCTGGTGGTTTGTGTTTCTTATGAGAAAGTTAATTTAAAACAAGAGTCAGATATGTTGTCTTAACAACAAGTCCAGTCTTGTTTGCACATGCAGCACATCTGCTGACAGTTAAATGCAATTCAGAGATATCAGCTTCTGGGAAATTATTGAACTGACAATACAGGGAGTAATTAGTGATTAGAAATAGTGATTATTTTCTTGCCAGTATATCGAGTATATTTTTACAAGATCGTATTGCGATCCTTCTAACGTGTATTTTGGTGAGAACTAATGCAATGTCATGTTGTTCTAAGAGAGATCAGAATGTGCAATTGTGCCAAATAGCTGTGGATAGAGAAGGAATACTTTCCTTCATGCAAGCATCTGGTTCTACTATTGCACTAAAATGCCCTCATTCCTTCAGTTTTAAGAGTCTGAAACAAAAGTTTAGTTCCTTTGTGAATAACATTGACTTTGTATACACTTTGTATACACCAGTCAGGGAAGAGATCCAATTTGAAAGCATTATTAATGTAATATTAATGTGTTTATATATATATATATATATATTTAGGGGACAAGGCTACTGGTTCAGTCTCATTGTCAGATCCAATAACTACATGAAAGTGGGATGAGTGTGTGTGTGTGTGTGTGTGTGTGTGTGTGTGTGTGTGCGTGCGCGGGGAGTCACCACACTGTGCAGCTGAAGCACATTCTGTATTCTTTTATTAGTGATACCTCTGCTGGGAAAAGCAAATGTTTAATTCATTTGAAATTCCAGTGAATGTGCTTCACGGACTAAGACTGAGGAATGTGTCCTACACTCTCTTGAAGGAATGCTTTATTGACATGTAGATGGACTGAAAGTGAAGATGTTTCGTAAGGCCACGGCAAAACCCTAAAGCTAATCAGTCTAACCTTCAATGCATATGCAAGACAGCAGAGACTGACTTCTTACGTGTTCTACGTGTTTGATAAACTGGAGGTTATCACTGATAGTGTTAACTCCAACAGTGACAACACTGTCAAAAGAGCAGATAGTGTTTTGAAAACATCCCTCAGCCCGGATGCAGCTGACCCAGATCCCAACAGCTGGGCTTCTGCCTTTGGCTCCGACAGTCTCCTAGGACACATGAACACAGCACACCACAACAGATGTTCAAACCTCCTCCAGCTTTTGATGGTGTAGGAGGTTTGAGCATAGAGGTATAGTGTCTCCGCTTCTCTGACTAGAACATGGAGAAACAGTATAGATATTAAATCTCTTTGAGTTGAGAGGGTAATTTGTATACAATATGTGCTCGTTTTAAATCGCCAGTTTCTATAAATGCTGCTGTTTGTTTTAAAAAAATGCACTTGGGGGTTGGGTTTTGGGTGGAGTTGTAAAGGTGGTTGAGTGCTTCACTATCACCATATCTGAGAAAATAAATTCAGTGTTGTTGAAGGGAGATTCTTGAAAAAGATGCAGCTCGTTTTCTGCATTAGATCTCTCAGAAGCTGGAAGCAATTATAGACTTCTCCAAAGAGCTAAGAATGAAGCAGGCGTTTACCGCACCCTTTCGAAAGGATACATTTTTTTAGGAAAAAATAAAAGCCAAGACTTTCAGGCTATGAGACTGTGGTGTGGGCTAAACATAACACATGATTTTACTTCCCCCAAACTCATTCACTGTTTGATTTAAAGGCTGTACAGTATTTCATTGTTTTGCTTTCAACCACAAAGGACCACTTCTTAGTGAATTATGTTTTATTCTTATTTGACAGCAGATGGTAAAGCACAGGGCAGTGCTATATCAATTTAAACATTACTAAATTCTTTTAATTCTTTTACTTGTTCTTAAAAAAAATAGAAAATCCCCAAACTATCTAAATTTGCCTGTTTATATGAGTCTTTGATAAACATTTTAATAAGTCTTTAGGATCACAGCTTTTATTTGTTTGCTAGGGCAGATTAGAACAGACAACATTGCTGACAATTGATTCTTGCAGCAAAATCATTAATACAGCATCAACAAAACTGCAGCATGCTCATAGGAAAGAAAACAATTCCATGTCAATGCCCACAACAGGCCTATATGTTGTTCTAAATCCAAAGCACATTAAATGCATGCAGATATTGGTCTATGTTATGTGTACAACAACTATTTAATAATAGTTTCTATCCTGGATGGTTGCAATAAATAGCTTAACAATTGTTTTCTATCTGATATTACCTTAAAATGTGCCAAACATTAAAAGTTAAAGAGTGAGTGTTAATTGGCTTAGCACTATGGTGTTAATTTATTTGGTTGATGTTTGTATTGATGATACGTTGCTCAGTTATGAGCCATATGCCTTGGGGATGAAAGCAATTAAAATCTTGAAGCTTCGCCATGATGAGAGCTGGCTATGCTTTTAGCTTATTGTTTATCGGCAAATAGATGAGTGGCCTTTTTTTTGTCCTAGTTTGGAAAACAATTATTACTGCTTAGATCAGGGTTTACTCTCAAAAAAAGGCAAACTTAATGCCAAAGAATGTGCTAACTCAATTAGGCATGTGCACTCAGACTTTAATTACTGCAGCTTCTGAGGACTTAATAGCAAACATAACACTACAAAGATATTCTGTTTTGCGTCGCCTTGCACTTGCACCTCACACCTTGAACAGTGGTGTTTAGCAAGCAGCAGAATAGATCTGTTGTGAGGACGTATAGAGCTGTGTATTAAATGCAATGATGCAGCACAGCCCTGGAGACTGATCCCATCTGTTCAGGGCCTGGTTGTGTAGTTAGAAACTCATCAAAACGTGGTCCCCAAGGTTTATGCAACCCCCTTTGTCTCACCATTTGTTACCTCTTTGTCTTATTGTTGAGAGGGTGGGGAGCCAGGGGCATGAGCTCAACCCCAGACAGGAGGGGGAGAGAGGAGCATGGAGACAGTCTCTATGAAGTGACCCAGTGGATGTGATGCTTCCTGGGCATGTTTTATGCTCGCGTGAGCATACGGCTGAGGCTGGGGCAGGGTGGGGAGCTCTAGCAATAAGGGAGGGAGGGTGGAAACAGACTAGCCAGGATGCCACTGTATGTTGTTGTTTATCCTTTCATCCAAATGCCACTGAAATAGAAAGCTGGGACATCAATCGGACTCACATTTTCTAGTTGTGTTTTAGAGAGATCACCCAGGACCATAATATGTAAGTCAAGCTTGTTTTGCTTCTCAATTGTTTTCTGCTGAATCCAATGAAAAAGTTGTGATATGCTGTATTGAGAAATTCTAGTTTAGTTGTCTTGACAGTCTCCAGCCTGCCTTTCTGCTGATGAAATACAACGTTTCCTTGCCACTTTCTTTCCTGCATACTGTAGATTTGGACACCTTATTTTACATACAGATTTCTGTGTTTAGTGTAAAAATTAGCTTCCACTTACCAATGGCTGGGCACCAAGGTGGAGCATAACCCTGCAGCATGATGACGTAGCTAAGAAATATCTGCTAGCATGGTCCCTGAGAGAAATTCTATTTCTTTTTTACTCATCACATTTATGTAACATCTTATCTTCTATTTCAGTATGTCTTACTGGCCTCATGCCTGTCTTTTTCTGTGAATTAATACAGCTTGATTTGCCAACTGCCACCAAGAGAAGTGCCTCAGGCAGCAAATGGCCTTATTTAATAGGTATAAATATTCATTTGTTTTGGATAATTATTTAGACAGTGCTGTTGCTCATTGATAAGGGAATATATGTAAAGTTGAGAATAATGCAACATATTTTCTGGACATTATTGTACTAGGATTACACCAAACACATCAACATCACGATTGCCACTTATACAAAATGCATAAAGAAAGAAATATTGTCATTGTTAGCTTTCCAGCATTTAGACTGGATTACTGTGTGGATTTCCTATTTAATCAAATTGCTATGATGGAAATTATTGGTTTCTTTCTTATAATGACATAGTGGGTGTCAATTACTGCATATACATTTAAACATTAATTGTAGTAAACTGTGCTAATTTGTGTTTGCTTTTTTAGAAGTCAAATTATTATATACAAAAATAAATGTTTTTCATTGTCCATTTCGCAAACTGAAAGGCTAAGGTTGGGTTTCCAGTAGACAAAGCAGGGATGGTTGCTAAAACCGCAGCCCAGACAAGTTGTCTTTTTTGGAATGACTAAAACAGCAACAGACATTTTTCCACTTAATTTTTATTACAGTTCAGAAAGAGGAGTGAATTTTGATTGACCCTGCAGTAGCAAACCACCCTTTACCTTTAAAAACCACTGGCCTCAAATGTCAGTGCAACACCAAGTTTATTACATTTTATTGCATTGATATACATTTCAGTGTGACAGTGTGATGTAGCAGAGTCATTATTTCACAGACAGTTTATGCATATATACTGTGGCACTGTAAAGCCTTATAGTGCCAGTAACACTTTCCTCTAGATTTCTTTGTAACTGAGGTTTGGTGTGAGAATAATGTAGCATTGTCTGCGTCTCTAATGAGAAAAATAATGAGTCAGTAATGTGTGCAGAATGAGCCAAGTGAAGGAGTCACAGTGGAAGTCATGATTAATTTGTCTATTGTCTGTCCTTACTTGTAAACCTAAGAGTTTAGTCGTGGTCACTGGGAGCAAAGTGACCCCTCTTGGGTATTGTTGCCCTGCTAACAGTGTCTTTACACATTTCTTTTCCTTACAAAATGCAGCAGACTTTGGATTGGCATGGGATGTTGGGAAGAATTGGAGAGTGACAGACAGCAGCAGACTTGACTGAGAACCAAACAAGCTGTGAAGAGAGAGCTTGAAGGTTTGCCAGTGAAAAGATTAGAGTGGTGGCTCAAGCACCAAGATGCATCGTTGCTTTTGCCACACTGTCATGGCAACGGCAGCTTTATGCATTTCTCCCAGTCCCCCACTTAGTGTCCACACTAAACCAAAGAGCCATTTAAAGATCTTGTCATCATTCACGCTGACTCTAACATTTACCTTGTTAGTCATGTTCAACATAAATGGCGTTTTCTTGAATTCAGCTGTGTGAAATAGGCATTTGATTTCATTTCCATGACTTTATTTTCTATTCAATGACATGGAAATGAATGTGCTGCATGAAAGTCTATTATAAATGAGCACGTAACCTCAGCTGAACATCTCTACAGGCCCATCCATCCCAGCGCTCCCATTTGTCATGCAGGGCACCTCTGTTCCCTGGTGACCAATCAGGAGTGCCTCCTTGGCGGCTAAAAGCACCCCCTCACCACCTCATCATCAGATGTGATTGACAGCCTCCCATAGAAAGGAGGAGGGTTATTTACCTCCTTATGTTCTCATGGGACTAAGTTAATGATCCCAGCCAACAAAATAATACAAAGGGGAAAGCCTGAGAAGTCGACGCCTGGTTGAACCATTTGGAGCAGTTTTGGCTTCCTTGAGAGAGGATTATAGAAGAAGAAGCTGTGTGAGGAGAATTTCAGAGATAGCAGTGAGACAGACGAGGCAACAGAGCCTAGACAGAAAATAGGAGTTATAGGGAGGCTTCTGAGGAAAGTCGGTGTTTTCTCTTCCTGGGCGTTATTTCTGTATTCATCTGTCACTCGCAGTATGGACTGTCTGATTTACTGACTAACAGACTGCGAGGTAAGGAATGATCTGTATTTCCAGTGGGTGACACTTGAAAGTCACCTTTAACTCTTTTCAGACTTTTCAGTTAGCTTTAAGAAAGTTTTGCTAAAAAACATGTTTTGAAGGCTCCTCCTGTGTCTTTGTGTTAGAAATGTAGCAAACTGTTGCTCCACTTTTACAGAAAAGTGAAGAGTACAATGAGAAGAAAATGTGGTGATGTTATGGTCAGCTGTGGTCTTTTATTGTAGTTTTTACTGCCACTGAATTAATTATTTTCCTGGCTTCATTGCATGAGATTGTACACTGCATAATGTACAGTAAATACTGTTGAATTGGCATTAAGTTTCTTGCAAAAATCCAAGATATTAATGTGTTTATGTTACTTTTTTAAATCATTGTCTACCTTGGCATATCAATGACTCTAAATTGTTTTCATTGCTCTCACCTTTCATTTTAATACCTTTTTGAAACCACAGACTAATGTGAAACACAAGGACTCCTGGCAGGGGCTCTGACTTACTAGTAATCCAAATCAATCCATGTCGTATGTGCTGCGGTTTTACCACATAACATAAACATTTGCTTGACTCGCAGATAGCATATCAAAAACACTGACTTGAGCGACAAGGTCAACTCAGGTAGAGGCCTTTGAAGTACAAGCCTCAAACCTCATAGTTGTACTATGAATGTTTCCTCAAATAATAATCTGATAAGTGTGATGGGTGATGGGTTTAAGGTGACCAGGTCCTCTGCAAAATGATTTAAAAGCTCTTCAGTGCTGATTACAGTGATATTTTTGAAGAGACTCCTATTGATGCATAGACTAGGCCACAAATGTTTTTTTTAAGGTATTATTTAATCTTTATTAGGTGTATGTACCTATCGGTCTATCTAAAAACTAAAGCTGAGAAAATGATCAAACTTTGTGGGATCGTTTGCCACTGTTTGGATGCCAGTTGTGTCAGCCAGCATATGTTTGTGCTGGGAACATTTTCCATGCAGCCAATGACTGGTGAACAGATGCCAACAATCTAAGACAACTCTCAACACTATCTGAGCTGAGTTTGTGTTGCAACCTCAACACATTCCTGTGTTACTATTTCAGTGAATATGTTCACATGAAAAAAAAAACAAAAGGGTGTAATTGCTTTGAGAAAGCTTGTTACAGTATTTGATAAAAACTAACGCTGGTTCCCAGTTCAGTCCAATGTGGTTTTACGTATGAACATTTGTACTGATGCACATACAGTACAACTTTGTTGGCTGGCTAAAACAGTGAATTGTCTTTTCTGAGTTTGACTGAATAGGATTAATATTACTTATGAATTTCATCATAACAAAGTGTGTTAATATGAAGAAAGAATATGTTTTAAAAGGCTGATTGTTTTGGCTCTAATAGCCCTTAGTGATAGTTAAAACCAGCAGTCCTGCCCCTTCCCTATGATTGGCTGACACAACAATTTGCAGCCCACTGTATTTAGATGGGATAGGTACAGATCTCAGTGAGAGGAGAGAAAAGTTTAGATCCTCTTACTGGTTTTCAGTAAAAGGCTGAGTGAACAGGGTTACAGAGAGTATTACGAGTCACTCTGCTGAAACAGTGACTGACTATAAAGGTGGCTCGTTCCTCTCTCATCTCTTTATGGACGTAATCATGTGGCGGGTAAGTCAGAGGGTTATTCGTGACTCTGTTTGTACTTTATATTACTGTGCCTCTGTGTTTTGCAAGCAAAACATTGTGTCATCATATGTTTCCAAGCCTCCAGGCAGAGCTCTGTGCGAGTGCCGAGGTTGTTTGGCCTTGTTGTGTTCACAAATTTCATGTTTTCAACTGTGGATAATACTTGAGGGATAAGATGACTAAGTGAGGAGGCTGAGGGGAATTTTGTGATTAAAAGGCGCCAAAGTAAGTGGGAGTAGCAGTTATTCGGTGTATGCTTTGTTGAATTTCCTGTGGACTTCTACAGAAGCTCTATGTAAACAAATAGAATTTGTTAGAACAATCACCCTGGTGTATCTCATAACTTTATGTCTGAATGTACAATTACAGACTGTTAGCAAGATTACAGAAGTTTTTATAATGCCTTTACTCAAACTCACAGCTCCAGTGCAACACTATGGGTGATAAAAGCAGCCTTTCATCCATAGTCTGACAGCCTCATGACCTACAAAATACCATTTACTAAACAGATAAGATAAAAGTTACACATTTCACAGACATTCTCCCTAATACATCTACATACAGTTTTCTCTGAAAATACATCTGAACACAGTTTGTGACAGGCCCACATAAAAGCACGCAGGAGTCATTTTACATGAAGCTAATGAAGAGTAAAACTGGGACATTGCAGTCGGGTCTGTCATTCCCACTATTAATTAGTGACTTATCTTGTTCCTTTAAGGAGGAATGTTAGACATCTTCCCACCAGAGCACGCTGCTTTTGATGACCAGTGTGACAAATAGATAATCAAGCTGTCACCATGGAAACACGTGTGTAGGTTTTTATAAAGATCCACTGGTTTTAAGGGAAGGGCAGGGTGAGATTTACTCAAGGACAGATTAGTTTTATTTTTGTCATTCACAGCTTTGTAGATAACATATCTTTGTTATATTTAAGTTATAAACTAAATCATTTTAACAATAAACATGTTAAAATGTCAACCTGTAATTTTTATGGTAAGAAAGGGCACCTCCCAGGCAAGATAGAGGAGCTTGTTGAATTATTTAAATCAGCCACACGATGTCGCTCTTTGAGTGTTGCTTTTTTTTTTTACCCCTTCAGTAAAAAAAAAAACTCATTCTTGTGGAATGACGCTTACGAATGACTTGTCCACACATGAAGCAGAGCGGATAAATAAACCGGTTTGCAACTTCTTTTTTGAGAAAATGCGTGCTTCCCGTCGGTACTTTTGACCTCTTAGACATTTCTCCTGAGTTTCTGGACTGGTATGCAGCAGGCTGCAGCCACATGCTTGAAAAGTCAGTTTCTGTAAAGTTCCTGCGGTTGTGGAAATGATGGTGTTTTCCCGCTGCCGCCACCTGCCAAGCCGCGCAGAGGAAATGAGAGCTTGGTGAAACTTTTGATGCTGACCACGGTGACCTGTGCAGCACAGACAGTAAGCATACTGAGAAAATAAAAAAAGAAGTTTAACTGACATTTAGACTTTTATTTCCACTTCTTAGTTTGCCAGAAACTCATTAGTTACAAACATTATGCACATTGCAGACTATGGCTATTTTTTAAATCTGCAGATTCATTAAAACTACTGCTCACTAGGGAAGGAAGCTCAAGCATCTGAATGAAAGTTGATTTGAGTCATCTGTTGCTTTTATTACCATTTAATGCGTATTGCCATGAGTTTGCCAGATGAGTGCACAGCATAACTTGTGACACTCAATCTTTTTCATGTAGCCTTGTCTGACAGATGAGTTCTGCATTCAGTAGCTCAAATGTTTAGATTGGTAATTAACTTAACCAGCATAATAATGGGTGTTGGTCAGGGCCAGGCTCCATGAAGCTAATCTCAGTAATGTGTGCAGCTGCAGATCAGGTAGATTTGTCTGTCTAATCAGCTGGCTTGTGCACCTACAGCTGTAAATTACATTAGGTTTGAGTGGGCCTCTGTTGAGCCGGCTGCTTGGGGAACAGCAACAGGCCACACATTGGTCACAGCCACGCTGCGGGGACAGAATTACAGATAAATATATTAGGTGTCCGCCCCAGGAAAGAAGACAAAGAGCAATCGCACTTTTTCAGAAGCTGAATACATGGTTCAGAGCCATCATTAAGAGTGATAAAAGACCATAACCAAAAGGATTAGAAGGTGCTTGAGCAGTAAATTGTCTTGCTATCTGAGACACTGTAATTGTTTCATCTCTAAATGACCTATTACTTTCTAATCAAATAAAACTCCAAATGTTAAGTACTTAGGTGCATCATTTGAGTGCCACACAGCTCTCACAACTGCCATTTCTGCTAATTCGTGGCATTAGGCAACATGAATTATTATTCATTGTGCAATACATAATCTAAGAACGACAATTAAGTGTAAATGCAAGTTGTCCCGAAGGACGAGCCTTTTTTTTCCCCCTCAAACTATTTTACTACACTAAACATAGCTATTAAGGTAATATAGGATATGATATTGGTTTGGTAATGTGAGACTTTAGTATGATTATATACATAAATCAGGTTATTATATGTCGTTTGTACAGCTTTTGTCATTTCCTTGTCTTAAAGGTTGTTAGGTTTAGGATTAGGATTGTAACTGAGTGAACTGAGAATACCTTTGTTCAGATCTTCTAACATGTCTTCCAGCATTAGCGTCATGTTGAAAACTCACTCACAGTAATATAATGTCCACCAGTACTAAGGTAGGTTAGCCTTCCTTTTCGTCTAACAGCTACACAAACTCACCTGTCAAGTCAGGATTGTGCAATGCACTTGTCTTATGACAACTATGTGAACTGTGAAACATAAAAGTGAGCAGAAGTTATTTGTAAAATGTTTCTTCTAGTTTTTCTAAAAAAGTGTTAACTCAACACAAGTTTACCCTTTGATCTCATGATACTAAATTCCATCTCAGTTGGAGAGTTTATAGAAGAAACCAGGGGAATGCCTGTCAAATTCCCATGTGCACCTCTCAAGCTATGTAGCTCACACCCACCGCTTTGTCTGAACTTTAGCTTGTCTTTAATATTTACAGTTTATATCTGTCTGTCAGAGAGGATGATCACTCGGGGGACCCCTTTGAATGACAGGAGAATTCAAATGCAGCACAGCAGGGGGGGTGTCTGGAAATAAAGGCGCATGGTAAGCAGATGGTACCTCTGTGATTTGCACATGAGGACCAGCCGGGACAGACTTGGATGTGGTACATAGCTGCTACGTAGTGTCCGTGTCTGTCAGAGAAGATACTTTATGTGTAACTTTTTTGCTCTAAGGAGGTTAAATGTGAATTTTGCAATATAGACTAACTTCTAACTAGTTGTAGTTAGAAGTTATTTTACATCCTGTATAGCTATATGTTTTTTTTGCAACTGAGACTTCATAAGCCTCTGAAGAGACAGACACAATGCTCTGATGAATTTCACTAATTCAGCGTATTTGTTGAATACCAGTGGAATCACCTGTGTCACAGATGAGTTCTGCTGCCTCTCAGGCCGCCTCTCATCTGTGTTTGAGTCTTTCTCTTTGAATCCCCAGTGGCATAGACAAGAAAAGTTCCAATCCACAGCATTGTGCTGCTGGAAGCAGAGGGATGGTCACTTAGGAGCCTGAAACTGATCCTGACGCTTTGAGTTTCTGAATGGGCAGGGCAGAGAGGACACTAACCTGCCTGTGAGGACTTGGACTGGGGCTCTGCACAATCCTGTGTCTTTGCTCTTTTGCTGATATTGACTCTCTCTGCCTCTCTCTCTTTCTCTCTCTCAGTCTCTCACTGTTGTCTGCTCTCTCTCTCTCTCTCTCTTCTTCCAGTACTGGCCAGCACTCCAGCTGTAGGTGGAGCTGGCTTTCCTGGAATTGTCGGGCAACTTTTCCTGTTGTGCTTGCTACCTCTTGCTCAATCTCTTGCCTAATGACAGCTCTGCTGCAGGATTACTGGGGCTGTGAAGAAGTCTGCCATCTGGATGGCCATCTACAGCATGCTGGAGTTTATAGCTGGTGCATTTGTTGTCATAAATATATTTTCATGATTCAGGTTAGAAGTTTTCCTTAAGCAGAAATGTCTCGGCAGTGCAAAGTGAGGCGAAATCCATCGGTAGGTAAAGTAAACTATGTATGAATGGGAGAGATTTCAGCAGTGTGCAATGTTGTAACACAGTTTGCAGAGGCTCTTTGCCACAGTGTTATTTTACAAGCTTTTGTTACCGTGGGCCATTTTATACCATAGGCAGTGGCATCAGATGAATAGCATATTTGCATTGTTTTATGTCATACAAAACTTTTTATTCATTTTGTATTGAGGGCAGCCTGATTGAATTTACAATGTCACCTGTTTAACAGGACTTTCCCAAATACAGAAATCGCTATGTTGTAGCTGATAGCTTTAGTATGTTATGTTGTGTTTCTCTTGCCAACTCTTGCTGTCTCTTGCTTGTTATGACACTGTTTATTTACTCTGTGGACATGGGGACAGTTTTGCTTTTGTCTACATATAATGTATGTGCATTACATAGGTAAGAATTATTCACCCCAAACCTACAGTTGTTTATATCCGTAAAGATATGCAGTCATTCAGGTTAGGTCACCTGGGCATGATGGCCCTGACTCAACTTCCAGACACAGTTGTTTAGAAATGAAATTGAAACAAAGTGGGAAACGTTAAGAGTAACTGGATTATTAAAAGATAATAGGTAAGACCTACTTAAAAACATAGCTGTGCCAAAATGCCTAATGTTTAACTTATTTAGTAAGACTGAGGGTTTTGCTTAGTTGTGTTTGAGCTTCTAGACATCTACATTTACACTTTTTAGAACATAGAGTAATAGCGAAACAAAGGCACACAGATGCATCACAGTCACTAGAGAGAGGCGCAACAATCAACTCTTATCTTGTACAGTACAGAGGGATAGCTGCATGTCTGTGAAGATTTGAATAAGAATGGTAAGAACGAACCCAGGTCTGTATCCTCACGACTTCAAAAGGCTACTTGTGTTCGACTGTCCTGATAATGAGCTTTTGCCTTCTTCACACATAATGAGTGGAGGTAGAGAGTTCACATAGAGAGACGCTGTGAGCACAGTGTGTCCACTCGCAGCTGGGGTGTCTGACTGGCCGGGAACAAAGGCTTAGTGTCTGTGATAGTGTGGAGCCCCAGCCATCAGCAAGCAGGCCAATAGACTTCTGCTTGGCTGAGCTGTCAGTCCTCACTGGCCTGCTGGCCTACCGACTACTGTATAGAGAGGACACATGGGGACAGGCAAGACTGTTCCTGTGCCAAATTAAAATGAGCTGCTGGTACATTCTTTAAGTTCTAAGTTCAGCCAAATAGAGCATGCACAAGTTATATACATGTATTATATGAAAACACATGTTTCTGTTTGAGTAGTTTTCTACTGGATAATTTTAGTTTTTCTCATTTTTCTTTGTTTCCTTAATCAGATAGCTATTTCCATAATATTTATATTCACATAACAGATAAAGATGAATAATTTTGTTTATTTATCATGTTAAGTACTTGATAATAAAGATAGAATATGCATGATGTGTGTTTTGTTTCTAACAAATTGTGAAAAATATCTGTTAAAATTCAAGCCAGGAGTGTCGTCTTTATGTGTTTGTTTTGATCAGCTAACAGTCCGAAATCCAAAGATACTGAATTTGCTGAAAAAAATCCTGCAATAAAGGAATGTCTAGTATGAAGTATACTAAGTACTAAATGCTGTATATTAGATAGTATTTTTGCTTGAAATGACTTACAGATTGTTAGAATATTTCAATAGATGCTGATCAGCTTTCTATCAGTTGGATGGTCATTTCACCTCAGCTGAACGTGATACGACAACACTTTACAACCTCCAATAGTTTTACTTTCTTCATAGCTACCGCCGATTTCTGATTGAGTTTTGTAATCCTTACAGATAGCTGATCAGCTTCCCTGGATTTCGCTGACAAACCCTCTTTGTTTTGCCTGAAGATGGAAACACTGGAGTCGGAGTTGACTTGCCCTATCTGTCTGGAGCTCTTTGAGGACCCACTGCTCTTGCCCTGCGCTCACAGCCTTTGTTTCAACTGTGCCCATCGTATCCTGATCTCTCACTGCACACCCAGCGAGCCAATTCAATCCATCAGTGCCTTTCAGTGCCCAACCTGTCGCTATGTCATCACCCTGAACCAGAGGGGTCTAGAGGGACTCAAACGTAACGTTACCCTACAGAACATTATTGACCGCTACCAGAAGGCTTCTCTAAGTGGACCTAACTCTCCTAACGAGACTCGGCGTGAGCGAGCCGTCCCTGACAGCAAAGTCATGACATCTCCCAGTGACCGGGTGCAGTGTCAGTTCTGTGAGCAGGACCCTCCACAGGATGCTGTGAAGACCTGTGTAACCTGTGAGGTGTCATACTGCGACGAGTGTCTCAAGGCCACCCACCCCAACAAGAAGCCTTTCACAGGCCACCGTCTAATCGAGCCCTTGCTGGACTCCCATCTGCGAGGGCTTATGTGTCTGGAGCATGAGGATGAGAAGGTCAACATGTACTGTGTGACAGATGAACAGTTGATCTGTGCTTTGTGTAAGCTGGTTGGCCGACACCGAGACCACCAAGTAGCAGCCCTCAGTGATCGATACGACAAACTCAAGGTAAGAAATGATCTTGTTTGAGGAATGCTTTGGGACTTGTATTGTATTGAGTGATGATATATATAAAAAACTATTCACCCTTATTTGTCCTTTAGTTTTATCTCCACAGAAACGTAGTAGATAACCACATTACCTGACAGATACGAATACAGTGTCCTTTTGAGCTACTTGATTTTAGTGATGTGGAAATGTGTGCGCACACCGAAATTAACTTCTCTCTTCATCAGCAAATTGTAAAACATTTTGATATCTATGGACTGTGCAAATGTGATACTGAATCAATTTTGTAGGAAACAAAAGCATTTTTTGCATTAGATATGAAACGAAATTATTGTTATAAATCAAATGTGAAGCAAGAATTGTATTTAAGCAGATCATCATGGGTATGGGAAGTAAATAATCCTACAAAAATGCCTTACTTGCTTAAATAGATTTGTGCCTGTTCTGAATATCCACAAATTCCGTTAAACAATAATTAATAGCTAAATCCACATGTACTTCATATGGTCTTCACTGCCACAGTCTTGTGTTTTGGTCCAAAATACCATTGTACTAGGTTGTGTAAACTGGACACTGTAGTTTATTTTGAGTCAATCTCACATGAAATGTCCTTCTGCCACAAATATGAATTAGACTATTAAATCCGTAACTGAAAATAGTCTCCAACAAATACACTGTTTAGCTCTGTTTGGATTACGTTCGCAAAAAACTTTGTAGCTCCAGCACTTAATTAAACTATTTATCCTTTTTTAACAAATCGTGAAAAATATATTCACTCGACTTATTTTTAAAGCTGTAGAGTGCACAGTATGTCTTCAGTAGATGTGAATGGGCTTGGGCCTTTTCATGAGATGGATTAACAACAACAGAAGTACAGAAAGCTGCAGGCCATGCCCTTTGAGATCAAGTTTATCATGAGAAATATATTTGTGTTAAATACATATAAGTAGAACACACAGTGAAGTGAGTTGGAAGCTGTCTCCCACTTGGCCGGTCTTAAATGTTATGACACCCAATGCGAGAGAGTGCTTTCACAGTTCTAGGTGAAGTGGAACTGCTCTCTTTCAGCAGATGGGCTGACATCAATAAGGCATGAGAAGACGCTGTGAGCTGGAGCATAAAAAGATGGCTCTGCCGTCCTTCTATTGTAGACGTGAATTAGTTTCTATCATGAGTAAGAGAGTCACTATCACGGTGCCAGAAGCCTATCAGGATTGTTTATAGCCACTACCAGGCAATCATACAGCAGAGTTTCATTTTTAAACATTTGACATAAAATAGCGCTTTCACTGTACAGAGGTGAAAATATCTCCTCTTAATTCTGGAATAACTGTTGGATTGAACGTTCTGTTTCTTCGCCCATTTTCCTATCCCAAAAGTTTACCCGGAGAATTGCATGGCCTAGACTGCATGAAATAGAAATGAAGGTCCTCCTTGTTTTCACAAACACTCACAGTCTTCATGCATGACTCACAAAAGGAAGGTTTACCGTATCACAAGCAACACTTGAAACCCTTTTGTGTCCGTTCCTCTGTTTCACAATGCTTGGTCACAGTGAAACTGGGATGCAGACAGCCTTTTGAAGCATTTTAGCAAGCTAGGTCAGAGGACCAATCTTAACCTATCTCCTTTGTTTGATCGTGCTGTCATTGTACAGAAATCTCCTGACCTCTTTCTCTGTGTGGGGCGTGATCATTCACACCAGGAGGCAGACCAGGTGATCAGCATCATTTCTTTAATTACACATTCAGGGGCAGATTATATTATGGAACCCCAATGTGTTCATTTAGTTCTTTAAAAAAACAACAGCATGAGTGAAATGAGCATGAAATACATTTTGTGTGTATTGCAACTGGTCAGACACATAGGATTGAAACATGTAGCCTTGGTGGTTATTAATGTATTAATATGATAACTATGGTATTCTGCTTTGTGTTTTCATTGTTCAGTGTAGTAGCTGATGTGTTCTGTCTCTATTTAAAAGGGGTTTGAAGTGATTAAAGACAGTAGAGTGTTGGATAAATTGACATGAATTGAGTCTTTTATTTTTTATCTTCTAATAGGCTTAAGTAGCTCTTAAGTGATATTTTATGTGTTGTACAATATCTTCAGTTGCTTGATGTAATTTTACAGTGGAATATATTCTACAAATTTATGTCTTTATTTGTTTTTGTGTCTCGTTGACCTCATATTGAATGCTGTAAGCTGCATTGTTAGAAGTCTCGAGTGACAGAGGAAACAGCAGCTCCCATCTTACGGACAGAATGTTTTTTTCTCATGGCACGCAGGGTAGGACCCAGGTGGCAAGCAGCTGAGCTTGTTCATAGTTGTTGGTTTTTCCAAACACATGTTTACAGCAACAATGCCTCACATTTCTTTGAAAATCCCCTGCAATTGACACTGTACAAGCCTGCGTGTGTGTCTGTGTGTGTGTGAGCGTGTATGAGTAAGCATGTATAATGCAATAATTTCTTCAGTCTGCCGCTGTCTGGTATTTTAATATTCATATTGTTCATTATTTATGTAAATGTATTTCTATTTACAATATGGCCAGAGCATATCCCAACATGCAAAAGGTAAATAGGTGAGTAACATACCAAGAACATACCCCAGGTTGTTGGTGTTAAAACCTTTATTCTATAGAGACAAAAAAAAACTATGCATAGCTTACTTGAAGAGCAAAACGTTTATAGGAGTCAAGTGTTTAATTAACTCCACATATACTGTAATTTTGTGTTTGTACCGTGGACCTTCTTGCCTGTATCAAGGACTGGTATGATAGTCAGCATTTAAGCTTTAACAATCCTTCCTGAATATACCACCTCACAGTGTTTGTATGGGTTGATATCTGTATACCTGGAATGTATCAGGTTAAAAATACAGTATCGTTGCTTTACGCTTTATTTTACAAACATACTGAAATGTGACACATGTACTTTATTATAGACTAAATAAAGGTGCAATCTTTAATCAAAAGGTGAGGAGGCCACTATCTGAATTAAAATTTAACAAAAGTACAGATGACAATAATTACGCCTCTCTTAATGCGTTCCAGTAAACCATGACAGCATAACAGTGATTCTGCATGACTCTAAAACAGAAACACATTTCAGAAAAAAAATTTCTTATTGACATCTTTGCTATTTTTACTATGACATTTTGAAATCTCTTGAAAAAGCTTAGAGTATATGTATATACGTGTAGATAAAATACAATAGACATGTAAAACAGGCCTGTATTTAAAATAATAATCATAAAATACTCCCAAGTTATTATTTAGTGGATAGTGCACAGTAGGGAATATGAGTACACTAGAATAGCACTTCTCTCTATTACAATGTGTGTTTTAGGAATTCAAGATAAGCTTTAACTGCCCTCCAACAAAGAAATCACAGCTGTTTAACAAGACCTGTGCTGGTCACAGGATGAAGTGACAACCATTGACAATGGATAAAATTTCAAATGTTGACACAGGATAAAAACTAAAAGTCCTGACAGTGACCTGTGAGAGGAAGGAAGAGAAACTGGCCAAAGCAAAGGTGTGGGACCAGAAGCATTCTCATAGAAAAGGAAGCTGCTATTCTTTCCTCTCATCAGCCTTAAATGATTTTAGGAAAGAGACCTCCATTAGAGAGAGCTGTCTAAACACATGAAGGGTATTAATGTTGCAAGAGAAGCTGCACTGAGAAAGCCAGTACACCAAAATGAGAGAGGTGAACTCTCTTGGTCTTGCACGCATTCTCTCCTCTGCGTCGCTGTCTTTATCTCTCTGTGTAGCTTTATTGATGGGACATGGGTCATATGCAAAAAAGAAAAACATTGGAGACTCTAAAGCTTCTATATTTAGCAACGTACAACGTCGGTTTAAAAAGTTTTAAAAGTTGTGAGCCCACCTCGCCTTTTCCTACAACCCTGGAATCTGACTTTCACCACCTTAAATAAATCATATTTATGAGAGCAGTAAAATAAAGCCTTTGCTATTTTAGCACACAATGACGTGCATACCTTATAAAATAACAATGGGAAACGTCTAACATGAGATAGCTCTCCCCTCTATTTGAGGTAAACTTTGGATCCTAACCGTTCTCTTCTTCGGTGATTTGCAGAGTTTCTATTGATGAAAGGAAATCATGGGAAATGTGCTTTCAGCATATGGAGAAGAAGGGAATATTGAATTTATCATAGACATTTATTCTTTAATATCTGCTGAAAGGATTTGTCACTAATTATGAAACAATACAAAGTAAAGATCCATTCACATATACTGTAGTATTATATTATATTACATATTTTCAGATCTGATTCAGCTTTGGAGCTGCATTTCCACATTTTGTTTAGATTAATATTTGGTGGAAATATACTTTACATTTAAATCATTAACAGCACACTTATAAGTGTTAATATATATATATAATATAATATAATATATATTATTAGACAAATAAAACTTACAATGTCAGAAGACATTTTGTACCACCACAGTACACAGTCATCGTGCTACCCAATTATAGTAGGAGATTAAGTTTGAAACATAAGCCTTTGATGTGAGTCAGTGATTAACACAGCCGGGGTGTAGTCGTCCAAATCACTGGCAGATGCTCTGCTAAGCTCTGTGGCCCCAGAAGGCAATATGATGCGATCTTTGGCACACGGGGAGGACTGGGGGGCTCCACACTGATCAGAGATCAAATGTAGCCAGTCATATCCAGTGAGAGCCTTGTGTATTCTCTTCGGAGCTTGCTACACCAAGGGCCAGATATTGGCTTTATGTTCCCATTTACAAAACTCCCCTCCACCATTTAGTCAGCTGTTTACAGTTTGATGGGGAGACAGTGTGGAATTAAATACTTTCAATTTTGTTTTGCAGCAAGCCTTGGATTCCAACCTCAGCAATCTAATCAAGAGGACCAGTGAGTTGGAAAGTCTGATGAGCAAACTTATCCAAACCTGCCAACATGTGGAGGTGAGGTTGTTTATCTGTTCTCTTTTAGGTGGGGGCTCTTCTTTGTCATTTCATGGGTAACAGCACCTTAAATCTGTGATGAATTACTCTGTGTGAGAGTGGCTTTTCATCATGTCAACAAGATTAAGTGCTCCTTAGTCTATAGATCAATAATTTCTGTAATATACAAGCAGTTTGCTGCAAATTGAGATCTGAACTACTTTCAGAACATGAGTGAGTCTAATGTTTACACTGTGTATTACCTGGGAAATAAACACATATATACTTTGTGTGCCTTCAACAACCACAATTATTTGGATTCATTATTTTACTGCACCACCACCACATTAGTTACTGACTTTGCTTAACACAGATCATCAAGTTAGTGTTGGTAAATGCGAATGCCACTTCATTTAGGACTAGTCATCACCGTGTGCCACATATTTACTGCAGTGGCTGTGATTAAGCATTATGCATTTGTTTACAAAATAACCATTACCACTGTAGTCATGATATGAGATAAAATGACATGAATTATACTGTACTCCAATGTTTTCCTGTGACATGGGGTTTGCATAAAATGAATTGTGCGGTTAGTAATGCGCATTGTAATGATTCCACATTCACAGTGAATTGCACTGCTGTTACAGACTTTCTTATCTACACTTTTGTCCTGTGTAGGTAAATGCATCACGACAAGAAAACAAGCTGCTGGAAGAGTGTGACCTGCTGATTAATATCATACAGCAGCGAAGACAAATCATAGCTACCAAGATAAAGGAGGGAAAGGTACTGTTTATCACCTTTTGTGTCTTGATAACCTTTGTTTATCACCTTGCATGTCCTGATAAGGTTACCTCCCCATACAGCTGACAAGCTACTTACAACTCAACAGCTACGCATGTTGTTGTTATTAGAGTACAAGTAACAAAGCACTGTTTTGTCTGTCTGATGAAATCAAAATAATATAGTAATAGTAATAGCATGTATTTTTACTTTTTTAATGAATGAACAACACATTGTTTTGGTTGGTATTGTATGACCAATATCCTATGGTTTTTAAAGTTAGCATTATTAAAGATTTTCCTTTGTGATATTACTGAAGTCAGATCACCAACTTTGTTACCGTTTTTTGCAGCTTCTACTGTTGCACTAATGCACATTTCGGCATATGACAGAACAAAAAATCCAAAAGCTTTTAAACACATTCTGCTGTTCTGAAACTATTTCTTGAACCTTCAAAGATGCTATTTGGTTTATCTGGATAAAAAAAGTACAACAAAATGATGCAAAAGAATTTTAAGACAAACACATTTTTTGTTACAAAAGTACCACTCAAGTAAACTTAAATAATCCAAAAATAAGTATAGATAAGTAAAAACGGTAAATAAAAAAAAATATCTGTAAGTTTCAACAAATATACAAAAGCACCAGCAAAAGTATAGATGTACATAGTCTGACTTATATAGCACCTGTCTAAGTGCTTTACACTGCTTCGCATTTACACACTCACACAAGATGGTGGAGCTGCTATGCAGCTGGCATGACCCACCGAGGGCAGCTTGGGGTGTAGTGCCTTGCTCTAGGACACTCAACAAGAGGAGCCCAGAATTGAACTCCCAATTCTGGGCTCCTCTCCCCAAACTTGTTTTTAACTTAACAAGCTTTTGAGTGTGTCTAGAAAAATGTACAATGCACTTATGGTTCAGAGGAAAGGTAGCGACATCTCAGCGTGTTTAAAATCTGAAACCTATTCTTCTTTTCTGACCCTGAAGCCCAAATGCCTGTCGACATTGCCTGAAATCTATTTGAATATTCTTTCATTTGGCAGTATGTGATTTGTTTCTACACACTAAAAATACTTTTAATTGGGTACCTCTGGCTCAGAGTCTATACATCAGTGTGAATATGTGCCTCTTGAATCGTTTCCCTTACTTTTCCCCTGTTAGATGCCATTAAAGAGGCGATAGCATGCTGTAGCATGTTCAGTGTCAGAGTACGATCATCCCTGCTTCCTGTGGAGACCCCCTCTGGAGGAGGACTCTTTCCTTCCTCACCCTGTGTCTCGTCTGAGGTTGCTATCAGCCAAAAAGTCAATGAGGCACAGATGGGGGATAAGACTATAACTGTGTTAAAAGGAACGCTTAATGCTTAAAGTACACTTCTCCTGCTAGTGGAGCATATAGCACAGGTTGTGTTCACAGTCTTGTGAATGTTACACAACAGAAAAATCTAATTGTCAAAGATGTTAATTAGATCTTTCCCCATTAGGTTTTTCCAGTTGGTGAGGTAAATCAAATCTAGCATCTGGCTGGTTGGTGCCTCGTACAGTAGGTTGTAAACAGATTGATTTATTTACCAAGCTTTTCATATATCAACATGTCCTGTTTTCTGCCCAGTCTGTGCGACTGAGGAAGCTAGCGCAGCAGATAGCCAGTTGCAAACAGTGCATCGAGAGGTCCTCCTCCCTCATCTCTCAGGCTGACCAAACTCTCAAGGAGACAGATCACGCTCGCTTCCTTCAGACAGCTAAAAGTATCTGTGAGAGGTAAGAGAGAGGAAAGACAGTACCATCAACAAGAATATGTGTAGTATGCAGGGTATACTCACAATTTTTTCTATGAACTTCTTCATTACAGAGTATCAATGGCAACGGCATCCTCCCAAATCCTGTTACCAGAAATGAACCTGAATGACACTTTTGATAGTTTTGCTTTGGACTTCACAAGAGAGAAGAAGATGCTAGAAAGCTTGGATTACCTGACAGGTGAGTTGGGGGTTGTGCAGGCAAACCACATAATATTTTATTGTTTGGCAGGAATCCTATAATCTACTGCCTGTTGAGTTTAGTTAAACTTTAAGAGATTAAGATTTTAGTGCAGACTCTGCAATAGTTCGAGCTTATAAATTTGGTCATGATTTGTTGAGTTTTGTTATTTAAACAGCGTACTTAAGTGATCCTTACCCCATTCTTCAATTAGGGTTTCAAGCTATTTTATTATAGAAGAAGGGAATTCATATTCAAATTATAACTGTGCCTTTTAGCAAGTGACAGACGAAAAGGCTAAAAATGCTAGGCGGTAGTTAAGCTTTATATTCTGCTGAATGATACAGGTTTGATTGTTTATGCTCAGCTCCTGCTGTGCAGTGTGAATTTACCTCTGCATGGGGCCTGTTGCTCTAAAAGCTGGAACAACTGTTACCTACCTTAATTATACTTGTCAGGATGAAAAAAACAAAATGGATGGTGTTATTTACCACCACAGGTCTCAGCGACATATTGTGAGTTTTTCTGTTTGTTGTTTTCATGTTGTTGTGTGCAGAACAGAATCCGCTCAGCTTTCATTATTGTCTCAGAACAACATTTGTCTTTTGTCTTCCAATTGCAGCACCAAATTCGCCAGTAATCCGCGAGGAATTATCTACAGCTTCGTATGACACAATCACAGTCCACTGGACGTCAGATGATGAGTTCTCCATTGTATCATATGAACTCCAGTATGCCATCTTCACCAGCCAATCTAATGTTGTCAGTAAGTCTATATGCAGTTCTCTGGTGGACGCACTGTATAATGTTTGTTGTGGAAAACATGAAAACGTTGGAGGGATTTAAAAGGGATTTTGCTGAATGACTTTAAATTGTTTGGTGGCTATGTTGCGGTATCCAAACACAACATTGCATTGTAGCTGCAGGAGATGAGAGCTCTGTCCTGGCTCTTATGGGTAATGAGATGTTACCAAAATACACTGCAATTTTGCAGTGTCTGGGAACAACAAGCATGATCGAGCAATTTATTCTCATCTGCCCCAGTGGATGAGTAGCAGTCCAAAATAGCAAAACTAGATTAAAACAATGGCTACAATTATGATGTCTTGTGTCACATCTTAATTTCAAACACTGAATGTGACACTGGAGTTTTGCAGACTAACGTGTTTGTACTTTTCTTTTTTTCTTAATTTTTTGTCTGTCTGATGCAGGTTTATGTAACTCTGCTGATAGCTGGATGATTGTACCAAACATCAAGCAAAATCACTACACTGTGCATGGACTCCAGAGTGGCACAAAGTACATTTTCATAGTGAAAGCCATAAACCAGGCTGGAAATCGAAGCAGTGAACCAGGGAAGCTCAAGACGAACAGTAAGTTTAGCAGCTGCTTAAAGATTTACTCTAATGTATCATTAATTATCCCTGAGAATTGTAATGCCTCTTTTAAATCAGTATTTCCAAAAGTTTCAAATGTCTTGTCTGATAAGGTCAGCCGTTCAAGTTGGACTCAAAATCTGCTCACCGGAAGCTGAGGGTGTCCCATGACAACCTGACAGTGGAGAGGGATGAGACATCGTCTAAGAAGAGCCACAGTCAAGACCGCTTCTCCAGCCACAGCAGTTATGGTGTCACAGGAAACGTCTACATTGACAGCGGTCGCCATTACTGGGAAGCTCTAATAGGAGGAAGCACATGGTAAAAACATTTACCTGTTTTCAGCGACGCTAGCATTTTGGCTTGTAGGATGAAGGTGTTGTAAATGTAGTCCTATTTATGAAGCCTTCTTTATTTATGATATCTTTCTTTTCATTTTTCATTGCAGGTTTGCAGTGGGCATTGCGTACAAGTCAGCACCAAAACATGAATGGGTTGGTAAAAACTCAGCCTCCTGGGTACTGTCTCGCTGCAACAATTCGTGGGTGGCGCGTCACAACAGTAAGGAGGTGCCGATCGAGCCTTCACCCCACTTGCGGCGTCTTGGAGTACTGTTGGACTATGACTCTGGATCTCTGTCCTTCTATGATGCCGTCGGCTCGCAGCACTTGTATACGTTTGACATTGACTTTGCTCAGCCAGTTTGTCCTGTGTTCAACGTGTGGAACAGGTGTTTAACAATTCTCACTGGACTGCCCATCCCAGATCACTTAGAGGGGACAGACTACAACAACTGACAAACCTGTCCTACTGGATTTTCTTTGTGTACCCAAAAAAAAAATAGACTGCCTGCACCTCTTTCACTGTGATGACCACATACTTAATACTGGAAAAAATGTGTCTATGTTGAAAGCAATTGGAATTATTTAAGGAATAATTTACAAGAATTTGTAAATGTATTTCTTCGCTTTGCACATTTATGTATATTACTCTGCTTGATGGTTTAAGGTTTCGCTTACAGTTTATATTATATGTAAGTTCATATTACACATTTTTTTCAGGCCTGTTTTTTAAAGGTGATAAATTTGTAAGCGCAAGCAACAAACTGAGTCTTTGACTTTAGGAATTTTCGGGAGATGTACTATAGGCTTTTTTAAATGTAATGTTTTTTAAGTCATATCACTTTGAGAAAAGTCACTTTGCATTTCTTGTACCATAACACAAATGTTTCCTTGTCATTGTTTTGTTTAGTGACATGCACTTAAATAGATCAGATAACAGTAGTTAACAACAGTTTCACTTTTAATTAGAATTTTAAACCATTTCATACAACAATCTTCAAATATTTATTATTATCTATGAAGACATGATTATAATATAATTCAGTTCCTCTTTGTAGCAGTTTCAAATTAGCCAGCATTGCTGTTTGAGTTTCTCCAACAAGATACAATAAAAGGGATTTAATTTGATTATATGTGTGACCTGTCCTCATTGTGTAAGCTCTACTAGAGCCTAAAAATATGCTACTGTAAGATTATAATTTAATACACTGTTCACTTGTTTACACTCATTTATACTCATTCTGACATTAAAGCTTGAACAAGCCCTTTCAAAACCAGTGTGAACAGAAAACACTACATCTAGAGAACAGTGTCAGACTTACGGGACTCACTCTGACCTACACTGAGCCAAAATACAACTTCTGACAAGATTTGCTCTGACATTTCTTTTTGTACTAGAGTAACGTGGCTTGAATTCAAAAGCATCCTCTTTCAACTAAAGTAGACAAGAGAAAAAAAAGGAAAAAAATCTGAAAATCTGAACTCTGTGTGACCTCCCCATGAGACACCCTGCAGACAACTGTGATACGTGAACACTACCTCGTCCGTGTAATGCTATTTCCATGGACATCTGTACATTTTTGAAATAGTGGAAGACATTTGTGTAAATGTAATTAATTCCTACAGATAATTCAGATTTTTGTTGTAATTTTACTTCATAAAATCACAAAGTCGAAAACAAAGAAAATGGCAATAAAAGCTTCATAAATACAAAAAGCCTTATTAATAGAAATTAAACATATCTATGTTTTTATTACTGAGATAATGAAAAATGTCACATATAGTGAGAATATTGTAAATAAAAGTACAGAGGCACAGTGTGAAACAAAATATTTGTTTTACATGTAGGCCATGTAGTAAAAATGTAAATTATATTTTATAATGTAAATTCTAACTGTTCTTTTGAAAGACAAAGGATAATTAATTGTGGTGTTTGCAATGATTTCATCACTGTTATATTGACACAAATAAGAGATCAACACATTTCTCCACTGTTCACTTTCCATAATGAAAAGAGCACTGTGGACAGGAATGCTTCCAAACAAAGGAACTTTATCTTCCACATGGCTATGCAAAAACAGACACATTAGAGTTGGCAGAGATTAAAGTTAGGACTCTGTGTGTTGGGGATAATAAAATTTGTCTTTGCATGTCAGACTGCAACTGATCAAATGTTTTATGCTGAGTGTGTACTTGGAGAAAAAAAATAATTTGCAGGAAAAAAAAAAAGAGTTTGACTATTAATTACATGCCCCAGGGCTCCACCTGCTGGATTTGTATTTTTTGTGACAGATTCATTTGCGGATTGAGGCCAACTTCTGTCCCACCCCTAAAATCCATCTATCCCACAAGTCTATTTGTCTAGTGGTGATAGTGTTGTAATAATATTATAGAGTTGTTTTTGTTATCCAGGAGATATCAAAGGTGAAATAAATTTACATCAAACAGTAATTGAACACAAACAATTGATTGGACTACATAAGACTAATGTGAAGTGGGTAACTTATCAAGACACAACTATATGAAACCCTTCAAGTAATTATGAATAGGATTATAAAACATTAAAACACAAATTCCTCCATCACTTGATGTTTTCATCAATACATGTGTTTAATTATTTATTTATTAGTTTTTATTAATTAGTTTAATTTAAACCTGACAAATCAATTTATGTGCGGATATTTAATTATGTAGTTAGGATTACCTATACTTACATCATTAACTAAAGTAAAACTATCAATACCGGAATTTAGAAGTACTCTGTTATGAACAGAATACACATTCAAATGACTCAAGTTAACTCAAAAAATACTTAATATAACAAAAGTAAAAGTTCTGTTTATGGAAAACAGCTCAGTTCATATTAGTTATTGTGACATCATTGAATTATCATTAGTAATGCATTATCATGTTCATCACATTAATGTTGCAGCTGATAATTACGGGTCTTATATTTAATTAATGATAATGAATAATTATAATTTGACTTGCTTTATGTTCTGTTGGGTAGCTTGTGAATTCATTTTGGTAATCAACAGGGCTAATGGTCTGATGACTTGTGATTATAGGCAACTGTATTTTTTATTATTCATCTAAATCTGAAAAGTATTTGTAGTTATTGTAATGTAATCCAAATGTAATGGAGTACATCCTTGATATTGCTTTAGTAATGTGGTAGACTCAAAGTATGAAGTAGCTGAAAATAAAAATACTAACTAACTCAAATAGTCTAAAGTAGAATTAGCTCAAATACTTAAAAGTACAGTACTTCATTAAATGTAGGCCTACTTGACAAATTCAAATGTGATATAAGAACATAGAGATTAATCCATAATCCCAGAGAAAACATAAAGCACAAGCAGCAGCAACAACAAAACAGTCATTTAAATTAAACAATCTGAGTGGAGGACAAGAACTGTATCACAAGCCAAAAAGATTGGGTACCACTGAGTTAATGAGAACGTATTATTCTGCGTAGCTGGTAAAACATTTTGGGTAAGAAAAGTTTATATATAACATGCATCATTTGACTTTTTAGAAGTAGGCAATGGACCAGCGTAAATGGACCCGCCACTCCAAACCCCGCCCACCTTCCCGGAACAGGAAGTATCTGCTCCTCTGCTGCTGACGTTGGTGCTGTCTACAGTGACGATGGCGTCCACAGATCTGTCCCTCCTGGACATAACAGATAAAGAAATCCGGGAGAAACTGTCGCTATGGGATCGCCGCACCGATGCCACAGCTCCCCTAACGGAGAAACAAACGGACTCTGTCCTGGAGATCCGAGCCGCAGCTGAAACGCTCTCTCTCCCCTCAGAGGTAAGGGGACTCCGAAGCCAGCTAGCTAACATTAGCTAAGAAGGATGCTAACTCACTTTCTAAGTGAGGTGAACTAAACCCTGAAACCCTGTACGAACTTAATTTACTTTTCTTTTATGCTAATAACTTACTGAATGTTTAGCGGAATGTTAGCTTGCAGGCTAACTAGTGGCTTAGCACTCCGTCACGTGAAGCTTTCAAGTTAGCTTCAAAAGTACAGGCTGTTTTAAAAGCCCGGATCCCTGTTTTGTTTTTCAGCTGCCCATTGAGGACCTGTGCAGCCTTTCATCGCGGTCCTTGCAGTCGTCGTTCACAGCGACAGTACCCGCCTCAACAGAGGACGTCCTGCTCAAGGGTTTCCAGATGCTCGATATGGAAAATGATAGAATAGAAACTGCACAACAGGTGACTGTTTTCATCAGTAATCACCACTGCTGTAGCCAGTCATACTCCCTGTGCCATAAAAAAAGATGCACTATTGTAACATATTGTCAATTTGTTTTGCAGTTTTACGCCTGGTTTGCCAAGTTACAAACGAACATGGACCAAGATGAGAGTTCAAAATACAGGTGCTTAACTCTAAAGTCCTTAATCTTAGACCGAAGTGTCATTCAGATTGTAATGGTTGGATGTTTGTACAGAGGAGGGTGGTTTTGTTTGTAAGCCAAATCAGGACTGAACAGCTCATATGAGGCAAAGCAGTGTATGTTACATTGCATAACAACATTTCACGATGAAGACAGAATGCTTTCCATTATAGGGATCGAGTTTCAAATCCTTTAAACCTGTCCACAGATAGTAAAAACGTAAGGGAAAAGTAAAACCTCTGAATCACTGCTCATTTTTTTCAGATTTGCAGGCTGTTATTGATTTGTTGTGCCAATTGTGTCTGATTTATGTTGAGATTGTTAGTTTAGACAGAAACTGCAGCCACATGTGCACTGTAAATAATCAAATTCCTGAGACAAGAGGAACGCTGGATGTTTGTGTTGTGTGGACATTGTAGGCCACAGGGTGTTGTTTCTCTGTGTGGGCAAAACCTTTGTTCCTGACCACGACACCACATCACATCAGGTGTTTTGCCTTTGACTGGTGATGGATTTGATCAACAGTGACATTGTTGTTTAGATTGTACTTTTAATTACCTAGAAATTTCCAGCTAGTTTTTTACTTAGCATGAAAGTGTCAAACTGCTAATTAGTTCTATTGCTATATTAATATTAAAGCATATATTTAATACTATATCACTATGTCATTTTGTTTTGGTGAAAGTAAACAGGTAATGTATTATTTCCCTTCAGGAAAACCAGAGATGATCTAAACTGCTACCAGGAACAATGTAATGCTATACTGAAAGACGTCTGTACAGCTCTGGCGCACTTGGACTCTCTTCAGAAACAGTACCTGTTTGTGTCCAATAAGACTGGTACCCTACACGAGGCCTGCGAACAACTCCTAAAAGAACAAGTAAGGTCATTGCTCTCCTTGCTGACTTTAGAGATGTTCTAAGCATATTGCTCAATATTCTTCACTGTAAAATTGTCATCATCACATTGTACTGTCTTTCATGTATCTATATTGTAAGCCATGGAGGATTGATTATGTAATATTAGTAAACATAAACATCTCTCCAGAATAATGTGTAATGTTTTGTGGTCTAAATTCTGGAGCTGTTTAGAATTGGGAAATTGTCTGCAAACAACAGCATTAACACCCAGAGGAGTCGTAGTAGATGAAATACTGTACACTATCTAGCTCAGAACAGCCTAACATAAATAAAAGCTTGTCAGAATATAAAATTGCTAACAGACATTCTGCACTCGTCTGTTCTTTCTCTGGCATTTTTAATCTTATTGACACTGCAGATTTTTATTTTTCCAGCTCTCGCAGATAGCTGCTCATATTCACAAATATATGTAAATTGGACCATCGAGGCACTTGAACTGAACTGAAATTAAACTGTCATGCCATATTGTGTTAACTGTGGTTTTTTGTTTTCTCTTTTTACAGGCAGAGCTTGTTGACCTGGCAGAGAGCATACAGCAGAAGCTGTCATATTTTAATGAGTTAGAAAACATCAACACGGTAGGCTGCGTTCCTTTTTATTTTAATCTTGAAATATTGTATTACTAAATGTATTTAGTGTAAGTGATGAATCAGTGTATTGGCTAATTAAATGTTATTATAATATTAAGAATCAGCAGCTATGCATCTCTCTCATTAAGAACAATATTAGAACGTTTATGTCAGCATGTTGGCTTCATAAAGTCGACTGATGAAATTTAGGTTCACCTCACTTAAAGATACAAACAAATTATTTTTTCATTAGTTTTTAAAAACTGCATTTTTAGCAGTACTGGCAGTCAAATAGAAAGATATTTAATTTTTAAGTCCAAAAGTTGGAGGTTTCTAATTTATTTATTATTATAATCTTAATTATCTATGTTTGTAATTATTTGTCATTACAGAAACTGAACTCACCAACCTTGTCTGTAAATAGTGAAGGCTTTATACCAATGCTTTCAAAATTGGATGACTGCATTGAATATGTTTCTTCACACGTAAGTAGCTTGAGCTTTTGTCAGGAAGTTTAGTATCTAATTAAACTACCAGATATAAATTACTTGATTGCTAGTGAGGTTTTTAAATAGAGAATACATTTGGATGTTTTTGCTGTAGCCATAGAGTTTTTAGGGTTTCTTTTTCCCCCAGTGGCAACAATAAACTTGTTGTAACTAAAAAAAAAGTTCTGTTCTTGTAATATAACTCTGATTATTTCTATTCATTACAGCCCAATTTCAAGGACTATCCGGTTTATTTGGCCAAGTTTAAACAATGTCTTTCTAAAGCTTTGCACTTCATGAAGATACACGTTGTAAACACTATGCAGAACCTCACAAGCCAGTTAACGAAAAGGGTAAGAAGTCCAATTTTTGCTTGTACACAGTCACCAGCTATGTATAGAGACGGTGACTATGTGTTTAGTCCAGTGTCAAAACTTGATCCATTTTATTTTTGTCTCCACCAGGATCCGCAGGGTTTGACCAATGCAGATAATGCCTTTACACTTTACTATGTTAAGTTTAGAGTAGCTGCACCTAAAGTTAATGTGAGTATAATCTTTTGTAGTTCCTACTAAACCTATTCAGGGCATCATTTTGAATATCACATTTTGTGAATTACTATAACATTTTCAATGACTTATTTCTTCCAGTCACTGATTGAACAGATAGAACAGCGAGCAGAAAAGATTCCAGAGTAAGTATTAGCATTTTTAGTATTAGCATTCCTATTTCATTTTTTTCTAAAGTTTTGGCTCTAAATGAAGGCATCCCCCTTATATTACTGTGAGCAGATACCATCAGCTCCTAGATGATGTCCATCAGTGTTACCTTGACCAGAGAGAGCAGCTCCTGAGTCCCAGCATCACATCCACCATTACATACTTGACCAACCAAAACAGCAAAGACCACTGTGCTCTGGTAAGGCATGGCTAGTTCAAAGAAGCAACTGGCCTTTAGATATCGTAAATAACATTTGAGCTTGGAAAGAATGCCCAGTATGGACCCTCAGGGATGTTTTCTGGAGTGTGCACAAAGCTGTGCATGTGATAAATGACTGTGTACAGCAGACATCCAGGAGTGTTCTCCTGCTTTGTTCACTGGTGAATTGCTGTGTAGACAATTGGTCTTATTAGTCGTACCATCATTGTTCTGTGTTAGTCCTGTGTTTGAAAAATTAACTGTCCTAATTAATGCTAAAATATTTTATTATAATGCATTACCTCAGAAAACTGGACAGACTGTGCATTTTGAGGCTTGTGTGGCATTTAAAACATTTTACTAATTGACTTGATGTGGGCTTGACGCCATTATCAAAATTCCATACAAGAAAACAGTCTAACAGCTACCCTACCTGACCAAGATTTTACTTTTAATGTAACTTGAAAGGTCATGAATTGGTATTTATTTCTGTAATAGGCGCCTGCATCATTTACATGGAAAGGTGTGTTTGCCTGTTTAAAATGCAGCAAAGCAAATGGTGGTGCTTAAAAGTTAGTGAATCCATTAATTTTTCTCCAGTTCTGCATAAATGTGATCTAACACATGATCAGATTTTTTTATTCAAGACTTAAAAGTAGATAAAAGGAAACTAATTAGACCTATGAGACCTAGAAGGCATTTATTTATTTATTGTGGAAGATGAATCAACTGACACTAATATTCCCTTAAAATTAATAGATCGACATACTTTTTCCTCACAAATATATTTAAGATTAGATCATTTTCCATAATAAATGAGCAGAGTATTTGTACGATTTGTTTAGTTAGGTGCACTTAATCTGTTTTTAGGATTAGCTTTAAGATCAGATCAAATTTTAGATCAAATTGATGCTGAAATACAGAAAACTCAAAAGGCTTTCCAAACTTTTTAAGCACCACTGTAGGTAGGAAGTGTAGTTTAGTAGGTGATTATTATGTGTGTTTGCACAGGTTCGCAGTGGCTGTGCCTTTATGGTTCATGTGTGCCAGGATGAACACCAGCTGTATAATGAGTTCTTCTCTAAACCTACACCTAAACTGGAGTGAGTAGCACCTGTGTCCCTGATAACGTGATGTCTTGTGTTTGCTTAAGGTGGGACTGTTTAAAATACACAATAGCTATTACAGGTTTAACTTGCTATGTTTAATGTTTGAAATACCAATTTATATTGAATGGGTAGCATTTCTACTACTGTCTGTCAGCAAAAAACATTTTTAAATATTCCATATTTTAGCCCTTATTCCATTTCTTTATTCATTGACTTCAAAGAATCATGAAGCTTAACAGAAAGTGTAATTTTAGACTTTTTTTTCTCAAACAGTGAGCTACTCGAGAAGTTATGTTTGTCACTGTATGATGTCCTCCGGCCTCTAATCATCCACATCATCCACTTGGAAACTCTGTCTGAGCTCTGCAGCATCCTCAAGAATGAGATGCTGGAAGATCACGTTCATAACAATGGTAGGCTGTTTTCCCCAGAGCTTCTGGTTTGCTACGTGAGGTATTTGGTATTGTGTCACCAGGACTCGGCTGTGGCTGAATTGTCGATGCAGTGCAAATGTATACATTTGGACAGTTTTTGTACTTGCCGTGCTAATCAGCCACATACACATATGCATGTGTATGTATACATAGAATAATGACATCCATGTATCCTCAAAGTCTAATATTGGCCAATTAAAAAACGGAAATTGCTAAAAGTATAGATCCGGGTTTTCAGACCCAGTTGCCAACAAGAGACAGAAACTGTTCTGAATCTGAGACGATGTAAACTGATGCACTCATAAATTACATTGGATCTAGGTCTTCAAGCATCAAAGGAAAAACACATTTGTCTCGGTGTTTATGTTTATTGAAAATTAGGAATGAGTGGTTTAATAAAGTGAGTTGGTACCTGAGAAGGTAAGCTCCAGTGAAAGTATGCACTTTTAGAAAAAACGGGAACATAATATATGCTCTTTGAAATGTAAAGACGAGATTGTTTTTGTACAGATGGTATCTTTTTATTTATTCAACATCAATGTACACACATAAATCTTTAAAATACATGTTTGTTGAGTCTTTTCACAACAAAGTGTTGGACTAGCAGACAAACTAGCAAAAAGTTGTAAACTAACCTGTGTGCTTTTATGCAGCTGCTCAGTTGGGTGCCTTTGATGCAGTAGTGAAGCAGATGCTGGAGGATGTCCAGGAGAGGCTGGTCTATAGGACACACATTTACATTCAGACTGATATCACAGGCTACAACCCAGCTCCAGGGGATCTGGCCTATCCTGAGAAACTGGAGATGATGGAGGTAGGTCATAGGGATGTAGATTTTCTTTTTTGTTATCTTTAAAACAACCAAAACAAAACACCCAACAATTGAAATGACTTCAGCCTCTTCAGCTTTCGGCAAAATGGATGTTATTATTTTTCTGAGAACATCCAACACTTTCTATGTACCACTTCTTGGCAGAAATGGTTAAGTTATGATTAAGCAAATAGTATTCATAAGATTAAATATGCTTTTCAGTTATAGCTTATATGTAACAGATGTTTTGTTAATATGAAATCTCCCTAATCAACTTGAGATTCTTTCTAATTTTATTAATTGAATTTTATTTTCTGTTAATTTAAGGCTTTAAAAACCTGTAGACGTCATATCCAAGCAAAAATGGAAAGATGTGATGTTCTAGCATCTAATACTATCTACTAACATTTGCCTTTGCTTTGTTGTCATCAATAGAGAATCGCTCAAAGCCTAAAAGAAGAGCAGATGAAGCAGATGTCACAAGAGTCAGTGTTTTCTGATGTACAGCTTGAGAATCCTGATGGTAGAAGAAACAGTAATGTTGGTCCGTGTTTCCAAATGGTGACACTTTTTTTTTTTTTTTTTACAACTTTTAGTGTAATTGTCATTTGCCTGATGGCTTTTTTTTTTTTTTGATTTGCACATTGAATACAGGGACTTTAGAAGCATCCCGCTTGCAGACGTCCATCTCTCCTGCTGATCTGCATGGCATGTGGTATCCTACTGTCAGACGAACGCTGGTTTGCCTGTCCAAGCTCTACAGATGTATAGATGTGAGTCATAAATCTGTATTATTGGCAAATATAAAGTGCCGTAAAAGGTGAGAGGATGTGTAGAATGCATTTTGTATTCATGAGTTTCTTTTTTCTGTGACTTGGTCTTTTTCCAGAGAGCAGTCTTCCAGGGTTTATCTCAAGAGACCTTATCTGCCTGCATCCAGTCCCTGCTTAAAGCATCTGATATCATCCTTAAAAACAAGGTTGGCACACATGGTTAAAAGTAGTTTGTTATTGTCAGTTTTAAGATTTGTATTATTATCTTCAGAATAGCTGAATAAGTGCCTTTCTTCTGACATAGTGAATAAGATCAATTTGCTTTTAGATAAAATTAACTAAAGCAGCTTTATTATACTCTGTGGTTTATTTAGCAGATATTTATAGGATTATCGCACCTTCAGATTTGCCATCAATATTTGTGCTAACTGACCCGTTACAACCTAACACTCAAACAGCAGCACCATCAGTCTCAGATGATATGTTCTCGTTCCTGGTTGAATATGTCTTCTTTCCATGTTTAAATAGCTAGCTGAGCAATAAATGGTTTAAGCTGCTTTTTTGTCATGGGAATATAGTGGAAAGAACAAGTAATGGCACTGATTGCAGTTTTCCGGGTTTTCTGCATAAATTGGTCATGAAATATGATGTGATATTTTTAAGGTGAGGTAACTCCACAGCATCTCTGTTGAGTCACTCCAGAAGGCAGATTTGTGTCTCTGAAGCCTTTCTGTAGTAGATTTACTTTGACGTTTAGGGTCATTGGGCTGCTGCATCACCCAACGTCTACTGAGCTTAAGTCTACATACAGCCAACCTGACATTATCCTGTAGGATACTTTGATAAACTTGGGAATTCATTTTTCCCTCCAATGACGAGCTGTCCAGGTCCAGAGGCAGCAAAGGAGCCCCAAATCATCATTCTCCCTCCAACATATTTTAACGTTGGGGGGATGTTTTTATGTTGGTTCATGGTTCCCTTTTTACAACATATATGCTGCTGCAAACAATTCAGCCTTAGCTTCATGGAGTGTCATGATTTGGGGCTGCTTTGTTGCCTCTGGTCATTTAATGACCAATTTATGCAGAAAACCAGGAAACGGTCTCATTACTTTTTTTTTACGACTGTATTTAGCTTTCTGGTTAATCAGCAGTTATTAATTAGACATATTCCCTCGTCTCTGAGCATTTCATGTTGTCAGTATCTTGGATAGTCAGCACATGCCCTTTTGTTTTGGCAGCCTGGAGTGTGGATTTAACAGTGTGCTATCACTTTCTGTAGACGCAAATAGATGGGCAACTTTTCCTGATCAAGCACCTGCTGATAATGCGTGAACAGATTGCCCCATTTCACACTGATTTTGCCATCAAGGAAATCTCACTGGACCTGAAGAAAACGCGAGGTAAGATAATTAAAGGTGGAGGGAACATTGGTGTTCAGCTTCATAAAGCCAGTCATTACATTCTCATGCTCATTAAGCAAGTTGTGCCTATCACATGCACCAGTGGCAACAATTAATGTGGAAATTACAACGTAATCCAACACCATAATGTACATTAACCGATGGCTCACAGGGCGGATTTTCTCCTCCAATCTCCCTCATCTTAGTCAAGGTCATATTCAATTTGGAGCACTAGAGGGCACTGTAATTCTACGTCAGCCCAGATTTAATCTCTTTGCTTTGTGTTAAGATGCTGCTTTCAAAATCCTGAACCCTAAGGCTGTTCCCAAATTCTTCCGACTTAACAGTCACAACGCCATACTTGAATTCCTTTTGGAGGTATTTTTATTTTGCCTTTTCTATTAAACATACTATACACTTCTTATACTTTGATAGCACCCTGCCTAAGGGAAACACCACTTGATAGTGCTAAACCCTTTTTCTCTGTGTCCCCCAGGGAACACCAGAGATAAAGGAGCACTATATTGACTCTAAGAAGGATGTGGACCGACACCTGAAGTTCAGCTGTGAGCAGTTCATCCAGCAGCAGACTCAGATCTTTGTGGGGACCCTTGAGGAGTTTCTCACCAAGGTAACTGTTCGAGCAGAGGCAGACTTTGCCTCCGGCAGTGATGGCTCATTCTGACCTTCATTTTATGAGTTTTTACCTTCAAAAACAGATTTTTAAATCATTTGTTTTTCCACTGATCACTAACAGTCACAGTGCATTTCTATCCACCATATATAAAATGGCAATTTTTTTTATCTAGGATATTTTTTCTGTTTTAGTGTGTGTACAGTATATATTCACGTATTTTGATATTTTATTGTTTTTTTATTAGAGTAATTCTGCTGCATTTCTTGCTTGTCTAAAATTCTACTTATCTCACTCTGTTTTGTATTGTTTAGGTAAATACTCTTCATCTAAGAATAAACTGGCTAAAGGAGCAAGGCAGCCTTTTGTGTGTATTTGGATAGATTAGAGTAACTATCACAAATCTTTTCTAACTTTAAAGTTTAGTTTTGACTGTGTCTGTACTCAGGTTGCAGCTCTAAAAGCCATGGCTAACCAAGGTGGTCCCACGTACAATCTGTCTCAGCAACCTTGGGCACAGCCAGGTAAGATTTATCGCAGGAATCGCTACTGTACTGTAATTCATCAGAACTTGTAAAGCACATGGTAGAGGGCATGTCAATATTTTATTTTTTCCTTTACTAGTACTTTTTTCTTTTTTTTCAGCAAAGATCAACGATATAGTGATGGCTACCTACCGGGTGATGAAGAGCAAGCTGCCAAGCACTTTACAGAGCATGTCCTTGTACTTAGCCAACAGAGACACAGAGTTCATCCTTTTCAAGCCTGTCCGGGTGGGTGGCAGAAATGCTACGGTGTAACGTGTACTGCATGAGTCAATTTCTTTTAAGCAATTGTCAAACTCAGAGAAGCCTTCGACACAAACCACTAATACCAATAAGTATATCTACTAAATGAAATAGTAGTTGTTGAAATTATTGGTCTACTGGACAGTGCTGTTTGCTGATGTGAGCATGGCAACAACCTCCTCACATCATCAGAAATCATTAATTACATGCAATTAATCCATAGTAAGGGGTTGGCACTGTTGCAACAGGCCTGTCAGTCAGTTTTGGAGGGCTTTAGGTAACAACCCTGTATTTTAAATGAGGCTGAGGTTGACCCCATTGTTTCTATTTGGCTTGCAGATTGTGCCTTTAGCTGTAATTTATCAGTGTGATTGAACCATAATAGAGAAATCTTTGTGCTGCCTGTGTACTGTTCATCAAGGTGCCAGGTAATGCTGAATGAGAGAGAAGCAAAATTCTGCTGTTGACATGGAAACAAGATACTGGGGGGACACAGGCCAGATGGAAATGTAGTGTTAATTTCCCTCTAGCACTCAGTAATCGGATGGCTTTTTCCACAGAATAACATCCAGCAGGTGTTCCAAAGACTGCATGCCTTTCTTCAAGAGGAATACAGTGGAGAGGACCTTCAAATCATTGCGTGTCCATCTATGGAACAGGTACAGTACTGTGAGATTAGCACAGCTCAAGGCACCTAACATACTTTTAATAATAGTGCTGCAACATCCAACATGGCTCAAAGCAACTTCAGTGGGGAAATGTTAGATAATGTATGCCGGGTAAGTCATGGTGAGCTCTCATAATTTTCCACGGCTCTCTTCCAGATTAACCTACTGCTGTCTGTGAATAAGTAATGCCCAATGTTCAATGTGGCGATGAACACCCTCTGTATAGCAGTGCTACAACTCCGGCCATGACCAGGAGCTGAAGTGATGGACAAAAAATAACCTGCACTAGGCCAAAGATTCTCAGACAGAGGCTCAAAGTATGGAAGTATGATGATCTTCATGTATTCTTCTTCTTGAAGTCCATGACAAACTGGGAAGTTGAGGGTAGAATTGTGGGTAAGGAATTTTTTTTTTTTGCATTTTGTTGACTAAAATTGAAGGTGGGGTTGTTTTCATGTAGGAGCAATCCATAATGAGTAGCGTTTTGGATCACTGTTGCATCAGTCTGAACACCAAATTGTTGTGAATAAAAAAGAATTTGCACACTATGTGAGGGCGGCAGGTGAATTATATGAGAACGTTCAGTGTTTAAATGTGCAAAGACAGGCACTAAATAATTGCTCAATAGCAAGGTAACTAATGGCCAGTTAAGAGATGCCTAGATTCCCTTGATGGACATGCAATGACAACGAGTAAAAAATGCTGCAAAATATTTTATTCCTCAATTTTTAAATTCTAGCAGTCTTTGTAATGCATTCAGTAAAACTCCACAATGACCTGGTGTGCTACAGGATACTCAGGTCATAGCAAAACCCACACAGCTGTTCTTTCCCTGCCAGATGTTTTTTTAAGATTCTTCCATCTTGTTGTGAATGGGTTTGTTATTCTGTTGCAAATATGTAAAAAAAAATATGATGAAATCTTATGTTTTATACTTTTCCTTTTATACCTTGATTTAAATACTAATCTACTTATACTCTGGCAAATGACTGGACCGTTGGCAGTTTTGCACTGCATATGACTTATGGTCCTTAAAGAGTAACAAAGGTAACAGGACGTTCTCAATGTAAAATTTGCCTGGATGTGTCCCATGTAAAATGACATGTACAGTTATACTATTTATGAACATTCTGATTAAAAAAAGTTAAGAATTGTTGGTTTTATTTCTAGAAAACACTTTGTCATTGGATTCAAATTCAGGGAATGTTGCTTCACATAAATGAGAAACTGCCATTCAAGGACATCATCGACTTTAGGGGGTCTTCTTGGCAGACTGCTGTTGTTTCACTGGCAGCTGCTGTCTTTCCATCTGTGAGATGAGGCTTTGCTGGGGCTTGACCTTCTGTGGACTGACAGTGTTTTGATAGGTGATCAGGGACTGGATGTTCTGGAGCAGGACATTGATCTTTGCACTCTTCTGCTGCAGATACCTCTGAAACATGTCAGGCCCCTGCAGCATTAGACCTTTGTCTTGATTCAGCTGTGATAGCACGGAAATACAAAGTAAAGTAGAATCAATGAGTTGGCCTAAATTTAGGTTGACTTTTCATGTATGTCTATTGTATTTCTGCTATTGGTACAAATTCAATTTAACTCACCACATGAACTTACTTTAAGCTTTGCCCCTACATTAAGCTGTATGCTATACTTGTCAGATGTAAAATTGATGCAAATGTGCTCCTGGGACTGGATGCGGATGTTGATGTTAGGACTCAGTGTCAGGGAGAGGGGCTGGTAGGGTGGAGCATGAACATGTTGCTTATCGTCTAGCCAGCTCCAGTGTTTTTTCAAATCTCCTGTGTCACTGTAATAAGTACCTTCCCATGGAGTCAGATTCACCCTAATAAAAAGAAGCAGCTTGGCAACTATAATACCCTGGGGATTTTATTGTCAGCTTTCATTTCTGTCTGCTGCCAGTTGTATTAGTAATTACAATAACCTAAACCTAAAATGCTTCTACAGAGAGCTGCTGATTTAATGTTTCGTATTTATAATGTAAAAGAAAAAAACAGTCATACCACATACAGCCATTGTTGTGGTAACAGGTACCCTGTCCTCTGGATATGAACACTGCCTGAATATGAGGCTGATGCTGATTGTTTTCCAGCACCACCACACAAGAGCAGTCAGCTGATTGTGCAGCAGATATAAGAATAGCAAGTCTTCCTGATGGGTAGCTTTTAAATATGATTAAGGCGAACAGTTAAACATTAGGTATTTATGATATTCTGTCAGTAAATTGTTAGGTTCAACTCAAAGGATACTACACTTGCCCAGTTCCATCTGGAAAAATCACAATAAAGGTTTGACCATTACCGTAGTGTTTGATGAGTGGTGTCTCCCTCTGTTGAACCAAACACATGAATTAATTAATGTAAACTTGTATGTGCTCAGCTCCAGTTATGGTATTGTTAGGGTATATGCACATTTGTTTGTGACAATGAATGCAGCATATGTGATTACCTTCAGTCCGGTATTTTCCATGCTGAATGAGAACATATTTCCAGAATCCATTATTTCTATTTCAGGTAAAGAAGCTTCCTTTTTGAAAGTCCTAGGATTTTCTGAGAGCAGACTGTATAGGGTGCCAGATGCATGTTGTCCTGTAATGTAGTTAAACATGCCATGGATGAAGCAATTGGAAACATTACTAAATAGAATCTGCATGAGATATCTGGTAGAGAGTGGGTGTGTAACCTCCTCTAGGAGACTGACAATACAAGCTCTTTTTAGCTTTCAAACCTTTCAACCTGCAGTGTATGATGGAAAATGTAGCATCAGAGATCCAGTGTGTGATGGAAATTGAAAACCATTTAAAAGTGGAAACCAATAATGGACAAGAACAATCCTGACCTTTGATCTTTCTGCATCGCCAGACCCCTATCAGACATACTTTCTTTAGTGATAGCCACTGCATCCTTTGGAAAAATCTCTGATAACTTCCATGCCTTCTTACAACAGAAAAACTGTCAAAGAGAAAAAACTGACTGTTGTAAATGTATGAACACAAATAATTTCATTATCATATTTAATATTATCATATTATTGCTTATTGTCACACTAAAAAAGCATTAATGCTAATATTTAATTACCATACAATGGCAATTAAATATTTTACTGTGAATGCCATCTGTCTGGGTTCTGTGCTTTAAATTCTTCTCCTTGACATTTTTAGTCTTGTCAAGTGGCGCTTGGGAGAAAAAATCTTGATTTTACTTGGTATTTATAGTATTTAAGTATAATATAATATAATATAAGTTCACAAAAGATGTTTTTTGGCTCATACAATATGAATAAACGCATGTTGTACTTCATCCAGGCTTAAATGTTTATACCGGAACTTTAATCACTGAATACTGAACATCTGAATTTCAAATGTCTATTAAACAATACAAAGAGTACAGCCATGCTTGCAGTTATGAGGCTGCAGCGGAGCTAAATGC
Organism: Ctenopoma multispine; assembly: GCA_034779795.1. Lineage (NCBI taxonomy): Eukaryota > Metazoa > Chordata > Actinopteri > Anabantiformes > Anabantidae > Ctenopoma > Ctenopoma multispine. Next base: position 9,757,611 of record JAUYWH010000013.1, read on the forward strand.
TAATGTCAGCATGCTACAATGCTCATAATGGAAATGCTCATATATTGTCAGAAGATGGAATGTTTACCACATTTATCATCTTAGTTTAGTATGCTGCAATAATACAAAAATTTGCTAATTAGTGCAAAAAACAATGCACCGCTAAGGCAAAAGGGAATGTTATTAGTCTTGCATGGTGTTTGCTCATACTAAAATACTAATTCATCTTCTGTGGTTCATGAATATTCACACTAAATGTCGCGGCAATCCATCCAGTATCTGGGAATATATTTCACAAGGAAGAAAACCGGAGAAAAATCAAAGCACCTAAATTCAGATGAGTCCTTTTGGTTGTAAAATATTTATTTGCTTTAAATTTAGTGGCATTTCAATTTCCAGAGTAAGTATTCAGTGTTTCCTTCCAAAATTATTTAAACTGCAAACCGCATACTTTGACACTGTAAATGAGCAACGCTAGTTTTTATTTGGACAACAGTGTGTTGCTGTATTAGCTGCACATTCACTCTCTCACCTCTTCTGGGTCAGCCATGCCGGCTATCTGATCCCTGGCCACTGGGGGTTTCTTCAGCTTCTGGCAGTGCTCACAGCAAATGTTCAACACAGTCTGTAGCAAACTCTGTGAAGAGTGTGATCTACTTGAGGTTGAGATCTGAAACATTATAGGAATAGACACTTTTACTTATTTATTTATTTTTAATCACATTTTCTCTCCCAAAATCACAAATACAGAGTATACAAATATTTCAGTTAATGATGCATTAAAAAAGCATGAGTCTGGCACGTTTTTAAACAAGCAGCAGTGACAGGCTAGTTTTGATGCAAGACAAATGCAGACTAATTGCATGTTCCTTAAATGAATTCATATTTATACTAGCAGAGGGAAAGGAGCACTTTGAAAGTGGCATTTTCCTCCATACCTTGTCCAGATTACTTAAAGACTGTGTAGTTTCTCCTTGGCAGGCTGTGGGAGTTTGAGGAGTTTCCTTGCTGAGTGAATTCAACACTTCATTATCTGGGGATATCTCCAAGTCAGACTTTATGTTTTTAGGAACGCTCTGAGGAGAAAAAACAAAGACACTTCATAATTTATTAAATTCTTTGAGGTCTTTAGCTTGTGCTTCATGAATAAATCAAAACCTTGAAACTCCATGTCTCTGGATACCATGTCATATCGTCTTTCACAAGATAAAACTTACACTGTGACAAGCATAGACAGGACTGTGAAAACTCATATCCAGTATTTATTTGGCACTAGTTAAATTAGCTCCTGGGGGGGGGGGGGGGGGGGGGGGGGGGGGGGGGGGGGGGGGGGGGGGGGGGGGGG
>JAUYWH010000013.1:9758944-9788431 GCA_034779795.1 Ctenopoma multispine
TTTATTTGTCAATTTTTAAATTATCTAATCCCCCCCCCCCCCCCCACACACACACACACAAAGACATCATACATTATATGCTAATTACATCCATTCACAATTTGTCTAATGTCCATAACATAAAACTTAAAACATAAAATAATAACAATAAAATTAACATAAAATAGTCTTTGTAGAGCAGCCTCACAAGCTCTAGATGCCCTAGCAAAGCTTTTGGTTTTCAAGGACATTTCATCACTGCACGTAAGACAGTAGATGATTTTACAGTGTAGAATATTTCATTACGATTTTGCTGTTGCAAACCTCCTCTGTGGTTTATACCTTAACCCAACACACTCACCTGCGTGTACCTTGTACCTTGACTGTACTCTCCCTCATGTCTCCAGTCAGTCTGTGTACCAACGCTGACTCTGCTGACAACTCTCCCATCAAATGCATGGATCGTCAGGTATTCACATGAGCTTACACTGGAACCAGTGCTCCATAATCAGTTTAATAACTCAAACAGGGTGTTGATGCAATAAGCCTCTTAAACATTAAAATACAATCAAATGCAGCTACTCTGCAGTACTGCTACCTACCATATGGAAAATGTATTATTAATTCTCACATGCACTGACGATTTGTGTTTTCTATATTGGATCTTCATTAGCTGAACTGTGATATGTGTACTGGTTATTATGATGTGGGTGAAGTGTCAGTTTGTGGCATTTTTTTCCTAACCTCTCTTTCTTTACAAATCTGGAATTTGTCGTTGAGTCCATTTCAGTTGTTTTTCCTGGTTGGTCAAGTGTATGCATCTTCATCTTTGTGATTTCTTTTGACTCATTTTAAACGGAATGCAAAAGGAAACAAACAAAAAAAAAGAACTGGATACATAATGGTCAAATAAAAACAGCATTTGTTGCATAGCATTGTTAAACTACGTCCTATAAAGTAAATTCTTTTTTTATATGTTTTCAATGACCTGCATTTCTCTTCTATCATATGCTAGGTAGTAATCATACCTAAAACCTAGGCAATATTGTAGTTATTTTACTTATGGCGGTAAAGCAAATGTAAATTAAGCTTTGACAGAAAACATTAAAAGGAGAAAGAGAGAATATTCATATCTTTGTAGTTTTTTTTTTCTTCACCATCTGCAATCGCTGTGAAAATCAGACATGTACCCACATTCAGTGGCCATATGAGCTCTGGGAATGACACTAATTAACAGTCTTCCAGTGGGTCATATATAGTGACTAGGAAATGGGAATACATTTTAAGAGTAGTCTGCAATTGCTTCAAAGAGAAGACTACTTAAGGGATATTATAAGAATGTTGCCGGCAGCTACAAATAAATTAAAATGCACTGAAAAACAACCCTTGTGTAATAACCCTGTGACACTAACATAACCACTGTGAATGTGATGCCAAAAAAAAATTAAATGAGAAACCTACATTGTATAGTAATATGTACATGCTATAAATTACTTGACAACATGCAGCAATATGTATATTTCATAAATTGCTTGACAAATAAAATACAAGCTATATATATTTATATATTGCACGTACATTACATGATGCATAAAACCCTACCATACCCATAGAATAGTTTACTTTTAAGCTACCTACCTCACCTTTTTATTTACCAAAATATAGATGCAATATGTTATGTTACCTTAACCAATGTTCATTTGCTTGTTATGCTATTGTGTATTTTCATCTCAAAGCATGCTTCTTTTCAATCTTACTTTTGACACAGTATGACTATGGTAACATGATGCACTGTATGATGTTTTCTATTAAAAAGGGATGCTACTAACCCAAAAACACTAGGTAGAAAAAATATGCTATCAGTAGTTGAGAAAAAAAATGTATTAATTAATTAAAGTTACTGTAGGTCTGCAAATGTATGACTAAAATAATTTGGAACAGGCTGTGTATGTACGCTGTAAGCCTTACACCACAAAGCACAGTTCTCTAATGCTTGCAGTTTAGCCTTTGCAAATCCATTATGCTGTGTTTACTTGCAGAATAAAGTAGTTATTTATATTATAAATAATACAATATAACGCATAGCGAGGAGTACGTGAGGTTTGTTCTTGCTGACATGTCCAACTAAATAGCTGCCTGTGTTACAATAGTAAGTGCAGGGAAATTATTTAATATAAAACAGTTATTATCACTGCTATTTGGTGTTTTTCAGAAGCTGGATTTCATGTAAATGCTAAATAATCCCTAGTTAGGTAGCGCGGGATAAGTGGTGTTTCAGCTAGGAAGATGAGCATGTGATGTTTTTGAGAGATAAATGGTGAGAGGGATGAGGGGGGTATATCTAATAATAAGTGTGTTTATGCATTCCTGTCTGTTTACTTTCACTGCTGAGCCTTTTCATTTTCTTATAAAATAGACAATATGTATATACTGTATATGCAACCTGTGTTTTTTGCCTGTTTTGACAACCAGGCACAAGAACTAGCTGCGAAAACAAATCAAAAATTGTAAATGTAAATGTTGAAGGTCTTGCTGAAAAGAACTGTTTTAATAGCTTTTCATCTTTCAGTTCTGTGGTGTAGCTTTTTAAAAACAATACACAGACAAGCTGTTGTTTCCTCTCTAATATTTTTATATCCTCCTGCTGGATTTCTCATGAATTTTCATGGCAGCAGAGTTTAACTATTATTTCTTTTTTTAAATTACTTTAATCGGCGGTCTGCTTTGGCAATTTATTCACTAATGAACCAAAACCAGAAATCAATTTCTAGAAAGCTCAAACACATGATTGTAAGTAAGAGATATAGAGATTTTGAATAATATAAGACTATACATAAACAGTAACATAGCTTTCTGTATTTCTGTTTTAGTTTTCATGGGCTTTTATCTTTTCGGGTGATTTCTCCATTATTATTTTCCTGCTAAGCTTCTGCTCCTGGGCACTGAAACTGTAATGTGGGATAATGTTGTGCTGATTTTCAGAGTGGCGAGATATGCAGGTCTGCATCTGCCCAAGCAGAGAGTAAATCTTTGAACTCTTCATTTTGATATACCCCTCCAGAACATCTTGTCCACGTTTGCCATGGCTCTCTGGACAAATGAGCTGCATTAAAAGAAAAACAATATGCCCCTTTTAACATCTATTCTTTTTTCTGTGTACATTTACAGTAGCATGTAAAAGCTTCATTTGCTGAATACAGTTTGACATAGTATTCATGTGGAGAGGACAAAGAGAAAAACATATTGTAAATCACTGCATGCATTTCCTACCTTAAGCTTTGACCCAACACTGAAGCGCACAACGTTTTCCTGATGTGCCAAGGTGACATACATACATTCTTGTGAGTGTATACGCACACTGATGTGTGGGCACAGGGCAAAGGTGAGAGGCTTGAAGGGAAGCTTATGTGCCTGCGGGTCAAAATACCACCAGTTCCAGCGCCTCCTTAAATCTCCTTTCTCACTGAAGCAGAGACCTCCGAAAGGGGTCAGATTCAACCTTCAGACAGGGATTAGCGATACAGGAGGTCAAAAGTCTTTTATTAAACCTAAGGAATCGGAACCATTTGGTCTTTATGACATGAAAGATACAACATGTAATAACACAATTTGTGACCAATTTCTAGTAGAATAAAATTAAAGAAAATAAAAGCAATAATTTGACATTTTTGAAATATGCTTTTTATTGTATCTTTCTAGCAGACGGATTTACTTAGCTGTGTCCCAAGGAAATAAAATAGATGAACCTCTAAGCATACTAATCAACATATATCACATTTCTGATGATTAATCTGTACAGAAACTAAAATCTAAATATTTCAAAATGTCATTTCACAGGGATACTATGACAGACTAGGTATTTAGCTGTGAGCAGTAAGTGCCTGGAATCTGTGCTTGGCATTTTTACACTGTTTTTGTACAGATTGAGCAAAAAAAAAAAAAAAAAAGAAAGGTGTTTATTAGTGAGCTTTTGAGGAGCTGTTATAGGTGACTTTGCTAATGCAGAGAGAACCAAGCTAGCTGTGGTAGCTAGCTCTGATTTCCAGTTTATGTCAAGATAAGCCATGTGTATTATTATCGTATCTGCCAGAAAAAATATGCACATTTCCCAAATTACTCATTTAAGATGCTATTTTAGAAATAACTTTGCTTAAATTAGCAATAATAGTTATTATACATACCATATGAATCCATTGGGATGGTAACATGTGGAGTGGCCTTTGTTTGTGAAAATGGCTTTCATGCTGGGTGCTACATCCTTGTCAGCCAAGATTATGTAAGTGAAGTCATCAGCTTCTGCAGAGGATATTATAATGGCGGCGTTCCCAGAAGGATAACTTTGTCTATTAAAGACCATTAACACTGTGCGCACCGTTTATCAAAGGGAACTAATGTGTACCCTCTCATTAGTATTTTCGACCTTGTCCTACTTGATCTTTCATGTTGTGCACTGATTAAAAGGATACAAAACATTACCCGTTCCATCTGGAGATAAAGTGAGAAAACATTTCCCACTTTTGTAGAACTTTTTAGTTACTTCTTTTAGCTGTGAAACAAAATAAACAAGTTATTTATTACATTTCTGGTTAATAAATGAATGATAAAGCAACTATTCTGGTTTAAGAGAGAGACCACAGCAACACACTTTCAACAGTAATGTATTACTACAGCAAAGCATAAATATACCTTTGGCTTGCCATCTGTCTCTTCTTGTAGTGTAAACATGCCAGTAGTATTTTTGATATCTATCTGAGAGATGTGAGACTCATCATTGATGTTGGGAATCTCTTTTGACAGCCTGTAGGAGGTTTTATGTTTGATCTCAATATGGCCTGAGCAGACAAAGGAGAAAATCTATGTATTGATATCAGTGAGAAGCATAAAAGACTCCACACTTCATATCTTTTTCATTTGCACCAGTTTGTCTAGACCATGCCTCAGGTTGTATACTTACTTGAGTCTTTAGTCATGCTTTCTCTTTTAGATTTTCTCTGGATTTGCAAATATCTCAACCTACGTCAAAAATTGACCAAGTTATTTTCTCCAAAAATGGGAAAAATTGAAGGTCATGCTTAGTGTCAGATTGGCTGCCTGTGGCACTTGTTATTTTCTATTAGCATGCATTACTGTAAAATCAATATAAATGCAATATGGAACAATCAATTGCAACAGCCTCATCACAACCATATAAAAATAAATGCAGGTACAGCTACATGAAAGCTGAGCCCACTTGTCACTCACCTCTCCTTTGCTAATGCTTTAGCAGTTTCCCGCTCCTCCTCACTTATGATGCTTGCATTAGGGTTCACATTAATCTTAATATTTGACTTGATCTGTTCCAGTTTTTCTCTCTCTTTCAGGATAAGCTCTCTCATTTGTTTAGCCTGCTCACAACAAATGAGCTGAATAAAAGAAAATTTCAACATTGCACACTCTGTTTTGTTTTTTACTTTTATCACTTTGAATGTTTTCTAAGCACAAATGGAGATGATTCTTTCATCCTGCAAAGGCATATCTGTACAGTCATTATTGCCAAAGAATTTCTTTTCAATTTCATGTATGAGGAAAGTTTCACTCACCTTCTCAAAGTCAGTTTCATTTTGCAGTAGTTCCCAGTGTATGAAGGGCTGACAGAGCTGCTGGCAATAGTCACATTGAGCAAGATGCACATCCTGTTTAGATTGAACCTCGGGAACCTACAGTGCAGCAGAGAACACATTCACAATCACCTCTGCACCTCTGATATTATAGCCTCCACACACTGCTATTACTGTGGGAAAATGAAAAAGACCATCACTGTCATTTCCAGGCACTTTGGGCAATATAGAGATACTCCACAAAGTCAACAGTACCTTTTGAACATGAGGAATTTGTTTCAGCTCTGGCTTATATGCTATGAGACGAGGCAAACCCACACAAGGTATATCATAGTCCTCTGCTACGGAGTCACATTCTGTCTCCTGGTGTAATAATAAGAAATGAACATTTATTGTAGTTAATGTAGTAGTATTGTAATTACATGTAAGCTACATTATTTAGAACCTGCAGCACGATACTGTGTATGTATAGCCTCTACCATCAAGAGGAAGCTCTATACAAAAGACTTTACAGCTCTGTAGTGTATGGATTGTGCAGCCTTAGATACATTTTGAGGGCTATAGAAATGAAAATAACCTGACTTGACTTGACTATGTAACACATTTTTGCCATGAGCATTCTACCTCTGAGGATTCAGGGACAGTGGCCACACTCACCAACTCTGCCTGCAACAACATCTCTTCAATTTCCTTTTGAACTGCAGAAGAGAGAAATAATTAGGAATTTGACAGATGCCCAAGTCATGAGAATCAAGAGGAGGCAGGAATAGGTGACCCTTTCACTCCAAAACTGATGACATAGCTTACCTTGACAGTTGAAAAAGAGGCTCTGCTCCACCCACTCCCAGTCTGTCTGGGTTTGAGAGCTCACCAAAGAAATTAATCTTCCATCCAGCGCATGTACCTCCATGAGCTCTGGCGAGACTGGACTGCTCAGGACACAGAGAAATTACAGAAATTGCAGTTTTATCAGAAAAACTCAATTTCTGCCTTTTGGGGGTAGAAAAGCACCTCAACTTGCTAAAGGAGACATAAAGGAGACACCTCTGGTATATTAAAATCATTTTAAGGTACTTTCACAAATATATGTACTCTTGCTAAGTAGCTAAAGTAAACATATTGTTTAATGACAATGTTAAAATATACAGTACATCTAAACAGTATAGTATATAATAGTATAGTGCAGCCTCAGTTTAGTCCTAATATGAACTGGCAACCAGTCCCAGGGCATGTTGGGATACAAAATTGTAGCTTGCAGGTTTGTTGAATGATAAACAAACCAAATAAGTCTAAAAAGCAACGCATGTCATGAAGTTAGATTACAGAATTTTAACATTCATGGTTCGAGGTTACTGCAATTTTTCTCCTACCTTCCTAAGTGTTTTGAGTTGGAAAATATTTGAAACCACCTTTATCCAATGGAAAGGATGACTGCCAACTATAATAAACCCAACAACCCTATTTTCAAATGAAATTGCGGAAGCATAATTGTGGTTTTTTGCGAGACCCACTCATAAATCACACAACACTGACAATGTTTTGATGTTTTTTTTCAGTATGAACCTTTTACCTGACTACTAAGATGCGATTTTATTATTGTTAAATACTAAATTAACAATATAGGTCAATATTTTGGTCATTAAATGTATTACAGAAAACTGGTTCTTCATTCAGAATAATGTAAAGTAGACTTCCTTACAATTTTTCTTTTATAGATGTACTTGGGGATCTTGGTTCTGTCCAGTGAGCTGTGTGTAAAGGACAAAGAATGATATATTATTGTAAAACATAACAGACAGTCTAACTATGAACTCTTCAGTCATTCATTTTTGTATCCAGCTCAACCAATTCGCTTTTTTATTCACTTCTTCTATTGAAAACATGTCAGCACATAGTTTCCCAAGGTCGTTTGTCGATAGTGAAACACAGATTTCAATGTTCAAAAGACAGCTGGAGTAGTTGTCAGGTATTATATTAACAATGGGATCTTTCTGGTCCTCACATGTTCTGTGCTCCTCCAGGCTCTTCAAGTTGTCAGAAAGCTGTCGAGAGGAGAAGTCACCTTCTTTAGGACTCTCAGGAGATACTGCGGCAGTATCTGTCTGGTAGGATGGAGACTGACTCATGTTTTAAAAACAAGATATGACAACTAAAGCAAAATAAAGCTCACTGAATAATGCACCGTTCCATTTGTATCATTTTTGTTGTTGTTCAAGTGCAGTTGCCCGGCAGTAGTTGTGCATCAGGCTTATGTAGATCCAAAATAGCATATAGCCAAGAAAGATAGTTTTCTGGTTTTAATTATGTTCACTTATGCTGAATTAGAGGTAGATGCTCTGTGCCTTTAAGCAAGAAGATTTTTGTGATCTCGTCATACACATTTTACTACATTCAGATTTTCTGTTGAACCTTTACGTCAAACAAGATGAGGGCCAACTTTTAAGCTTACAAGAGGGAAACAACTGTAGCATAATATCCCTACTGAAGCCTATAAAATGATCTCACTCTGAGATAACAGACAATACCCTTCAACACCATCCTGTCATTCAGGCTGATGCATCAAGGGAAGTAATTACAGTCACTACTGACAGATCGATGACTAATGCTGACAACAATACCTCAGTCTATAAAACCTTGATTTCCCTCTGCTGAGTTCTAACATTTACAGCAGACACAGCAACAAAAAGAACTCCTTTTGTGTTAAACACACACTCTATTTTGTGGGTATTACAGGGACTCGTTCGATGCAGAATTTGTATATGTACATCTAAAGGTAAGCTGGCATGATTTGCTGTACTTTATAGCTATATACTTACCATCTTGTCACTTTTAATTAAATAAATTTTTAATGTACCCGTAATGTTTTTGATTATTTTCATTCTCCTTATAATCCTAGTGTTGACAGGAAAAATAATTCAGGGTCTTTGGAGAATCTTTCATCAACAATGTGGACTGTGGCTGTTGTTCTTTGTTTGGGACTTGCTCTCATCGGAGGAGAAGCCAGTGATCAGCATTCAGAATCACTCCCTGTAACTGAGCTCTATGAAACCACCTCCCCAGGTCTTTTAATATTGGACAAGCAGAAATCCAACAGCTCAATCCATCCACCCCAAGTGGCAGGACCAAAAACACTGCACCCTCCTATGTGCTTAGAGTCAGCTGGAATCAGAGACACCTTCAAATATGTCAATACTGTGGTCTCCCTGCTTGTGTTTGTTGTTGGAATAGTGGGAAACTCAGCCTTACTGAAGATCATATATGTAAACAAATGCATGAGAAGTGGACCGAACATTCTCATTGCGAGTCTGGCTTTGGGTGATCTCATACACATTGTGATAGACATTCCAATCAACACATACAGGGTGAGTTATTCACCTCATCGTGTGCAATTACAGTGAAAACAAATGTGGCACATTTTCCCATTGCTCTGCAATTTCTATCCATTTAAAAACTTCAATCTTACCTGGAATTGATTGTGGGTGTATTTTATACTGAAACTGTCCTTTATATCTATTGCAGCTCATGGCTGAAGACTGGCCATTTGGTTTAGTACTGTGCAAACTTGTCCCTTTCATACAGAAAACCTCTGTTGGAATTACTGTGTTGAGCCTATGTGCTTTGAGTGTTGACAGGTAAGGAGATAAGCAGTGCTGTCCTATGCCCTACAAGAAAATAGTGTTTGCAGCTGACTTATCTGTATTTCATCAAACAGACAGAATTGTTTAGCATCAGCCCTTGAAATGTACTATAACTGAAAAATGTATCATGGTTACAGACAAAATATCCCCCAAGTCATAACATTTTCTTATTGATTTTGCAGATACCGAGCTGTAGTATCCTGGAATCGAATCAAAGGCATCAGGGTTTCAGTGTGGACAGAAATCGAAATTACTCTGATATGGGTTATTTCTCTCCTGCTAGCTGTGCCTGAAATTGTCGGCTTTGATATGATTACAATGAACTATAAAGACAAGCATCTCAGAATATGTCTGCTTCATCCAATGCAAACCACACAATTCATGCAGGTAAAGTAATTGTCTCCACCCACTGTAACAGGATGAAACATGCAGCCCTGGAACAACTAATAGCTCTAATGTAACATCACTAATATCACATTCCTGCAGATGTGATAAATTATACATGCTGAAATTTAACAACTACCAAAGCTCATGTTATCTTATATATTTTTATCAACAGTTTTATAAATCAGCCAAGGACTGGTGGCTCTTTGGCTTCTACTTTTGCATGCCACTGGCTTGGACTGGTATTTTCTACACACTCATGACCAGGAAAATGCTGAGAAATACTGAGAATACATTAAGTGACCACACCAAGCAGGTTGTTTTATTATCAATTAATTTTATTTATTTATTTTAAACTTTAATATGAATTTTAATGTTGATCATTATCTGTTTTTCAAAGAGACGAGAAGTTGCAAAAACAGTCTTCTGCTTGGTGATTGTGTTTGCACTCTGTTGGTTGCCACTGTATCTGAGCAGAATCTTGAAATCAACCATTTACGATGAAAAAGATCCTAATAGGTGTCAACTACTAAGGTGAGCTTTTAAAATTAAGTTCCATTTTTGTTGTTCATTGCCTGGTGTGTGTTCTTCTGTGTGTTTTACTGCTTATCCTCCTTTCTTAGTGCCTTTCTTGTTCTGGACTATTTTGGCATTAACATGGCATCACTCAACTCGTGCATCAACCCTATTGCGTTGTACATAGTCAGCAATAGATTTAAGCGATGTTTTAAGGTAAGATAAACTGTCATCTTTTTATTGTCCGTCCTATTCATGGTGCTATTCAATTTCAGTTTTATCTGGTGGGGGTGAAAAGACTTTGGATGAGCTATCATATATGTCATCAAAAAGATATGGAGTCGTGTCTGTAAAACGGCCAGACTGGTGCAAGCAATGACCAGAGGGGGCAATAAGTGAAAATGGTTTGGAAAACCATCGTCAGAAAGAGAACAAAAAACAGCCGCTTGGCAATCTACCAGACAGTTCATCACTGAATCACAGTGATGTGTTATGAGGAAGAAAATATAGCTTCAAGGCAGTTTTCAAGGGAAGACATTTAAAAACCTTTATTGTGTTACTAGCGCAGAGGACAATATCTAAAATATGTTTGGATTTGTTTTGGCTATCAGCAGATACTCTTCATTTGCAAAATCATATACTTTTTTTGTTAAGATTGCTTTTCCGCTTCAATTAAAAGACAACTCAACTAATGTCTCACAGAAAATGTCCTGAATTAGTGAAGATGTTTATATTAAATCATTATTAGAAGACATACAACACGAGCCTTTTCACTTAGATTCCACTAATGCTCCACACATAAAGACTTTCTGATGAGCCATCTCCATGTGAAGCTGATGGAAAATGTGTTTTGTCCTCTGACCGAATGTCTTTGTCTTTGTCTTTGTGTGTGTGTGTGTGTGTGTGTGTATGTGTGGTCCTTCAGGCGTGTCTGTGCAGACGGTGTGTACCTCTTCAAGCTGTTACCCATGACAAAGTGCAGTCTGTTTTGAAGTCCAGAATGCAGGATCAACCCTCAGAGGAAAGCAACAACATCAAAGCTCACAGGCAGACATCTACACCTCTACCTGAGCAGGAGAACACCTCACTGTGTTAACAAAACTCATGTGGAACTGAATTACTTTGTGAGTTCTTCAGTATTTCATTGTATATACAAGGCTATCGAGGCAGATATCAAAGCAGTAGCTCCACATGCCATCCTAATAATATAAAATACCCTGTGAATAACATGCCGCAGTGTCTTTTGTACTGCTGTCATCAGTTGAACATCTGCTTTGGCATGAGCAACCTGGAGTCAGACTGTTCAGACTATTTGCCCCCAGGGCTTGACTCACTCCCAAACATTACATCAGATTTTACCTAGTACCTATCCTGTATCATGCATCACAGTTCTCAAATCACTGTTTTGGGCATGAGGTTAACCTGGCACCCATCAACAGAAATCTTGTCACGGCTTACCGCCTGCATATATATTATTTTGATTCGCTTTCTGGATTCTGGAAAGACACTGTGCCTCAGGAAATCAAGCAAATGGGAATTCAGAATTATTACAGTGAGTTTTAATGGGGTATGGTGTATTATTAACACATGAATGTGTGTTTTCATCTCTGTTAAGTTTCCCAAACACAGAAACCTCAGAGTGTATAGTGTTCTGCTTGTTCTTGAGAAACATATTAAATCAGTGCCACAAGTATATTCTGTCTCCGCCACTGAATGACTGATTGATGGTGGCCTATTTTTAATGCATTGTTAAATGTGTAATGCACAGAGACACTTTATAAAAGACCTGAGAGTGGGGAAGAAGGAAAACGAAGATGACAGAATGAGGTCAGGAGGAGAGAAGGATGGGAGGGGGACGGAGTGGGGGTAGATGAGCACCTGATAGGTCTCCCTGTCACAGGACAAGGCAAGCACAAATAGAGCGCTGTTCTTCCATATAACGCTGTATTAGTCGGCAAAACTGTCGATGCTCTGCAGTGGAATGCCTATTAAAAGTTTATCTCGCATAAGTGAAGAGAGCAACTCTCAACTGTTTGTTTCAGTAGTTTGTTTGAATACAATCGTGTAAATGTTTATGTCATTTCAGGCCAACGCAGAAAAGAAGTTTGGTAGAATATATTTTATTTTCTAGGAAATAATTGTAAATTACTGTATATTGCTCAAGTCAAATATTTTCTTGCTTTTCATTTCCTGCATATATGCCTACACGCCTTAGTTAACAGATACCCTACACTTTCAATATTTGATTATTTCAGAATCAGATAAAAATGCAGTTTAATTTTTTAAAATATGTATGAAGTAGTAAATTTGATTTATGTCATGAGTTTTAAGTTCCATCGTGCAGTTTTGTTATATATAATATATATTTGTATAATATAGCGTTACTCTTGACACATAAAATTGAGAGTGAAGGGAAATGCTGGTTCCACATCACATCAAACCAACAGCGGTTAGAATCAGGTTTAGGTTTGTTATTGTGACAGACTAAGAACCAAAAATCAATAATCCTTTTAATTTCTTGTGTGAACATACACCACAGCCCTCGTGTAACATTTAAATGTCATCTTATTTATAGGTTGTACTGTAAAGACACATTTGAACCATCTGACACAAAATGTGTTTGTTTGTGATTAGAGATGCCAAAAATATGTTTCAAGGGAACAGAGACAGTAACGTGTGCGTTTCAGCCCCCACAGTCATATTGCCTGCTGTGCTACACACTTGTGCACCTCTCTCTGTTCTGACATAAGAGAGACAGTGTCTCTGTGCCTCAGCGGCTTTGACTTTTGGATACAACAGTGTTGGACAGAATTCAAGAGTTCAGTATGCCCATTTACACTGAAGCCAATTTCAGTTGTTTTTGATCTAGAACACTGTCCATGTATTTTATGTCTTTATGTATGTGTACGTATATGTCTTTTAAATCAGTCCTGTTGGACTGTTCCTATTCTGATTTGTAATTTGCATTTGCATTTATGGCACTTTATAGCATGTATGGCTTTTTATACGTGTGTGTATAGTTCACTGGCTTTATGGAAATCCATATATACATGTTGCAGCAGCATACTTTATTGAACACTTCTCTCCAATACTGCCTTGTGTCAAATGCTATCAAGTCCTCCAGTGTCCTTCGTTAATGTAAATGCCTGCAGATAATCAACAAATGGTGCATGGTGCTATCATGACCCCAGCAGTAAAAATTCACATCTGCCAGAAGATACTGACACCATAATGCTCTGGTATCAAGAAAAGGGTGACGTCAGTGTCAACATGAGCAAGTGAGCGGGTGTCTGAGACCTTCTTTAGTAAACTCTGTACACCAGGGCTCAGATAGGGCTCCCCATGGTGCTGCCCAGACTCCCCAGACTGTGGATTTAATTAAACAGTGTGAAATTAATTAATCAGTGGGGTAGCAGGTAAAAGGACTTCTCTCTGGAACTGCTTGCAAAACCAAGACAAGCATTTCATGTGCGCTGACAGTTATTAATTTGCTCTATATTTTGTTATTGTGTTTCTATATGGAGATGCTAAAATTCTGGGAGATTAAAAAGCTTGGCATGCGAAAAAAGTCATGCAAATTATCAAAATAACAGCTCCTGAAAATCAAAGTATAAACCTGTGTTTGATCTGTTCTATCAATTAATTAAAATTTTCAGTTCTGTATAATAATGTGGTGCAAATTAGATGGAAATGAGATAAAATATTCATTTAGTTATCTGGGGAATCTGCCTAGAGGGCTTTTTAGTCTTCAGTCTGGCTCAAAATGCTGTCCATATGGCAATTATGTACAGTAGTGTTGCAGGAGGATTGGTCTGATGCCTACTGGCAGAGAGGACCCTGCCTGTGACAAACTGCTGCTAGGATCTGATGTGAGTTGAGGGAGATAATGAGGCTGTTGTAAGCCTTAAGTATAGAGCCTGGCCCCGGGGTGGCATATCTAAGTGCTCAGGCTCCCTCATTGTTGCACGTGCTGCTGTGAATTAAAAACACATTTACTTTTTTCTTTATAAACTTTGTCAGTACTTCCCACAAGTCTTTGGACAACTTCTGCTTTCATGTGGCAAGCCTCTTGACATTGCTTTGTGGAGGAGTTTTTTTTTTTTTTTCACTTTTTGTAGATATGAAGTCTTGATTTCTTTCTGCTTTGAGCTATATATAGCTCCTTTTAAGGACCCAACTAGAGCATGTGTACATTTGAGGGTACATCACAGAATGACTAAAGTTTTCAGCAATGTCTTATGTAATATAAAATCTCTTAATACTGGCCGTTAGCATGACTACTCAAATTAAATATCCCCAAAGAGGTAAAAAATAATCATGGGTGATGTAGTTTAATTTATGTCACTGAATATACAGGGTCCTCTTAGATACCACACCTGCTGTGTTATAAAGATGAATGCTCACTTCTTGCGAGGTGCTCTTGGTATCCACTGCAGCATTGGATGCTTCCAGCACTGTCACATATATAGTGTGTCTTGGGAAAAAACAATGGTGCAAATTCCAGCACTGTGTCCAATTTAGACCTACACCACACCACAGGTTTTCTATTTGAGTGTGACAAGGGCACCATGCAACCAAGTGCAATACACAGAAAAGAAAATCCCTGCAGAGTGTGTAGAGTAATTGAGTCACCCAGGAGAATTGCTATAATGTTTCATTACATAGAACATGTAATTTACTGAATGCAGGCATGTCTATAGACTGTTTCTTTTCTTTTCTATTTTTTTTTTTACAGTTTTTATTTAGCGAAATAAACAACACAGAGTTCTTTATACAGTACCAGCAGGCATTTAATTAATGGCCATTTGGGGCTTGCATACTAAATAGGTGGGTGCGAGAGAAAGAAAGAGAGAGAAAGAGTGAAGCGGATGCTCTAGCCAATGGCAAAGAAACTTCAGAGAGACCTGCAAATGGCAGGCAGAGTCAGACTACTGGGAAGAACTGCAAGTGGTCAGTCAACCATGGGATTAAAAAGCATTTAAGCCTTGTACCACCCCACCACCACACCACACCCCACCCCAACCCCCTTCGTCCAGCCATGTTATTTCTGACCATTCAGGAGAAAAGACAAATATTCTGTGCTTGGCTTGTTTTTTTGCCAGTGCAAAACTGCAGGTTACAGGTTTTTCTAAACGCCAGCATCTATAAATGTATTGCAGTCCTTTCTTGCAGAAAAACATAATGAGCTGGCTTAAAAGGTTTTCTATGTTCTAGTTAAGGTGCAAAATGGACTGTCACTACTGTTTATTTCATTCATGTCTGGATGTAATGGAAAACATGCAATCAAATGTAGGACACGTTTACCAGAGTGGTTCACTTCACACTTCTATTCACACTTCTAATGCCTCCCGGGCAACTAAAGGCAAATTTATGACAGGCTATTGACATATTTATAGGGAGCTCTAGTGAGTGCATGGGCTTGATTAACAGAAATCCATGCCACATAATAAATCAACAGCTAAGGCATCCCAAATGTACTGTGCTTGCTGGGTGCTGGTGCCCGAGGAGTGTTGGTGAAAAAGCTGGTTACCAGAGCACCACAGTGCCCTGCCTGCCTATGCTTATTTTGATGGGCAATGATGAAAGCACAGGTGGATACAAGAAAGCTTCCCTCTCTCGGCTGCTTTGGACTGCTCGTCTGTGGTTTCCTATTAGCACAGGAGTGGAGGTTTGCAGTCTGGCTGCTGGGCACAGTGGGTCAGTGCTCACAAAGCTCTGTTTGTTCCCTGGCCTGCATGGCTCCCAAGGTAAGCTTGGCTCCAGAGGGGAGACAAACAAAAAGGCACCACTGTCTCACACACCAAAGCTGCTCTCCAACACATTCATCTCTTCTACTCAACAGGGGTACATTTCTCTTCTTAGGAGAGGAATGGCAAAAGGAAACAAGTTTTTTAGAAACAGGGCCTCAGGATAACAAAACTGCTGTTGTTCTGAGCTATGTATTTTTTTCTTAGTTTAAATGCCATTTTGAGTTGTTGCTTGTGGTGATATGTTTTGTTGTTGTTGTTGTTGTTGTTTTGTGTTTTTCATCTCCTTTTGTCTAGCCTAGACTCAGAACTCTTTGTCTTGTGCTGCTGTATCAACATATTTTGAGCGAAACCCAGGGAAACTGCCAGCAGCAACAGGCACATACCAGTTCCATCTGCAGTTACTAACTTTAGATTATGTACAGTATATTCTTGTTAAACTGCAGCTATAGTGGTACCAAGGTAGTAAAACGACTCTCAATCAATTAATAATTTCAAGGTATGCCCATATACACTGTCTATCTGTGATTTCTAAAGATGATAATGTGCAGGATACTCTTATGGCGGCTGTCAGATCAGACATTCACTGTCGTGCTGCAATCTGCAGACCAAGTATAACTCCATTATTAAGGGGACTTTAAAATGGGAGCTGTGTGACACACAGCGGGATGATTTAGTTTAATGACCATGGCAGTGACAGCGCTGTGATGAAAATTGGACTCCCCCTGCAAATTTACATCACTTGAGGGTACTTCGGGCTTTTTTAGCGGCTGCACTCCAGAGCATGAAGCCATCGGGAGGTCCTGGATATGTCATGCTTGTCACCTTCCTTTAAGTGCATCTGCAGACGTGGGAGAGGGATTAATATTATATAGCCTACGGAACCACAGAGGTTGTCTTATCA
Organism: Ctenopoma multispine; assembly: GCA_034779795.1. Taxonomy (NCBI): domain Eukaryota; kingdom Metazoa; phylum Chordata; class Actinopteri; order Anabantiformes; family Anabantidae; genus Ctenopoma; species Ctenopoma multispine. The sequence goes on from JAUYWH010000013.1 coordinate 9,775,710, forward strand.
GCACTGCAGATGTGATAAGCAGCCATGAAAACCAAGAAAAATCTCCAAGCAAAAAGACAAGCATCTCTTTGTGCTGTTTCGCACACTGCTTCAGAGTTTCACTGTGGCTTTAGTGGCAGATATGGTGCAATTTCACATCTGTTGTAATTTGATGTGCCTGGATCACCCTCTGTGAAATCGTCTTGATCGCAACATGGCTCCTTTCAATTATTTAGAAAGTTGGCATATGGCTTTAGCGATAGTAATCAGATTTCTTTTGATTTTGAGGTATTCACTTCAGAATAGCCTACACAAGCCTTAATAACAGCTGTGCAAAAAAATTAAAAAATAAAAAACTCTCTGTGATCATGTTATGTGGTATCTTAGCATCCCCACCCCGCCTCTTGTCATATAAAAAAACATAAATTTATTTAATAAAAATGTCACTTTTAAGGAAACATTTTCCATCATTGCCATGACACTCATCTCACATTAGTTCACATCAATGCAGATGTCAGTGTGCACAAATTGCATTGCCCTCAAACGGATTTTGAGCTGTGAATGGAAGTTATGGCAACCCTTGCTGTCACTTCAGTTTTATCAGAAAAGCACCCAGTGGAACCATGGAAACAACATGTGACACATAAAAAACCCTAGTGAAATCAAAGCCAGCATATTCTGTGATTAGAATTTATTGAAACCTATTCAGTTAGAAAAGGTACAGGATCTGCTGGGCGTTTGGATTCAGTCCCATACCCCCCATTAAACAAGATATAGTGCATTAAAGCCTTGGTACTATGTGATACAAGAACAAATATGATCACTTGTAAATCTGCTGCTGCAAACAGGAATATGGCATTTTATGTATTATATATATATATATATGTATTTTAGTGGATACCTAGAAAAGAAAACAATAAAGAAAAATAGAGAAAGAAACATTTGGCAGTATAGTTATTTATTTTAGATATATTTTTATCCTTTATGATTTGCATCTATGTTAACAGGTACAGCTTTCAGCTTTACAGACAAACTTAAATAAAAGCTGAAAATTTAGATACCTATGGACTATCTGGGAGAAAAATATGTTCCCTCACAAATGAAGCAAGTTTTTTTTACACAACACCTAAAATACGTGCCACCCACCAGCGACAAGGCATAATGACTCGGCAAGCTACCTGGCACCCTCTGAAGTTGTAAGGCCAAGGCCAGTAGCCACGAAGGGGCTCGCAAATTCTCTGACAGTGCGTGTAGCTGCGTTGGCATTCTGAGCAGCAGATCCCCTGGTGATCTAACATGGTGTCAAAGGTCACGGCACCCTCCTCTCCAGCCGGTCCGCTGCGCTGCAGTATTGATGCAATGTTAATTTTTTGCAATATCAAAAAAAAATTCTCAATCTAACAAACACATGACTCTAGTTCTCTTAGGCAACATGAATTTTTATAACTACTGTGAATTTTCTCTTCAGCTCACGAGTTCATCAACTTGGAATGGCAGCTGTTACCCCAGTGACCTGTAATTATAGCCACTAATGTGACACCTATTCAACAGGCACAGCAGCGCTGTATACCACCCACAGCTGACAGAAAGACTAAATCTAGGTTAACACATTTCCACACCATGTACCTCTATTTTTGTGAGAATACATTTTTAACAAGGCTGGATTCTTAAGGTTGGTGTTATGTAGTCATCTGTAAAACTGTTGACAAAACAGGAAACTTCAATTCACAATGTTACTTTAAGGGTTGCTTCAGGGCTCAGTATACGCCTTTTGACATTTAATCAAAAATTCACCAGCTCTGGAGTTCATTATAAACAGAGCTGTTGACTGAAGTTGGTACTCACATGGTAGGGGTTCTCAGGATTGTACGCTGACCCCGCAGTTGACTGTCCCCCCTCCTCTTGTTCCATGACTCTCGAGGTGTCATCCTCTGCATGACTCACCAGGTCCCTCTCCTCAGCAGTAGCCTCAGTCTCCTCCATGTTAAATTGCCGTTTGGCTCGCTGTGTGTCTCTCTTTCTTCTCTCCCCATCTGTTAGAACAGCCACGAGAGGCGAGAGTATTGGGTCAACATCCACAGGACGCTATACATGTCCTTAGAGCTCAATCCTACATAGCTGGGGCTGTCTCAGAAGTCTTGAATAATTAAATTACCAGCAGTGATATCAGGCAGTCTTGCATATTTGAAGATCATTCTTTTTTAATACAAGACAGGAGTCTTTTTTGCTGTACGACTCCAAATGTAGAGTATGTTCAAAATGTTCAAGTGTTTCAGCAACTTCTCAGACAAGACTGGAAATTTTACAAGTATGTCAGCAGATGAGCAGACAATCACAACCAAAATCTGAATAAACTATGAAAAAATGGAAATTAATTCAAACGGGATAGTTCATCCTGTATGATAGCAGGGTAATTTTTCGAGTATTTGAGATATTTGATATCTAATTAAAAAAAAGATGAGAAGAAAGCAACCTTTAGGTGAAATAGGTTGGAGCCAGTAAATGGGAAGGTCCCCGCAAAGACTCAGAATTTTTTTGCTCAGGAAACTGGTGTCCTTCAACGGCTGCCCTCCTGCCACCCATATGAGGAACTCCTCATCAAACCTCACAGGCATTAATTTGTCTGTCTGGGAATTTAAAAAAGATAATGTTCTTGAATTACTTAAATGAAAAAAAAAAAGAAACTACAGCGTTAAAAGCAGGCAGAAGATTTTCTGCTTCTCCCTGTCGCTGTTGTTCTTTTTCTCTCTTTGGTTTGCAGCATTTGGTATCAAGTAATGTGCATATACTATACCAGGTCAAACATCAGCGACTCTTTGTTGAGAGCTCCCATGTGTGGAAGGTTGGCTTTGATTTGGGATTTTATATAGCACTTGTCGCCTCCAACGAAGCGGATTCCAGTTATTCCCTGCACCAAATCACAGAGATGCCATGTTTACACTCACAGCTTTGCTACTTTGCTAAGCACACAGAAAACACCTCAGCTGAACTACTTCAGGATGAGAGAACAAGGACACACTCACAATTTGAAAGTCATGAATTTCCACAGCTTCCTCAGCTCCACTCCCGGTTTTAAATCTCTCCAGGTTGTTGTCAGAATCAATTTCCACTGAGCCCTCTTTCACTTCCCCATTGATGTTCATACTGTAACGAACATTATAAACCTGGCAGCATTCAAAGTGGGACGTTAAAATGACTGATTAGTCAAGTTATGCAAATCACACTGTAGAAAACATAATAAAAGTGACATACAAGAAATAAGACAAGCTCCATGTTGCTTATGCTGTTCCTCTGCACGCTAATTTCTGTTTTCTTCTTTTACAGAAATCCTATGTACTTTGATCACAGTGAGAATTTGAGCAAAGCACCACAGGAGATGCAGTTTACAGGGATGTTTGCCCTACAGGTGAGCTCATTAGGACACAAATCAACATTGCACTATTTCTCATGAGATAAAGTGGAGTTACAGGAATAATTTATGTAGTTTGTGTGTATTGAGAATGCAGTTTCACACTCTGGATCGTGATCGATTAGATGTTATTGATGATTATTAAGACACCCTCGAGAAATCACAAAGCCTGTAATCAAAATTTAAACGTTGCAGTTTTTTAACAAAAACATTCACCTCACATTCACTTTCAGATATTAGTTATGGAAGAGGCACTGTAATAACTACAGCATACTCCTTTGTGGACACTTACATTTTTATTGCTGACTTTCCACAGGTAGAGAGCAGCTATGGATGCACATAGCATTAATACAGCACCAGTAATAAGAACCACAGCTCCAAACCTCAGGAGGTGACTGACTGTAGCAGATGTCAGTGAGCTGGATGTGTGTTGTCCCTTTAAGTTCATGGTGAGCAAAGTAAAAAATTATACACATTGAAAAACAATGAGAACAAGGGTAACTTTTTCTGGAAACCAGTACAATAGATTTAGTAGATGCTGCACTTTTATCATGATACAGATGTCAGTTGTATTTCTAATATTGATTAAGGCTTTCTTACCAGACATGTGCAGCCAGATCCATAAGTAGTATTTTGAACTTTTCCTGTAGTCTCTTTCATGATGTCCTCTGCAATTCCTTCTCTAGTACTGTTGTCTCTTTTTGGTGAATCACATTATCCACCAGAAGGTTATTTGATGCTCAAGTGTGAATGACGTGCAGTTGATATAAATTCCTCGAGCCAAATTCTTCGTCTGAATGTTACCTGTAGGTCCAGGTTGCCTAAGGGAAGATTGCCCATCCTGTGGTGCCAGAGACTTCAGAGCTAATCAGAGATCGGTTGGTGTCATTTGTTACAGACAGTGATGCAGTGGATGGAGGAAAATTTGTTCTCTAACATGTTAATCATTGATTGTTTTTCAAAGTATTTCACATTTGACATTTTATTTTATGTTAAATATTAAGTTCTAATATTTTCATGGTGACAAGGAACTATGAGGCTTTTCTCCACTTCTTTGCTTCTTAGGTGGCAGCAGTAATAGACAGATTCTTCTTTTAGTCAAACTTGCAGAAGCAGCTCCTATTAGCACTTTGTATTTATGCCATATCCTATTGCACTGACTTACAAAATCATGCATAATTGCAGACACACACAAAAAAAAGAAAGAACCTTTGCTTAATTATGAATTTTATGCTTTGACAATGCAAAAAAAGGTAGTTTTGTGATCAAGGTTACTCAATCCTCATCATAACTTAAAAAGAAGAAACATAGTAAGAAAAGAGATTGAAATATTTAGTGGTACTGTTGCTTGGAAATGGACTAAGCCACATTTTTGGGATAATTGCTAAGCTAGAAGTCCACCAGTAAAGTTGAGTCTTTAACATTTTAAAAAGTATGTAATTGTGAGAGCATTTGATCACAAATGTATAATTTGCATGCAAATTGACCACACATTGTAACTACATTGTGTACAATGAAAAAAAATGACATTGGCTTATGTTGGCTACAATTTGTAGCCATGATCAGTGGAGAACCATTTTAGTTATTGTGGCTTATAAGCCTTTAAGGCAAATGAAATGCATTCAGTCAGGTAATTGAGGTTATTCTGTGTGCTTTATAAATACTTCCTCAAAACACTAGGCTGTATTTTGTGTATAAGATTCTATTTGAGTCCTGTAAGCTCAGATAGCTACGTTGTTATTGCTTTTAACCATTTATTTGTGCAACAATGTGACAAAATCTACCACAAACATGGTAATCTTTCATACTGATTGTTTTCCACAGCAGATAGGCTCCTTTCAGCCTGAAATGTCTATAGGTCATGCCCCTTTAAGCAGTAACACATGCTCTTGAAAATTCATAATAAAATTTTTCTTTACATTGAATCATTATGAAAAATATATTATTAATGTACAAAATCTTGCATATTACACATGATACAAGGAACAGTCTTATATAAGCCAAAAGACACATGACAAACTACAAAACACTGGAACAACCCAACATGGAGTCAATTAAAATAAAAGTACTGTACAATATAAAGACAAAATCCATTTTGGTGACTTTCTGATGTTTCTTTTAAGAGTTTGTGTACTCAGGAATGGATATCTCATCCGTTTCCTGTATTCTTGCTGGTGTCGGTGGGCCAACAAGAATATAATCAAATTCCTGGTGTTGAACTTTTTCATATACACTTTGAAGACCATTGGTTTTGGGTAGATGAGCTGGGTAGTAGTTTTCTCTTCTACTGTCCCGGGGAAGTGAAGCTGTCTTGGAGAACGTTGACAGTTGCGGTCCACAAGCCAGGTTTGTGTTGGCCCTTGTAGCTGAAGGGCTCCAGCAGCGGTCCGAATGTCCCAACACTTTGCACTCACTTGTACATGCCCAGAGACCTGTGGAAAAAGCAGAGCAGTGTCAGTTGCTGGCTCATTTTGTTTGGGGTGTTTGATGTGGAAAGACTTAAGTGAGCCCAAGTTAAATCAATTCTAATGTCTCCAGCAGACTGGAAAAGGTTTTGTAGTAACTGGGCACAATTTGTTGGATAAATGGCTTAGATTTTGCATAGCATTAAAAATTTATTACACTATGGTAAAATAATATAATGCATAGCTCATTTGATTTGATTTTCCCTTCGAATGTCAATTGTATTATTTTTTGTGGGCAATTTGTGACACTCACTGTTTGTTGGTGGTGACTCTTTCTTGTGTACATCTCCACTTATGTCAGAATCACTGTCATTGAAGTCACTGTCTCCTTTTCCACTGTCCTTGCCACTGATGTGAGGATCCCGTGCTGAGATTGTTGTGAATGAATTACCCTTCCATATTGTTACTGGTCTCACAGTTTCTTTCCCATATCCTGGAAGTGTAGAATATCCCTGCTAATGTACAGAATGACATATTCTTTGAGTGAAAATGTAGAAAACAACATAGCATGTAACAAACTTGTAATAACGTACCTTTAATTTACCCTCCATTACCCTGCTGTTTGACTCAAAGATGCCTGCTGTCTGCCTTCCCTCCTCACAGTCTGTCTCTGTTGTATTGCTGCTAGCCAGTGGAGGTTTCTCTAGAAATGGATGGGCATCAAACACTTTGCCTTTGTGGTTGGCTATCGCTGAATCAATATGACCACTTTCCACTTTCTCCACATTTGGTTCTTCCTTTTCATCATATCCTCCCTCCCTTGTCTCTTTTTTCCGGCGGCTGCAAATGGTTGTGATGAGAATGATAGCCAGCAGGAGGAGAGAGCAGCTCCCTGCCAGGACGATGATTATGGCTATGGACATGTCCCATTCAAAGAGCTCCTCACTGCCATTTTGAGCCAAGGAAGGCAAGCTGGGTAGAGTTCCTTCTATGAAACTTAGGTGTATAATGGCTGTGGAGGTGAGCGCAGGGGATCCATTGTCACTGACCGACACCGTGAGTTTGACATTGTCTGTGAGATCATACGTCAGCTGTTGGCTCACATGCATCTTCCCCGTGTCCTTGTTGATAGAAAAACCCAGGTGTCCCCCCTCTGTTATTTTATAGGACAGCTGTGCATTTATGCCTTCATCAGCATCTGTGGCCTTTATCTGGGTTACTAGATAACCTGCAGGTGCATCTTTGGGCAAGAAAATCTCAGCAGATCCTTTGTAAAGGGGTGGCTCTATGATAGAAGGTTGGTTGTCATTTTGATCAACTATTTTTAGTCTGATGATAGCTGTGCTCTGCAGCTGTGGTGACCCCCCATCACTTGCTTGGATGTGTACGTCTAATTGTTTCATTATTTCATAATTAAAACTTCTTAATGCATATATAGAGCCAGACACTGAATTGAGAGACACAAAGGTGTTCACTGGCGATCCCATGATAACACTGTCCACCAGTCTGTAAGTAATTTTTCCATTGTTGCCCAGATCCGCGTCGCTGGCCTCAACTGTGGTGATGTAAGCGCCCGGGGCATTGTTTTCTACCACTGAAACTTCATAAACAGCCTTTGTAAAGTGAGGGGCGTTGTCATTCTCGTCGCTGAGTCTAATGGTGTACTGAGTGATCTTTCTCAGCGGAGGTGACCCAAAATCCTCAGCCATGATCGTCAAGTTATACTCACTAATCCTCTCCCTGTCTAGGGCTGCTGCTGTTACTATCATGTAGCTGTCCTCGTAAGCCTGTCGGAGTTTAAAATGGTCGTGGCCGTATAATGTGCAGTAGACCTGGCTGTTAACACCCGAGTCTCTGTCCAAGGTGCTGATCAGCGCCACCAGACTGTCCTTGTCTGCCGTCTCGCTGATGTATGCAATGCCTGTCGTGATGGAGGTCATCGGGGTGATACTAATTTCTGGGGCATTGTCATTAACGTCTGTGACATGAATTATAATTTTGCACACGGAGGGGCTCGGGTTGGGTCCCAGATCAGTCGCCTGCACGTCTAGCTCATAGGTGCTTTTGTCCTCAAAATCCACCGGACTCCTGAGCGTCAGGCGACCTGATTTATTATCCACTCGAAAAAGTTCTCGGATTTCATGAGAAACCTGTTTCCCGAACCCGTAGACGACCTCTCCGTTTAAACCCTCATCAGCATCAACTGCGTTTAAGTCCAGTATAACGGTGCCGACTGGCGCGTCCTCTGGCAAACTGACTGAGAAACTATTCTGGTCAAAAACTGGACTATTGTCGTTAAAGTCAGTCACTTTGATAGTTATCTTTGTTGATCCTGATCTGTATGGGTTTCCACCGTCTGTGGCCACCAACTCCACAGCATACGATGACTGAGTCTCCCTGTCTAGCTCTTTCATTAGCACCAATTCCGCATATTTAACCCCATCCGCTCTCAGGAGCACATCAATAGTAAAATGACTATTGACAGAAATTTGATAGCTTTGGATGTAGTTTGACCCGACATCAGCATCCACAGCTGGATCTAAAGGGATACGGGACCCCACTGCCGCGTTCTCTGAGATCTCCACTATAGATTCCTTGTTTGGAAACTCCGGAGAGTTGTCATTGATGTCCTTTACTTCCACCTCAACGTGAATCAATTTGTAGCGGTCTTTGGAGAAATTTACCACGTCAAAAGTAATGAGACACTGTGGAGTGTGTCTGCAGATTCTTTCCCTGTCAATTCGTTCCCCGACAGCGAGTTCCCCGTCGCTTTCTCTTACCCTGATGAATGAATCATTGAATTGTTTCATCATCCTAAAATTGGTCTTGGAGGAATGAGACAGACTCAAGGACATGTCCTTGGCAAGGTTTCCGATGACTGTACCTGGTGCGTCCTCCTCGCGGGTCTGATATCGAATAGTATTTCCTTCGGACTGAGCCAGTGATGTAAATATAAACTGATGGACTGAGAATATAAAAATCCACCGGTGCAAATAAGTTATATATTTGGCCCGGATCATCTTTGTAGTAATTTTTCCCCCTGTGTGCAGTCTCGTTGTGTGCTGAACAGAGGAGATCAGTTCACCTCTGGAGTGAGCTCTCCATACAGCTCCCGCCTTTATGAACTCAACTGTGCTGAAAGTGAAAGTTACTTGCTCCTTGTGCGCAGCCAGTCACACGATTGTTGCCTCGCCTTCAACACAGCTCAAAATTCTGCAGTGGCGGGGTTTATACGGCTCCTCATGCTAATGAGACGAAGTGTGACCAATCCCTCGCTTTAGAATTAAAAATACCCCCTTATGAAAAAAAAAAAGAAAAAAGAAAAACGCTCTAAGCCTGTTTTGAGAGTGCACACTGAAGGAAGTTGCAAAGCAGGAAAAAGAAGGCTGAAAGATATGCCATTGCTTGACGATAATTCTTGCATTGTTTATCATCTTATTCCCATTCCTTAGTGATGCTGGGTTTTTTTCTTTTTTTTTGGGGGGGGGGGACCTATTTTTTTTCCTTTGATGTTTAGTTTATTGTCTGAGTGCAAGCTGTGTGCGTGCACCTACTCAGTTGTTTTAGTGAGCTGAGCAAGGTTTTGTTGAGAGCTCGGCTCATTTGAAAACAGCTTAATTATCTGGAGACACATTCACATGAAAGCATCCACAGTCTCTCTGAAGAAGGGGTGATGCTCGACCTGTTCATATAGTATAACAGCAGCGTTATTATATCTGGTTATAGACTAAAAAGGAAAAGGTCATCGGTATTGTCCCACATCGGCTTTGTGTACAAAAGAACAACAGAAGATATAGGAACATCCTTCAGTCAAAAGTTTCCCTGTGTCTATTCTAAAACACATATGTCGGTTATTGTGTTTGAACACTGAACTTCAGGTATGGTTTTGACTTTAACCCCCCCAGTGTGAAAACATTAGTCCTAACTGTTTTTAATCTCAAATAATATTGGATGAATGCAAATTTGGTTGAGGGATATTGTTGATAGTTTGGTGTAGGATAAATATTACTGTGGTTGATGACACTTTGAACAATAATGCAATAACACAATAATACAACATTATAGCAACTGTTTGGAAAGGGTAAACTGAGGTCCACAAAAATGTTATTTTTTTGAGATTAATGTGGAAGAACTGAGCTGTTTGGCGAGAAGCTGTCACATCAACCCCATCTAGCACTTTCATGATGAGAGTGTGAGACTGAGACAAACCTTATCGACCAACATCAGTTCCTGACATCACTAATGATCTTGTGGCTGAAGGAGAACAAAGCTCTACAAACAGAATTTGCAATCTTGTTTTAAAGCCTTCCCAGAAGGGCACAAGGTTTTATCCAAACGATTTTGGTTTTAGAATCACATGTTTCATCCATTTTTGATTAAATGCTATGTTGTTCACACACTTTGTTCAGGTGTTGACATACATATGGCTTTGTAGTGAACTTTGTCTGTCAGTCTTTCAGTACTAAAGTCAGTCACAGTTAAACACGACTACCACTATCTATGGCCTCAGCACTTCACCAATGCTACATGTATTGCAGGATTGTACTGGATTGCCACACATGCTTATGTTTTGTTGTATCTGTGAGGTTTTGGTAAAAAATAATTATGTTGACCTGCTAAGCTAATTTACCAAATGTTTGAAACAGGCATTCCTTTTTCGGATGTTTTCGTCAAACCTCTCGTGGAGCTTATTAGATTTGATAGAGTGAATTTTTTCTTCATTATAATTATGTTTTGTTCACACTTGTTTGTTCTGCTGGATTACTGAGAGCCACAGAGTGTAACAGAGCGAGTGTTTTTCCATGTGACATCGAAGTCTACTCACAATTTATTTACTTCTAACTTCTTAACATAAGCATAAAGGAGAGTTGCTGAAGAAGTGGTTTGTTTGTACTTTGCTCACAACAATTCATTAGCCCACAGAGCCCACAGCGTGCTGTAGTTGAAGCACTAACAATAATCTGAAACAATAATGCTAACAATACCAATATTATGCCAAATGATCTGAAACACTGTGAAAAGCCCACAGAGACACATTGAAATAATAGAGGCTGCAGTAAACAACAAAGGTAGGTGGGCAATTTTTGCAGTATTCTGTGAGCTTGCCGACTAAGAGAACAACTGTGACAGAATGTATTTGTTTCTTAAATTAGAGGTTATCACGTTGGGGAATAAACTATTTAGATAGTGTTTTCATGCAAGATAATGCGTAAAATTACACTGACAGTCAATAAATAAACTTTTCTAAACATTTCATTAGAGGATTTTTTTAAGCAGAAACCAAGTCAAAAATCCAGTCTAATAGAAACATACAGTACATATAGACATTTTCGCTAACGAGTGTCCTGGCTTTAAAATGTGTGGTGCTCACATGCTTTTTGTCAGTGAGGCACAGTGTCATTAGTGTGCTGTGTTGAGGAATAATCAATTCCTCTTGTAGTTCAGCATCTTCATACTTAAATATTTCAACCTAAATGAAGAAAAGTGACTTATGTACAGAACATTCATGCAGACTTCCTGTGGAAACTCATGGGATTTGCTATATCACTTGTGTCTGTCTCATCCTCAGCTACATTTCCTCTAGTGTGAAATAATGATGGGTAAAATTTTATGTTTCTACTAAGATAATAAAATTAGTTAACAGTGGAAAGTATAAACACTGTCACAGTTTTTACCATCTGAAGGTTCCAAGTCTGGTTCTGCTGATTGTGTCATTTTGTCTTTAACTTAACTTGTCATTAATAATAATATACTTTTACTTTGCAGAGGAGGGATTAAGAAAAAATAATACAGTTAACTTCACACTTGGGAACACCTTAAGAACAGGTTTATTGATTGAAGAAGCTGCACTAATCTATGTTTTTGTAGTAACAATGGATTAATTAAACATGTAACGTAAAAGGTGTTGCTAGCATTGACATTTCTACAGATATAACAGAAATGACCTTGTCTTCAAGGTCTTTAGTATTTTCTTTTAGCAAAATACTTTGCCATTATGGCCTTAAAAGCTATTACTGATAAACACAAAACACAGACCGGAAGAGTATTAATAGTTAAAAAAAGTAGACAGATTAAAAACTTCTCCAGAATAACCACATTATATTCTGTGCTAGTTTTGTTGAGACATTTAACCAGAAGAATCACCTGGAGACATTGTACATACCATGAATCTTCACAACATTTTATGACAATCCATTCAGTGTTTATTGACAGTTGTAAATCTAGACCAAAGTGGTGTGATCGTGTGACTGACGTTTACATCCCAAGAGCGATGTTGCTACATGGATAATAAAAAGGAAGGCAGTGTGTCTGTACATACAGCAAATTGCTGTGGTAATATTTTCCAAGTTCAATACAAATTTGAGCAGAGTGTCACGTATTCAGTGCTGGAGTGGCAAAATATAATGAGGATGGTTAATTAAACAGGTTGATAAACAAAAGATCATCAGCAAATGTTTCTTCCTTTCAGCTTAGTTTAGAAGCACGTTGTGTAGGCTGATTTTTACTGAGAACAGAAGTGATCATAGATTCAGTGTGGGCGATTCTCTTTGGATTACAATAAACCGGTTCAAATGACTGGTAGGTACCAGTCCGACGGTAGAGGTGGATTATTAAACTACAATACGACATAAGATTGAACTAGGATGTGGAGGAGTTATATTTAAGATGAAGTAGTTGTTTGTGGATATAATCTTTTACCATGTGGTCATTTGATTGCGTTAAGGAAGTGTTGTAGCTTCATTTACTATAATATTACATTTATTGGTATTTTTTGGTGATAGAGAATGTAATGATTTTTTTTCAACAATGGATCTTCTCATCACTACAACCTATTATAAGTTCAAGCTATAATACAGTGGCTTGCGAAAGTATCCGGCCCCCTTGAACTTTTCCACATTTTGTCACATTACAACCACAAACATGAATCA
>JAUYWH010000013.1:9788466-9812178 GCA_034779795.1 Ctenopoma multispine
TGATTCATGTTTGTGGTTGTAATGTGACAAAATGTGGAAAAGTTCAAGGGGGCCGGATACTTTCGCAAGCCACTGTAGGTTATTCTGCCCATGTAACCATGTATCTGAGTTTCTACAGTTAGAGTTCATAAAACAGTTCATAACTTGATGTGCTTAAGGTAACTTCTAAAGGAAAACGTTATTCTGTGTGCCTGTCTCTGAATTCAAGCTACATTTTTAATCCTATTTGACATGATATATCTTTAATACTGTGATAATATTTTTTTCATAGTGAATGCAATCAGCTGTCAGAATTATCTATTATAAAAGTGTCTGCATGATGCTGATAGAAAGTTGTGATTGTATTTTTGTGATTAATGTAATATAATTGTGTGGAGTGTAGCTATTTCTATGAAAGTTACAGGCAAATTATTCACAGCCTCAAACAGATTGACTAAGAGAATGAAGGAAGCAAGCAGCAAATGGAAAATGTATGAGAAAAAAATGTTGCAGGGGAAAATTATTTCAAATTTACTGTTGGCCCACAGACACAATTCCATATTTAATGGGATTGTAAATGCATTCAGTTTCAAGGGATGCCTTTGCATTTTAAGTTCTCTAATCACTCCTGTCCATAATGTGCCTGAAGAAATGCCATGATAGTCTGTATTTGTGGAAGGCACTTAGCTTTGCAGTCTTTTACAAAGATTAGAAATCAGAGGCAAATGGTGGAGCTCAGTGCGACTCAGTATTGCTCTAGTGAGAGATCGCTTTCCTTAAAGAACTCAGTATTCCATGTTTTTGAGAAATGTCTTGCTTTGTATATCTGTCGGTGTCTCTGTCAATTATTCAACTTGACATTAAAATATGACATTTGAGTTACGTTTTAGTAAATGGCCTTCTGACACATCAATAGAAGTTATTGTCACAAAGTCTACTTAATTATTGCTTTTCAATGAAGTATGCTAAAAAAGATTTTTTTTAAAGAAATAGCTTAACATTGTGGGGAATATACTAAAATGTCTGTGCATAAATAAGTGTTAGAGGCAGCAGAAGGTTTGCCACAGAGGGGAACAACTCTCTAGGCTCTGTCCAAATTAAAACCGCCTACCAGCACCTCAATAGTACTGTATCTATTGTAATATCTTTGTGTTTTATGATTTGTGTTATAATATAATACGTTACATCATGTTTCTTTAGTCTGCAGAGAAATTGTAGTGTAAAGTGATATATTGCCTTGAACAAAATCGGACATGTATCACTTTTACACTTTGTTTTGTGTCGATTAAACATACAAGATGCAACATGTCAGTTAACGAGTTGCTAGTGGCAGTTGTTATCTTTAGACAGAGCCTGGCTACTTGTTTTCACATGTTTCCTGTCCTAAAGCAAAGCTAAGCTAACTGGCTTCTGGCTGTAGCTTTATAGTTACTAGACATCCATCAAAATGGTATCAGTCTTCCTATTTGAACTGCAATAAGTTTCACTAAATAGGAAATTGTGCCTTTCACATAAAATAATTTTGTAGTTGCTATTCCAGTTATTAATGTATACATGAAGGAATTTAGAGTACACGCAGAGTCCTCTTTCTATTCTATACTGGTATTTAGAACTGGGGCTGAAAGGATTTTATTTACATGAGATAACATGGTAATGGGGTCACAGTCCCCTCCAATTTAACTGGGTCCTTTGTCTTCTATTGGTATTTACACATGTCAGTCACTTCACAGGGGTTTAACCTTCACATGAAAGTTGTATTCAATCATGCCATTCCTTTGAGACTGTCATTTTTAGTCACCAAGGGGATAGATCGGGACATTAAAAATCGGTGGTGTATATGGAAAAAAGACAGATTTGTAGGCAAGCTATGAGAAGCAATATTGATACTCATAGCTTATTATAGGTTGTTGAAATGCATTCTTCAAAACATGCTTTTAAATGCAGGCTGTGAAATCTCTGATGGCTGTAGATCCCACAGGCAACATCAGATCTTTTTGTTCTGAAGATGCTCTCTGTTGATTAATTCAAACATCAAAATAAAACTCTGGTGTTTTCATAAGCAAGAGTAAAGCCTTTAACGTCACTTGGGGGTTTCAAACCCCATCGGAAGTCTTAAACTCAGAAAGAAGCCAGTGTTATGTTTTATAGATTCTTCTCCTGGAGTTTGGAGACAATAAGACGGGTGAATATTTCATTCCTGTCTTTATGTTTGGACCGAGAGCTGTATCCCTATGTTCAAGGTGTCTCTCCAGACATGTCCCATAGCAGACATAAACAAAGTTATTAGATGAGCAAGAGAAGATTCAGAGGGAAATTCAGTACTCAGAGCTTTAGAGGAGTCCTCTGACAGTACGTTCAGGCAATTCAGATTGTCATGCTTCATTGTTCTTTGGGAAAGATAATTGTTGTTTGACTTGAAGATTCAAGATTCAAGATTCAAGATTCTTTATTTGTCACGTACATAGTTATACAAGTACAACATGTCGTGAAATGTACCCTGATCACTCCTAAGACTGTACAAATTAAAACGAAGTATTATATCAAGACAACTAAATCTAAGAATGAAACAAACAGAAAAAGTATATACAAATCTAAAATGTACAGCGAAGAAGAGAATTGGAAGTTGTAAACTGTAACTGTGTAGCAGGTTTTAAAGTCCAAAGTGTTCAGTTAAGTTACAATAGAACGTATAGACTCACCGGTGGCGAGTGTTGTTTTGCAATAATGTGTGTAAATAAGAATTCATGTTTTGGAATGAGGTGGTACACTATGTGTTTTGCATATTGAAGGCGGATCAACTAAAATATGTACAGTAAGTGCTAAGCATTGTAGAAATTTAGGTCATCTTTCTCAGGCAGTGAGATTTTCTCTCTTTGTGTATTTTTTAAGAGGAGGCGGTGTTTACGTGTGTGTACGTGTGTGTATGTGTGCGCTTATATGAGGGGGTTGGGGGTCATATCTAATCCAGCGAGACCATAATGTCTCATATAATGCAGATGGAGGAAGCAGCTTCAACATTTAGTGTTTTCTTGCCACTAGCATTAATATGGCTGCTTCTGCTCATGCTGCGAGCAACATGATGTTTGAGGCATGTGCTTCACAGGACTGAATGAGGTATAATTATGTAAATTGCATTCAAAGGAATCAGCAATAGCTCATGTGGAATGGATGTGTCAACAAGGTGTCCACATTCACTGGGAGAATTTGCTAATTAAACATGACACAGTTTCTCTTTCAACACACGGACACAGTGAGACACTGTGGGATTTAAAAAAATCTGGGGTGTATATTGTATTTCTGGCAAAAAAAATAATCTTCTTGGAAAAATAAGCTTTCATTTTTGCTGCTGGAAGTTTAAAAAAATGCCCTTGAGTTCACTACAGGACCATTAAACTTTCTACATGTTGTTGACATGTGTGTAATGAAAGTGCCTAAACTTCAAACAGCCTGTCCCTACAGCAGCCGCTCTGATGCCCTACTACACAAAAAAGATGATTTATTACACTGGTTATTTGTCTGGCCCAGTAAATGCTTGAATTCTGTTTGACAGCAACTGTAGATAAGCTACTTTGCCTGAATGCCTGAATAACACTGTACCTGTAAAGCAAAGATTAATCCAGTCCATAAGGAAACGGAACCACATTGTCCTCTTTTTATGTTATATCTTTCCCCAATGAAAGTCTGTACAGATGGCTCCTATCTATTGTGAACTTATCAACATGGAGAACAACACAGAGGGGAATAGGAAAGCTACGATCTGTTCAGCTACGGCTGTAGTTAAGGCACGTGACAGGGTGAAGCACCGAGACAATTAGTGGAGAGACAAAGTGCTTAGGGAGCTTGTGAATGACACTTGAGCACTGTCAGGGAGTGAAAAAAATGAGTTTTGAAGTTTTCCTTTGCTCCCTCCTCCTCCCAAGATGAATTGGCTTTTCAGATTTAAGAAAGTGCATGGCTGAAATACAAAGAGAGGCTCATCTATCAGCCCCTGAATAGTGAGAGGAAAATCCTGTGGCTGTGTGGAGGGAGTGGAGCTGAGGAGGGATGCGTTGTTGGTCTCTGATTAGACCCTGGGCCAGTTCTACTCATAGGCTCACCGCGCAAACATCAATCCTCTCTTCTTCCATTTCAAATCCTTTGAACCACATAAGACAATTACTTCACTGTAAAGCCTCCTTTTAAAAAAATCTTTATCATATGCAGCAGCATATGTGCTAGGAACACTTTTTATAGCTTGATTGTTTATTATGTAAAATTCAAACTTGACAAAGGCAAACTGGAGTAATATGAGTTTTAAAAAAACATCCAGGCTGACTTCCATCATTCAATTGCAAATTGTCTTTTGTCCAGTGAAGCTGCAGATGCAGCTGTAGGAAGAAAAAGGAGGTCTCAAAAGACAACTCTATGCATTGTGAAGGTATGTCAGTCTAAACACAGAATAGAAAAAATACTGATAAATTTTAAAGTGCCTGCCATCCTCTACACACACATAAACACAAAAGAGCATAAGCAATTACACACAGAGCGGCATTTTAGAAAGCTTTTATAATGTTTCCAGGGCGTCAAGATCTTAATTTTTGATGCTGCTTTATGTGCATCCAGAGTATAAATTGGCCTCCCCAGTTTTCTGAAGTGATAAGAGGTAAACACCAAAAACCAATAACTGTCAGGCGAACATTAAATCAAACTGACATGTCTCTTAAAAGGTACGGACATGAAAAATTAACTGGGGGATTTTGAGGAGACTCAAAATGTGAAGTTTTTTTTTCCTTTTTTGTGTATCTCAGTTGGTGCGATCTACATTTTTTTTCAAACTGTGTCTGCCTTTAATCTGAGCTTGAATACAAGTGATTTGACTGACACAGTTTCATTCAATAAAAGCAGTGTAGTGAATAAAAAAAACAAACTTTATTTCAGAAAAGCTTTTAAGGTTGTTTGGTCGACAAAGCTTCATTCAATAACAGCAATGAATGGAATTAAAAGCCCTTTATTTTAGACAGGATTTTATGGTGATTTCTTTTTCATTTGCTGTGTGACAGTAGACTATAACCTCATGTCTTATTCTCATATTCCACAAAGCAGAAAGAGGTTAACTTGACATCGATATACTGACACATGTCGAAATTGGTCACCTTGACTTCCTGTTATACAGCCTCTGAACATCCCGTCTCTGCATGGCTGGTTCTGTGACTCTTGAGAGGAGACTTTAAAGATTTTATGGGCTCAGTCAGTCTCAGCTGTGTCCTGGGTTCAGGAAAACTGAGAGAGAATCAAGTCAAACCCAGCAGAGTACGAGTGACATTAAATCCTTAATAGTTATTGGTGAGATATTAAGGGATTACAGCACCATGGGATACTGAGACCAATTCTGTCAAATATCCTCTCTCAGATTACCATGTTACTGCTGATGTGTCTAGCAACCCTTCTGTATATACCATAAATCTCATCAAAATGTGCCTATATGGCAGTTCTGGAAATGCAAACTAAAATTAGAGAAGTAGGGACGTCATTGCCCTGACACATGTAGGTCTTGAGTCACATGGCTTTCCATGGTTCCCAAAGAGCAATCACATAAAGATAGAGCATAGGTACGACAAACTTAAACATGTCAGCCAATTTCGAATGTGTGAAGCAACAGAGTACTTCAGCAGTGCTAGCGGCTCATGGCCTTGGGCCTTAAGCTGTCTGATTCTGAAATTCACAGTTGAGAGCACACCCAGAGATGGAGCTGTAGAAATCCTTGATGCCCTGCACAATGAGGCCATTTCATAGTAGATCACGGTAGCCGCTTGCTGGTGTTGAAGGGAGAGGAAAAGCATTTTGACAGGCCAATGAAGAATTTATTTGAAATGTCTTGTGGTGTTGAGAAGATTTGCGTGCTCTTCATAAAGTTATGGGGAGAGCACACAGATAGGAGTTTATACAACTGTTCCTCCAGCCTGGTTTGAGTGCTTTAGCAACATTTACACTAACTAGTATTGAACACGATCAGCCTTTTATCTACAAAATCTTAGTGTATTTTTTTGCATGTCTGAATTGTCACTTTGATTCAGCACTTCAGTTCTGACAGTGTGTCTACATGGCCTCAGCAAACCAGATCCCATGGTATCTAGCTGCGCACAGCAGTTTGTATGGAAACATTCAACCAAAACAGAGATGCTGAACATGAGGGAGCATCAGAGAAAGTGATTTAGGGTGACAAGAGTGTTCTCTGCTTGATTTTTGTGGTGACAGGCTGTCACCACAAAAGAGCTCAGAGTATACAGGTAAGGAGAGCTCAGAGTATACAGGTAAGGAACAACAGTTTGTCATTTGTCAAGGTTTTGAAACAGCCATCCCTGAATTTTCAGCCTCAACACCAGTACAAGGGTGACACATAGATTTTCACTTTCAATAATAAAAAAATATATCTTAAAATATAACACAAACAGATCTTTAGGATCATGTTGTTCCATAATCCACTCATCTGTCAAAAGTATCTGCATGACAGATAACACTAAATCACTAAATTCTTCTTGAAAGTTTTGGAACCAATTTACAGCAAGATCTCCAGTCAAGTGGGTCAGTAATACAGGTACATAAGTTCAAAAGTGCCAGGCTAGGTGAAGCAGACTTGTTTTCATCCAATTCAGGGAATTTGTGAAGGACACTCACTGTGCAGGGGGAAATGCTTCAGGATTTTGCATGAATCTAAAATGCAAAGTTTCAATAGTGAACTCAAACCTTTATACGCTCCTGAAGAAAGACAATTTTGCACAGTACAGCAATGACATGGTGAAGGTCAAAGTAATTGTTTAATGGAGTCTCATGTAAAAAAACAGACCTGTGACTCAGTCATTGCTTGTGTGTGGAGGTATTGTACCTCTACTGTATGCTGCACTTTATTGTTTGGGTTCTTGTGTAGTGGGGTTTTTTTAAAGACTGCAGTTGTGCCTTAAGGACACGCAGACCTGTGGCTGCTTGGGCTCGTTGGATATCTGTGAAATAGACAATATGTACAAGCCAGAGGGCATGTGGAATAATTTACCTTCATCCTGAACTCCTGTCTAACTGTCAGGGTCTTTTACTTCCAGTCAAATGCAGATTATTATCTGCTAGATAGTTTTTTAGCACTGGTGTTTTTTAATTTTTTAAGACTGGTTCTTCTGTTGGGATTCTTGGTGACAGACTGTGGACGCAATGGGAACAATTTTCATTCAGGTGTGGCAGCTTGCATTTATTCAGAAGAAGTGTGTGGTGGTAAATTTGGGTCAGAATAATGTGTAGTGATACACCTCCTGTCAGCGTCTCGTCTTTTTGATGTCTGTGTAGATGTATCTTTCAGATCTAATCAATAAAAGTGCTTGTAACAGAGCTTTAGTAAGCCCTCTGATTGCTGTATGTATTGATAAAGTAATGTATTACATCAGGGATTATTAAACCGAGGCTACATAATGGCTATTAGTTATTGTATACACTACTGATGTTTGAATCACCAATCCTCTGCCTAAATGTTCCTCTTGGGGGGTTAAATCTTACATTTTGCAGCATACGTGTGCACTGTTGTATGTCCCTGGTCTGTGTGTGAGTCTACACCATCTCACTCATAGAGACACAGACACACAAAGGTTAATTAGACACAGGTGTGCTTTGCTGACCTGCTGCATTGCTTGTGGCTCTTGCTGAATCTCAGTGTGTGCCCTGCTGGCCATACGCCTTTAACCTGAGACATAGGCTCCCAGCAAAGATTGAGGCAGCCAATTAAATCGCTCTCTGCAAACATCAGATATTTCAGTAGAAATACAAACCAAGCCTTATTCCACAGCAGCAGAGAATTAGTAGTGTTCTAAAATGTATGGTATGCTTTTATTCTTTCATGCATACATGCTGCAGTCCAATCTCTCGGGCTATAGCCGTGGCTGCTGGGGTAAAATCTACGGAGTATCTGTTGTAGCGAAACCAGAATAAATGAATTTTGTAAATTCTATTATACATGCACTCTATTGTCTAAAACACTGGATAACTGAATTGGAAACAGAATTTTTAATGCATTATGTATGGAAGTCAAAAGCCCTTCTTATCTTCGCTTAATATGTCGGTGCAATTGATTGTCATATCATGGCCATTCAGCTACTTGGCACTATTGTTCTGTTAACATGAGGAGTACAATATAGAACTGACAAGTCACACAGAGTAGTATACTGAAAGCTTCAGACTGTAGAAAGATGGTTTAAATATTAAAGTAGAAATACGCTGTACTCAAAAACATAAAACAGATCTTCCTCTGTTCGCTGTCTCTGTGTGTTGTTGAATATATTCATGTGGACTGGTCGGCTGTGCTGATAGCAGGTGCATAAAAAAAGTTTATAAATGATAGATTGAAGAGCAGGGAACTGTTCAGATTTCCCTTTTATAAAGTGAACAGAAACGGCTCGCACACTGATTATTATTGTTCTCTCCTTTGAACTAATATCTCCAGGGCTCAGCTTATGGTCAAGGACAAAACATTGTGTGATAGTCTATTTTTTAGATGGAATTAAATATTTATTCTGTTTTGTAAGTAGGGTCATTTCATTTTGCTCCTGCAGGCTCTTCTCGTTGTTCCATTGCGTAATTCAAAAGCTAACAATAGTTCATTTCCTGCTCCTGTAGTGCCAAGATGTACTCTTTTACCTGGGTTTCAACATCAAAGTTGATCTTATTCTTGTAGACTGACCCCTGCTTGTTGTCCATACCCTGTACTTCACTCCATGTTATTTTAATTCCTATAACTCATACCCCAAAGGAACACCGGAGTCTTGCATTACACATTCAGCTTCGCCATGGCAAAAGAATTGATTGTGTGAAGGGGAAAAAAATGTGATGCTGCTGAAATGCAGAGCACATTTCTGTTCATCTCATGCAGCAATGGTTTGCATTTTAAAATATCAACATGTCCAACGTTTATACAGGCTCTCAGAAAATAAAAATAAATATACCTACATTTCCACATTTGTTAAACAGTGTGATTCTGGCTCAAAATTCAACATACTAATTAGCCCCTAGGAGATCCATCTAACAGTTTGTGATTTTTCCTGATTTTTAATCAGTCTAATTTCTCTCTCCAACACACAAGCACGTTCAGCCGCATACACACAAAGCCTCTGTTTGCATAATGTGCTCACTGTCTGTTCCTCTGAGACTAAGCACTGTTTGTGCATCTCTGCATTAATGTGTATGTGCTGCTCTGTGTGTGTGAGTGTGTGTGTGTGGGTGTGCAAGCATGAGATTGTTCAAGTTCATTTGTATGTGTTTTGGGAAAGAGGGCTCAACACCCCTCCCCAACCCCAAACCCCCCACTCCTTTTAGTCTGCTGCCCTGGCTGTGGCTTGGCCATGATTGCTCTGACAATTCAACAGCAAAAAAAAACCTTCTGCCAGACTGTTTTCCCTGTTCTGTTATGGAAATGAGATTTTCCATCTCACTTCATCTTCAGTACTTAAATACCTCTTTGCTGAGAATAGGACTGTCTAGCCTGTTAACACATTTCCTCCCATATAAGTGCTCTGTTATTTTGCAAAGCTTAGTTGAATTTTAGCCTCTGTGCCTTCATAAAGACATTAGATTTTCTACAAATTGTGTGAAATTGGAACTGTCCTATTAGGCGTACTTTTATTGCTCTCTAAATCACAGTTAGTGTGTGTTGTCTTGATGGCAGCCTGCTGAATCTCCTGTTTGTATTATTCCCAAAGCCATGTCTTATTGTCCTCTTCATTCACTTTTCTACTCTGACATGCTACATTGTGAGTAGGATTGTGATTCATGGTAAATATTGTCTATCCCAAAAGCACATTATGTGATTGTATCCCTCATAATGCCTTTTTATTTATAGTGCACTTTTCAAATTGTATTTTGAAGTACTCTAACAGACAAATGAAAAAGACAAGAGTGAATATGACAAAAATTGCAAAAACAAATTTATAAAGTGGTAGAAACATTTACTAATGGGAAGTCTGACATTTCTTTGTGTCGCTGTCCATGGCAATCATCTGTGGTTTGAAGCACAACATGTGAATGAATGTAAAGGTTTTATCACACAGGTTCTATCCTGATGTTTGTTGAGTTTAGCAACCCCCAAAAACAAAATGGGGATCCCTGTTAGGGTAGTTTGTACAAAGATGAAAGAAGACAAACGTTAAAATACAAATATAGTCATTAGCTTAAACAAAAGGGCACCTAAAACATATGTTTACCATTGTGTCCTGCAATAATGAAGAAAGACTGATAACATGTTGGCCAATCTGTGCAGGCGGATGTCATTGACTCATAATGTGAAATTAATTTAATACTTAAAAAATCAATTAAGCTAATCTGCCCTTTACAGAAAACAAAGCAGACATGGGAAGCATAGCTGTACAGCCTGAAAGAGAATTTCTTAATCTCAGATAATTAATAACTAGGCTCCCATAAAACACTCATTTGGTTTTGCTCTAGAGGACGTGAATCTCTTCAAATGTACACCAACAATATTCTTATCAGGCCTTGTTCTGTAAAAGCACAGAGCCCAGATTCTTATTCTTTTTTTTTTTTTACAGCTTACAGTATTCTATTCATAGAGCCCCTTAGAAATAGCAAGCATTCATAATGGAGCTGGGATCTGATTAACCTCCTCGCCTGCTGGCACAATGGCAGGCTACCCTGAGACTCTGCCTCGTAATAGAGTCCGCTATCACCAAGCACACTCCAAACATTCTTTGCACCGCAGGACTTGACCACCAGATTGGAATCCCTTAACTCCCCTCTGCACTCAGCACACAGTGGGGAAACAAAACATGCTCTAAGATGATGCCCCTCAACATAAATCTATCTCTCTGCTCTTCTCATGCACTTGTGCACACACGCACACAATACACTGTGGGCACCCTCTTTAGTGCCTTTGTTGCAATTGTGCATTCCTAATTGTGAACTCTTATGTGTAAGGGCAGAAAAAAAGGGAGCGGTGTCTATACAGTATCTTCTACTATTGTACTACTACTACACTACTACTGTAATAAGATCTTTTCTGGTCTACCTTTAGTCCATGGTATACAAATTGTTGGTCTACACACTGTCAAATTAGCTATAGGCTATATAGATGAAGCTCATATAGGGTGATGTTTACTTATTGCAATAATGTTAGCTATTGTTATTTACATTTTTATTTTTGAACAAAATATCATCAAATATAATAGAGGAGCATAATGTGGATATGCTTCTCCATTGTGTTGGATTGGATTATTTCATTAGATTTTTATAAACTGTCATGACTGTTTAATCCTTACTTGCTTTCTTTAGCCTCTTATATGATATGAATCATTACAGGGTTGAAGCGTTTCAAATGTGTATCTCCCATCTCAATGTTGCCATCTTCTGGTCTAACATGATTAAGCAAGATGTTCACACAGGCCTTTCTGTTGTGGAGCAAATGGAGAATGTGTGCCAAATATGTCAGAGGGAGTGATTACACCCCTCAGTGGCCAGTTGGCCCAACAGTCCAACCCCAGTGGCCAGCCCTGTGGGGGTTGTCAGGACCAGGCAGACTGGAGCTTGGTAAGGAGCCAGTGTTTCGTTTAACAGCCAGATCCTGCCCAACCCAAGTGTCATCTGCACCTGCCAATGGGAAACAGTTCTCACCCATCAGATAATGGCTGAGAGGAAATTGCTTCAAGGAGGCGACATTCTAGGAAGGCAATATGGAGATGTGAAAAATATTCGAAGAGGATGAGAGAAACCTAGTCCTTGAAAAGACACAAATTAACATTGACATATCATGCACAAACCACACACAGAGCCACATAAATATACTCATGCACACACTTTTTTTTTTATATATTTGCACGCATATAAGCAAGAAGGCTATACTTAATCTTCCCTGCTTTGAATAATATACCTGTAGAGAAAATCAAATTTATTC
Source organism: Ctenopoma multispine (assembly GCA_034779795.1). Taxonomy (NCBI): domain Eukaryota; kingdom Metazoa; phylum Chordata; class Actinopteri; order Anabantiformes; family Anabantidae; genus Ctenopoma; species Ctenopoma multispine. The sequence goes on from JAUYWH010000013.1 coordinate 9,800,357, forward strand.
ACAGCCTGGACTAGCAAACAAATTCTTATTCACCCCACCTGATATAGTAACAGCCAACAACCCATGGGAATAAAGAGTGTATGTGTGTACATCCTTGCTACAAATTCACAGAAACAACGGGAGTAGTTTTGGAACTGTATCTACAATGACCAGCTCAGCAGTGACATGAAAAAGGAAAATCAAAGTGAAAGTTGGATAAGGATGTATCAAGTCAAATATGTGCCTCCAATCATCACATGCAGCATATCACTGTAGATTAAATTGCAGGCCTGCTGATCGTTTGGGGCCCTCATCCATGCAGCTTAAGGTGGTGAATTTCAATATGAAGCATGAAATGTGGAGTAGTCATCATAACTGGATTGAAACCCATAGTGCGTCCTTTAGCAGCTGAAAGCAGACACCAAGGCTCCTCTCCACTCTAAGAAGAGGGAAGCTGTCGTCAAGTAGAATCCAATTGTTTGGTACACTGTTTTAAAGCATCTTTTGTCTGCTCTTTATTAATCTGTTAAACTGTCAGAACTAAATATTTCCCCAAACTGGAGCTTCAAGTATAGATGTATCATTTATTAATGAGAGAGTTACTGAGCTGTTTCTTTTTTGGCAGGAAAGTGCAGATGATTTCAAAAGTTGTTATTACTTGCAAGTCATCTGAAATTAACATGGCAAAGTTTCAACCTGTAGATGGCACTCTTATCCCTGGTTTTAATCCAAACCTTCAGGGTTGTCTCCCTGTTTTGAAATGAATGGCCTCAAATCCAAAATCTGTTTTTGCTTTGTTGTTGTCATCGTAGTTCCTTGGCAGGTATTGTATTAACATTGCTGAGGTTTCACTCACAGCCTAAATTATCATGACAAATGTTTGTGTGCGCAGCGATTATACAATGGCATACCTGTCCATACATACGGTCAAAGCTTGTTTAAAAATGCTTACGTATAATGAAGTGCAACTAGCAACTGTTGTTCCAATCATTCTCAGGCAGCGAGCATTAGTTACACAGTAGGGAATGGTTGGAGTTGAGTGGGGGTAGAGGAACCTCAGCCAAACATGATTTGTCTCTGAATACTAATGCCTCTTTTGATCTGCCTCGGCTTTTAGGAGATTTAAACAACAAAATCTGTCTTTCTAAATTTCTTAATAGACTCAGCCTTTTGTGGCCAACATGAAGAAATCCTAGAAACATGTTTACACGGCATCCATATTAATGTTCTGGATTTGTTTAAAACATGTAGGGTCCAATGAGATCTCATTACACCAAAATCCTGTATTATTCATGCTTGGCCCTAATAGACTAATTAATTTATCATAAAATAGTAAGGCATTTTTTTATGATTTTCTCATGTTATGCATTCATTTCAATAATGGATCTTTGTTTTACAAATATATCTTTTTAAGTTGCCCCTCACATGCCCTACATTCAGTAACTTTGCAAATACGATTACATCCCTTCTCAACTAATCTGAATGCATTAGTGACAGAGTTAAAGCAAAAAAAAGGAAACCAACAGGAAGAAAAAACAATTAGACCTAATAACAGGACTACAAGTTCCTATGAGATTTATATGGCCCTAAAAGCTATTTAGGAGCATATTGTGACAGAATGTTAAGTGTGATTAGGGACAGTGTGTTAAACATTTGGCCAGTTGTAATCAGTTGGAGAGCTGTGAGGATGAGCTGTGGTTGGGGGGGTTATCTGTGCCTGTAACGCCACAGGAGGTGCCAAAAGCAACAGAGACCACTAGCCAGTCTGAGTATTTGGCACCTCCACAGCTGCTGCTCAAATGCTTCCACCCTCACGTCTCACCGAGGGCCAGTACCAAGCACAGGATAATCTCGTTTTATCTGCCTTTCAGACAGCCTAAATGGCTGAGATTAAACCCTCCACATGACCCTCACGGCCAGAGCACTGACATGTATACCCCCAGTTTATTAGAGCACCTAAGGTTAAAGTGAGATGAAGAAACTGATAAGGGTATGCCTTTAAAATGGCTGGATGGGTTTCCAGCCATTGCAGAAAGTCTGTGCACATCTATATTCACATTCTGTATTGTAATCAGGACAAACCATTTGTATTTAGTGTATATTTAGCAGCAAGAAATAGTCTTTAATAGGTAGATACCTGTAGAAAATGTTTTATCACGTGTGTATCAATATCTACAGACCAGAACAAACCAGAGAACAGAGGACGAGCTACTGTTATCAAAATTGATACATCAAGTTCTTTGAGGTCTTTACCTTACATAGCCTACAATTATTTCTAGAGTTGAACACACTCATACAACAGACCCCACACACACATCATATAAAACCACCTGAACACTCAATATATATGGCCACTGCAGATCCTGTTGTTCTTGTGTCCTGTATCCATTGTTTGTCCTGCCCTGTTTACTTCCTATGTTTGGTGTCACAATAAAATAACAATATAATAGTATATTATTATAAAAAGAGAGATTTAAGGGAATAGAAAAAGCAAAATCTGCATGTGAAAACTGTCATTTAATTAAAAGATGTGCACAACTCAACACAAACTTTTGTCGGGCACTCCAGTCAGACGCTTTTTAGTCTTTTAAGTATCAAGTATCATGTTTAAGTTGAATGCATAATAATGATAGGTTTTACATTATTCATTTCATGTGTCTATTCAGTATTTATTTTTTTCTTTTTACCTGCGTATGTGTGTCCCCTACTCCTGTATTTTATTATTGTATATGTATGAATATATTGGAGTCATGTGGTGTTTACATTATTATGATAGAATAAACTGAGTCAAACCAAACTCTTAAATAAAGCACAGTTCACCTGTTGATCACTTTAACTTTATATTTGGGCACTGTTACAAAAATATGCAAAGCAAAATATAATAAACATATAAAAATAGCATTCTTATAAACTCTTTTTAAGATTTTTAAGTATGAACCGTGGAAAAACAAATAAACAAAAAACCTGGCTGACAGTTTTCTAGCAATAGGTGACATGGTGGCTGTTATCCAAAAGGTAGGCCTCTGAGACATTTGTTCCCCCCGGCATATGCCAGAATTACTGCTGCCAGTGCCACCAAATGCTTTCCTTGTCTTTCTACCTGGTGGCATGTGTGGTGGAGAAAACACAATCTTCAAATGGCGATCTTCAAACTATGTGAAAATCTGGCTGACCATCATTATGATTTTTGACTATCATTATGATTACAGTGATGCTGACTGCCAAGGACAGATTAACAATATTCTTACCATTAATTAAAATCACCTCAGTGAAAGAACAGATGGCCAAACCCATTAATCTGCTGTAATGCACTTACTGTCACCACACACGTCTTAATCAAGCCGTGATCTGCATTAATCACCTGACTTAAGTGACAAACAAGTATCACTCCTGTGTTAGGCAGGCTTTGTTTGTGGCTAGACCTCTGGTGACCTTGTAATGATGTACTGATTAGAAAAAATATTTTAGACATGAGTGGGTGATGTTTTTTATTGAGGCAGTTAACTCAAATACAACAGAGGTTACATTAATTAAGAAGTAAACAGCTCATCACTACCTATAAAGCTGCAGTTTTAATCATTTTGCCTGTGCTTTAATTTTAGACTGAAATATTTTCATCTCCAGCTGTTCAGCTGTTACCTTGAAACCATCGCAACACAAAGTGGTAAGTGTGTGAGACATTTGATCAGATTAAAGGGTAATCCTCTTATTGGCAAACAACTAATTTGGCTAATAATTCAGGACTACCTTCTGACTCCTCGTAGCCATAAAATCTTGGATTTCAACACCCAGCCAGCATGAGACTGTTGTGCTGAAGGATTTGTGTGTCTGGTAATGGCAGAAAAGTATCTTATGTTTGATCCCCCCCTGGCTCAGTGTTCATATGTTCAGCTTGATCTTGTTGTTAATAAAGGATGAAAACAGAGATTGGGTGTAAATAAAAATACCCAAAAATGAGTTTAAAAGCAATTGAGGCAACATTTCGGGCTTACATTGAACCCAACAGACTATTTCTCACTCAGCGTTGCGTACCACAAGACATGATGCAATGCTGTTGCATCCCTAAAGTTAATGATTGAAGTTGTGCATTGGCATGTCTCAGTGTGTAGTGCAAGACAACGCTTAATTTAATGATTTGTTTCATAATACACATTTCAGCATAGGGAAAACCTACTTGTTGACTTGACGTCTTATGGATTTGGGAACAAACTCTAAGCATTCACTTCTGCTGTAATGCAATCTGACTGAAGCATATTCCAAGTTCAATATGCAAATACTGCAGCTCTCCATAGCATACATTATAAATTGGCCTACTCTGCTACAAAGTGTTTTAACAGTTTATTGCTTTTTGTTAACTGCCTGTTATTGATGCCAAGAATAGCAGGCGCCGTTATTTGAAAGAGAAAATCAATTTTCACTTCGGATATAAGCAAACTTGGGCTTGTATAACACTTCAAATATGGCAGCGCAGAGCTCCTTATCACCTTCTGCTGACACAGTATCTCTCTGGTCTCTGTGGCTCTTCATTGTGTGCTTTTTAACACTTTTCTGCATGTGCCCTTTGGGGGGGGGGGGGTCTCCTTTGGGGGCCTCTGACAAATTTGGCCCAAACTTTTGTGAGGTGTCAACAGCCTTTTGAAGGGCCACAGACACCTTTTAATCAGTAGAAACTAATCACCCATATGTTTGACAAAGGTCTGGGTGACTCATGCTTCTTTGTTATCTCTATCGGAGCCATTGCTAGTGTGTGTATTTGTGTGAGTTAGGAGGGAGGGAGGGGGAATTCTTCGATGTGGTTTATTATCCTGACTTCTTCACTCTTTTGTCTTACAGGCCAGTTGTTTTAAAACTATTGTTGGAAAGGCTAAATTAAGTACAATTGGATGTTTATTACAATATAGATGGTCTTGATTATACAGACACTTTTTTTCTCTAACACGGAGCTACAGAGATATTCTATGTGTAATTAGCATTGTGGGAGTCCAAAACACAACACTAATCAAATGACACTTGTCTGGCTTTGTGGGTTTCCTTAACCGCATTACACTGAAATTCCTCCTCCGCTGTTTGAACAGGCGAGACAGCGTCTACAGCTGCTCAAGAGAAAGATATTTCAGCTTTTCTTTTATTATGCAGATTATTAATGGCCAGTGTTCACATGAATACGTATGATTGAGAGAAAAGAACAGTATTAAAATAAATATTCATATGGATGCCCTGACTCTCACAAAAATGGCAGCTGGGATTGGCTCCAGCACCACTGCGACCCTTAACAAGAAAAGTGATTAAAATAATGGATGGATGGAGTTTGTTTTTACTTGCTTTTCATACTGTGCAGATGATTCATTATACATAGAAAAATATTAGTCAACCTCCTCAGATCGCATGTAGTCGTAGTTAAATGTAATTCTCTAAGTGATTTAGTCGTTAATTAACTGTCCTGTGCAGATTTATTTGCGTCACACTGTTATCAGCCTGAGTAAAGCTCTGAGTTCATCCAATGAACTATTTGCACAGAAAACAGGGAACAGTTTGGCTGCAGAGCCAAACGTTTCCCTTTTGGTGGACCACTGGAAGGCCATTGGTCGATGGGGCAGGCCATTTGCATATACCGGGCTTTAAAGTCCCACAACAAAGTCAGAGTTTAACACAGTTGTGATTCGACGTGACAAGGCACAAGTGGTGGACTGTTTGCATCATTTATGAGTGTTTTGAGCCGACGTTTGTAAATCCTCAACATGGGATTTTGCAACATTGCTGTATGCCTGTGCATGGTGCTCGCTTTATTTTTAGACACTGTTCAGTGTACGACTACAAGATATTTTACATATGAAGAGGATGCACCCGGGACAGAAATTGGGAATTTATCTGAAGACTTGAAGATTGATCCAGCGGATGACCCCGAGACGTCATTTCGTTTCATGCAAGAAAATAACTCTTCTCTGATCCAGATGAGGGAGAACGACGGACTTCTGAGTGTTGCAGAAACAATTGACCGAGAGCAGCTCTGTCCCAGGTCACCCCGTTGCTTCATCACCTTCGACATTGTGGCCTTTTCCAGAGAGAAGTTTCAGCTCATCCACGTGGAGATCGAGGTAAAAGACATTAACGACCACTCTCCTCATTTTCCGCGCAACGAAACACATATGGAGATAGTAGAAAATGTTCCACTGGGCTCAAGATTCCCACTGCAGATCGCTCTTGACCAGGATGTGGGTGAAAACTACATTCAGAGCTACAACATTTCTGCCTCCAGTCATTTTGCCATTGAGGTGCGCGATAGAGAGGATGGAGTGAAGTTTGCTGAACTGGTGCTGGTGAGGGAGCTCGACAGAGAGGTGGAGGACAACTACGCACTCGAAGTTATTGCATCTGACGGAGGAGTGCCTGCAAAGTCCGGGTCAATGACTGTAAATATCAAAGTGCTAGACTTTAATGACAACAGTCCGACGTTTGAACACAGTTCTCTGAAAGTTGAGCTGAATGAAGACTCACCTGTAGGTCACCGCGTTCTCAAGGTACACGCGTTTGACCCCGACGACGGCATCAACGGCGAGGTGACGTACGCGTTTGCTGACGGACTGTCTTCAGAAGCTGCGCGCCTTTTCCACGTTGATCCTTATTCCGGGGACGTGACCTTGAAGGCGCTTGTTGATTTTGAGAAGAGGAGGTCATACGAGCTGCACATCCAAGCCTCTGATTTAGGCGCCAATTCCGTCCCATCCAGCTGCAAAGTTGTGATAGATATCGTGGACGTGAATGACAATGCACCTGAAATCAGCATCAAACCGATGACCTCCAGCAGTGACGGAGTCGCCTACATCACGGAAGCTGCAGCTGCAGAAAGTTTTGTGGCTCTGATCAGCACCTCGGACAGAGACTCTGGCTCTAACGGGTATGTGCGCATCAGCCTGCTCGGGCACGAGCATTTCACCCTCCAGCAGGCGTATGGGGACACTTTCATGATTGTTACCACCACTACATTAGACAGAGAGCGGATCCCAGAATATAACCTGACTGTGGTTGCAGAAGACCTGGGAAGTCCACCTTTCAAAACTGTCAGACAGTACACTATCCGTGTAACAGATGAGAATGACAACGCCCCTCTCTTCAGTAAGTCACTATATGAAGTTTCAATCCTGGAAAATAATATTCCAGGTTCATATGTAACTACTGTTGTTGCTCGAGATCCTGATGTGGGAAAGAACGCCAAAGTCTCATACAAACTCATAGACTCAGAGGTGCCAGGAGGATCCCCAGTGTCCACTTATGTTTCAGTAGATTCAGTCTCAGGGTCTCTGTACACTTTAAGGTCTTTCGATTACGAGACTCTTCAGCAGATTGAATTGGTCATCCAAGCAGAAGACAGAGGTTCCCCCTCTCTTTCAAGCACATCAACAATCAGGATAAAAGTTGTGGATCAGAATGACAACTATCCATACTTCACCTTCCCCGTTCTGCTGAATGACTCTGCTGATATTCCTCTACCTTTTAATGCACCCTCTGGCTACCGTGCCCTTCATGTCTCAGCTGAAGATGAGGATGAGGGAGTGAATGGTGAGCTCTCCTACCAAATAGTACAAGGCGACCCAAAGCTTTTTGCTATGAACAAAGACACCGGAGAGATTGCTTTAAAACAATGGCTGACAGCTGAAATTGGAGACGTGCTGGAAATTAAAATTTCAGTGAGTGACAATGGCAGGCCCCAGCTCTCTAGCAGTGCCACTATTAGGTTTGTCGTCTCAGACACAGATCCCTCTGAAGACCAAGTCGTCATTGTGTTGCGGTCAAGCGATGAAGAAGGATACAGCTTGGATGCCTCGCTAATTATCATCATTATGCTCAGTGGGGGTTGTGCATTGTTGCTGATTGCAATAGTGGTTGTTGTTCTCACATGCAAACTCAGCCGTGGGGGGAGAAGCCGTGGCACCAAGAGAGAAGTGTGTCACAGCCTGTTTGACAGCAGGCCAATGTCCATGCTAGGTACCACAGAACCAAACATATACACGGGTCATCGAGGCTTCTTCCATGAGAGGACCTCTTCATCTCTGGATGATGAGGAGAGAAGTGGAGACTCAGAGACAAAGGTGAGTTAGCTATAGTTTTTTTTTTTCATATTTTATTTTCATATGCATATGACGTTCCCAAGTACTGCCTTGATCTTTGTGCCAGAAATGGAAACTAAGCTCTCTGCTGTCATTTTGTTTGTTCTCTCAGATGTTCCTGCCCTCCAAGCATTTCCAACCAACATCTGTGTGGCAAGGTGACAAATACTGCTTGCAAGTGAAGTAAGACAACTAAATCATTTTTTTCTCCAATACGATATGCTTTATTCACAGTCAAATCTCACTTAAGAGAAAGGGTACTTAACATGCACCATACACATATTGCATTGCTTGTGGTACTCCTGTGAAATGAGGTTAGATGGGTAGGATAAGGACAGGCTATGTGAAAAAAGCATCAATAATGATCCTAATGTGGTGCAGCAATAGCTCATACTGTATCTGTTGATTGTATTTTGCAGTGGCATTGGCACTAACGACCAGTTGAGCGTGAAGGACAGCGGCAAAGGGGACAGTGACTTCAATGACAGTGACTCCGATATCAGTGGTGACGGAGGCAAGAAGAACTTCACTACTTTCCATCCGAGGCTAAAAAGTAAGTTTTGAAGTTCTGACATGAAAACTACTGAATAAACAATAAATATTCACCAGAATGACAAAATGATAAATGGTGGTAAATAATATAAGCATTAACAATTTGTCATCTGTTTCACTATTTATATCAGGTATATCCAGCACTACTAACAGCTTATCTGGGGATTGCCAAGGCACCTACTGTGCAATACCAGCACAAAGCATCAAAGCCTCAAGAGATAACGCATACACAATGGGGTTCTCCTCTGCACCAATGTTCAACAATCCTCACGACTACACCCACTCCTGGAAGGAGTCAGGTTATGGCACAAATCAGCCAAAGCCTAAGAGCATCATGCAGCCCTTCAACAGGACTGGGACCCTCCCTTCTTATTTCCTTCAGTACCAGCACGAAGCTGCTGCTAGAGGTGCTGAAATCCACAAGCAGAGTCCATATTCTGTAACTGTAACTACACCATTAGAGGTTGCAACTATTTTTTAAAAAATGACTTGATAATCTAATGGAGAACAAGTACGTGTATATAACCGTAAATCTGTAAATCTAGTACTCACTATGTGGTTAACACTTATATTTTTATGATGAACAGAATTGTTATATGTAAGTTTATTTATGTTAGATTATTTGAGTTTCAGTATACTGTATGCTATGAAGCACACTTGCATCCTAATAAAAGTGTGATTGAACTAATGGAAAATGTCATTTATTTCATGATTTTCTCAATTGTGATCACATGAATAATATAATAAGATGAGACAATAACAGAGAGATATTACATTTTGAAGATAAAAGAATATTCCCCTATCATAAGAACCATCTGTCAGAATTTGTAAACATGTACTCTTCCCCAAGCTTGAATCTACATGATCAAGTCAGTGATGATCAGATGTAAAATCTCAAGCTGCTCCATTACCTGGGAGACTGGCTTTGAAGACACCTAGGTTTGCTCTGCAGAGTTTCTTGCGTGCAAATGAAAGAGAAGAGCTGGTTCTCAAGTGGAAAATAAAGTTAAAACCACCTTACAAAATCATGTGGGGTGTTGTCACACCTGCTTCAACTAATCTAAATAAATAAACTGTTAAAACACTTTGTAGCAGAGTAGGCCAATTTATAATGTATGCTATGGAGAGCTGCAGTATTTGCATATTGAACATGGATTAGGCTTCTTGACAAAGAACTGTCATTTATTGCTACCAGAGGTGTAGCACTAGAAAATATGACAAAAAATACATATGATGAAATACAGCTACCTTATGTAACATTTTCACTGACTTGTCATATTTACCAAACTGGTCACTGTTATTAAATAAATGAACCATGAATATGTAGGGCAAGTGCGAGCTGTCTCTAGCCCTGAATTGATTTATTGAATAGAGATTGATGAACTTAAAACTATAATGACAAGCATCCATCCGGAAACTGGTTATTATTTGCTAGTAACTGTTGAACTTACATCTCGTAAAGTAGAGCAGCAACAGGACTTTATGAAAATCCAGGACAAACAGCTGCAAGAAACCAGAAAGACTGAAACTAAATTATGCAAGATAAAATGAAATAAATACATCTCTCAATCATGGGACTCTGTCCATGGGGAAGTGCATGGGTTTTCATCAACAACTTCAAATGTACAGAGCAGTTTTAATGTTGCTTTTCATCAACATTTTAGAATTTGTAGAAATCGAGCAACTAAAAGGCTGATGTGCATTTTAAACAATATTATGTACCTACTGGTTTTCATCTGCTCATGTACGAGTTTGTTACAATGTGTGTGATCTGTGATGTGTGACAGCAAATGAGACAAGAGTAAAGGATTATTACAAATTACATAATAGCCATCTGAGGGCCAGTTGTGAGAAGAAAATACTTTCCAAATCTGCTACCAAGTAAGAACCATCAGTAAAAGCTTATGGCAGAATGAGGCATTATATTTTCTGTTTTCTTCATCTGGAGGAAAAGAGGACTGAGAGCCGTGCTCATCTGCATAAGTATAAATATCTGCTTTTGTGATTTTTGATAGCTGTGATAAAAGCTGGAATAGAGTGGATTAGACGCCTTTTACATAACTATAAAGCAATCAACAGAGTTCTCACACATTACCACAATATGCCTCATGAATAGAGGACAATGTTCAAAACTAATTCCATATTTAAGATGACCTGACCACATTTTTTAAAATTTCCTACTTCTATTCTGCAAAGTCACGTCACTACATTATTTATATATATATAAAGTTATTGACTTTATTTTAGACATAGAGTCCAGAGAGGATTCAAGGCCATGCAGTACAAGCAATAAGAAAAAAGGTCATATATTTGTGCCCCCAGTGATGTGCACTGGTCTGACAGATAACCAATTGTACACAGAGGGAAAATGCATTTATCAATCAATACAATATGGTTCCGTCCATCATTGCTTTATATGCTCCTTGTAGGTCAAATAGTTGGCCATTGACCTGATAGTTTGTGCCACAGAGTATGTTCATCTGCACAGATTGGAATAAAATGTGTCTGTATGAAAAGCCATTGTTGGCAGACACTGTGCTTGTTCATATCCAAATGGACTTCACATTAATGTCCTGCAGCAGCTCTCAAAGCACATTTGAAATCTCCCCAGGTAATAAAAAAATTAGTGTTTTAGAGCAGATTTTCAGCTCATCTGCAGTCCACTGGCAAATGAGTCAGATCTGCTCACGTCATTCAAGCCTCTGCACCTGTTGATGTCTATGTTTATTTTTGACAAACATCTAACTATATGACTGTAATTGTTAAATATTAATATATGATATGATCTATTATGGCCTTGTACCAACTCAACAAGGTACAAGGCAAAAATCATAGTTATACCTAGCATATAAAAATGTATCTTCTTTGTGTCAGAACCCGAAGCATGTGGAAGAGAGAAAATAACCATTTCTAGCAGGTAATGCTATCACTTGGGCTTTGACATCCTGTTAAGTAAATACTACACTATTACTAGTACAAAACTTATCCACTGTGAGATGCCTGGGTTTGTACTTTGGTCTTTTGTCACCTCAACATATACATATAATTGTGACAGTAAAAGAGAACGTACAAACACAAGGTTTGTTTAGTGCTGTTCCTCCTTTCTATTGTTAATGATAGATAGATAGATAGATAGATAGATAGATAGATAGATAGATAGATAGATAGATAGATAGATAGATAGAT
>JAUYWH010000013.1:9812278-9871546 GCA_034779795.1 Ctenopoma multispine
ATTCAGAGTTGTAGCAGAAGTCTGAGGTGTACAGGGTGAAGAGGAGGGGGGACAGCACAGTTCCCTGCGGTGCTCCTGTGCTTGCACATATGAATTCCTGTGCTGCTGACCACAGTGTCAGACGTGATGTCCTTCAGCCTGACGTACTGTGGTCTGTCACTGAGGTAGTCGTGAATTATCAGGTGTGGAGGATACAAACTCAAGTATGCAAATAAGCATATTTACCATAATGTTAAACTATACATTAACCCATACTTTTACCTTTAGTAAATATTTGCTTTCTTTTGTTTTCTTGCTCACTTGAATCAGTTGAAATTTATTCAAAACTTCACATTCTGATCTGAGCCGGGAATATTGTTTTCTCTCCATGCCAAATTATGCCATATGCTTGCGTCTGTGATAGTACAAAGCTGTTCAAGTGGGAATCTGGGTCTGGGGTTTGGATTCCAACCACCAAGCTGCTGACTGTATTAGACATGTCACACGTGACTTTTTGTAGGTTTTAGATTAGTTTAAAGGCAAAAATCTATTGTAACATTCGTAATGTGAACTACACTGTAACATAGCTATATGTACAGAATAATAGGGTTCACAATTTAAGGTGTTTTTTTATTCACGGAAAAACAGGTATGTAACATGAACATTAAGTCCAGCTGTTGTATTTTTTATGGAACTGTGAAGAGAGGTGTCACTGATAATGAGGAGATTCATGGCAGTGGAAATGTGGCTATAAACAGAATGACTGTAAGTCATGTTGTACATGTCCAGTTTAATACTCTACTGCAGTCACACACTCTATTATGAAGAATTATATATAACACCTTACACTATGTTTGTTTAAAAGCACTATAATGTGCTAATTCTGTGCTAAAAAGTGTGATATGAATTCTTAGTGCAAAGTACAATAAGGACTTAGAAGTAATATTTTCCAGACTGAACATATTGTAGTTGTATCTGTCCACTGAAAATTGCAATACTGCAAAATTTGTATGTAAGACCCATTAAAAAAACACACACATATGTTTAGATTTAATACACATTTCTGTATAATCTTTTAAAAAAACAATAGTTGTTTCTGGCAATACAAGGAGACAAATATGATATAAAAACGAAAAGTCTGTTGCCGTGTGACGTTCTCTCTCTATATTTGTACTTGTGTGGGTTTGAATTTAGTCATTTTATTTGACTGATTTTGTATATTTATTGCTTTAATATGACAAGTTAGATTTTTTTCATCCCTGAGCCTGTCTGTTATCAGACACAGATAATGAAAACTAGGGAGAAGTACTAAGATATTAACATAGAAAAACATTTCCACAATAAGTTTGCCTGATATATTGATGCTGTGTCTTGTAGCCATTTCAGCTCACTTGTCAATTATTACTGTTTGTATAATCAAACATTATATATAGCTTGTAAAGCTATATGTCTCGTTTAAATTTTTTTTTATTATAAATTATGTATATTACTGTGGGGCGATCATAGATGAATACAGTGGAGTTGACATATAAGTAAATCTGTATCAGAAAGTGTGACACTGCCTGATTAATCAGTAGATGCTGTACTGCATTACGCTTATATCAGCTCTAAATAGAATTACCATCTTTCTGTTCTATTTTGGTCCTTGTACCACTAGGGGGAAACATCATGCTATGCAACCTCAAAGAATTACAGGCTACAAAAACATCATTAACACTTACAGTCCACAGTTGTATGTATATATCCAACAAGCTAAAAAGCATCCTGAACTTATTGGTGTTGTGATTAGAAAACTGTCATCTGCTAAAGAACTGTAGTGTAATTTATGAGCTCTTGCTGCCCTACAACAAAACTTTTGTTTGTTTGTTTTGTAATAGCATCACTTCTGCTGAAAGCCTGTGTTCAACATTAGGTAATGTATGAATATTTTGTTTTATTCACTCTTGTTGCTATTACAGATATTCTTTGTAAGACTAGCACTTTCAGTGACAGATTCACCAGACAGCACTATTGTCTTGTTTACATAATTCCATTAAAGGCTACACGTAATTTAAACAGTGATGGCATTATCTGGAGGGTTAAGGATATGCTTCATTCAAGTATGGTGAACAAAGAAAATATGAATACACATTGAGGGACTCTGGCAGTCAAACCACAGAGTGCTCATTTTCAGCTGAAACACATCTATGGGTTATTCAATGGCACAAATCCCATATTTGGCTCTTTTATCTTTATCTTAAACAGAACCAAAAGCCAGACACACAAACACACACACACACACACACTGTAAACAGAAACAATCCATTATTATATTTTTCCTTTTGCTGTAAATTATATTCATGATTCTATTCAAACACTGGGGATGGCTGACAGTCCTACTGAGCATATTATTTACAATATTGCAACAAAAACTCAAAGCCCTAATGGGTTTGTACAGGATGAGCTGTTATTGTGCATCTTTATTAACAACAGACGTCTTGGCATGCATGACTGAGGCTGTTACCTCAGTGACAGAAGAGGAAACAATTAATAACAAACTTAAATGATCTCCCTTTATGCCTCTTTAAGACGGTGTCTATATAAAACAGTTTCAAAACACAACGCTTCATCTTATCAGAGTGACAACCCAATCACTTATTAATTAATTATATCACTGAGAAGATGAACGCATAGATCCTAGGCTATTCTCCCACCTCAGTAACTGAATAGCTGACCTCTGTCTTAAACAGTAATGACACTGCCTGCAGTTCTCTATCTGCAGAGTGTGTCCCCTCTCACATAGAGCTTTGGTCCTGAGCTGATGATGATAAATCTGTGCCAGTTGTTCACCAGTTGATTGTGGTTTATTGCTGTGCAGGAAGAGTATCTTGTTGTGTCAGTGTGGGCCGTCATGAAGACAGCTGCCAAAGGAAACACAGCCTTTATGCTGTTTTCCGCTATATGGAAGAGAAAATTAGGGAGAGAGAGAGAGAGAGAGAGAGAAAGGCAGCACAGAATAATATGTTGCATCAATCAGTCTAAATGACTTGCTTATGTAATTAGCTAACAATGTTTTGTTTCTCTGGTTCCCTGAAGTTATTAGTGGTTCACAGTTAACCTTGAAGTAATTGGAAAAGGTTTGGATGACGCTTCCCTAGCTGTATGGGACTGACAGTTTATTTTTCATCTCTGGATGACTTCCCTCCTCTTTCATGTAGCTACAGTTTTTATGAATTAGTTTCCTGTCACTTTACAGTACAGCCTAATACTAATTGGTGGTGAGATATATGGGCTATTCACATCCCACTAGGTGGCACGCTGTTTTCCTTCCTTCCCAACATTAACATGACTGAGAATTGTCAAAACTAATAACATGGTGCTGCTCTAGTAATACTGTTGCGCAAATTACACCTTCCTTGAAAATGGCATAATCTCTAACATAAATTTAAACACTAGAGCTCTGCTGCTGCTGCTTCTCCAACTGGTCCCTGACTTTTTAATTTGATGCTTCATCTGCAATTAGACATGCACTTCATGGCCACTGGCTTATTTTTATTTAGTGAGAATCAAACATTCACTTTGGACTAATTTAAAAGGAAAGACTAAGCCAGACTCAGCGCAGAGGTTTCACCCTCAGTTCTTATTAAGTTTTAATAAGCTGCACTGTTTCACTGTCACTTCACCGTCAACATGACTGTCGTGGTTTTGATGATCAGTGGCACTGATGATACTACAGGACATAGTGACGGTCAGTGGAAAAGCAAATATGATGAATGATTTAAGAAAGCCTGCTTCTCATTGTTTGAATTTATAAAAAGAAATAACATCCAAAGACAAAAAAAAGGGGGACATTTTGAAAGGTTTGTATAGCCGATGCTTTGCTCAGTTTTGTTCAATTTCAATTTCACACAAAATATTATGTCCTTTTTAATTTTCTGATAGTCCATTGCCTCTGTCGGCCATTTTGCCGGATAGCTATCTGGCCGAGAAGTTAATTTAAATGACTTTTTGAGGTTGGTGATTGATCTGTTGCATACCAAGTAACTTTCACGGCCTGAGATAAAGTGCCGGTGCAAAGGGAATAAGGAAATGTCACAAGCTCTCCCAAATCATGTTGCTATTGTAACCATCTATTATTGTGATTCCATCTAATTATCAAAGTGTTTCATAGCTTTCACCTTCCAGTAATCTGACACAGAACACAGAAATTGAGTCAACGCAGTCACAAATCTTATAATGAATTTATTGTACTGTAATGCACTCAATCTTTAAAACCCTGCAATTTTAAAGGATGTTTTCAAGGGCTTTGTTCTTATGTCAAATATTTAGAATATATAAAAACAAAAGAAATGTTTTGTTTGTTGTTTTCTTTGGGATTGTCAAGGATTGTAGAGGCTGAGGCAGGTTTTCTTTTGTTTACCAAGGAAGATCACAGCTTGGGTCATATTAGAGATGTTTACTCCTCCTGTCAAAGGATAAGTTGTAAATTTTAGCTCACAGGAAATGAAAGATGTAGTGGCATGCTGAGTACAGACACCAAAGTAATGTCACCTTGAGTGAGCATTTCTCTTGTCTAGACTGACAGGTGATATCAGAGGATAAACTCCATTTTGACCTCGTGTTCACTCATCACAACAAAAACACAAGAGAAGAACAGCATAAAAAAAACACCCGTCACATTTTAAATATTATTGCTTCTGTCAGCTGATATCACCCGGCACACTGCAGATAAGTACACTTCACTCTGTCTGAAGTAACAGATGGATAGATTAGATCTTAACACTGTTATTTAAAATGCAAAAACATAACTAAACATGTCATCATTAACATTCAGTGCCATGGAGGTGTGATTGATTCCATCATCAACCACGTTATTTTCGTGGCCAGCATAGGAACATCAAACACCATGACCTCCATTATTTCCCCTTTGAAATTGCATTCACTTTATTCGCCTACCCGGCTCTCCAATACCTTGAATCATTTCTCCTGGGAGGTGTTTTTTTCTAACCTGCGGCTTCTCTGCTGGTCCTAAGAGCAGTGCAACCAGCAATTCTCTAACACTGTATGTGGGACACTTGAGCTAAGAGTGAGACAAGGCATCTGGCACAACCTCCCTGAAACTGTGCACCAGCCAGCTCATTTTAGAGGCCCCAAAATTAAAGTGACACACATGTTATATTTATCTATACAATTTACAGATAAATATAACGTTGTGGCAAAAATCCCTTAATACAACTCTTCCATGGCACAAATCAAACCACTGTTTGATGAAAAAATACAGACTTTGAGGAAGCATAAAGATAGATTTAAACATTAATACTGCATATCTTTTTTATTTATGTTTATTTTTTTCTTTATGTTTATTCTAAACTCACTTAAAGAAATAGTTCACATTTTCGATTTCTTACTATGGCTGCAGTGAGAACTGCTCACGTTTGTGCTGTATTGTAACTGTAGAGCTGAAGCCAGGAAGAAACTGATAAAGCTTAGCATAAAGACTTGAGGTAGGGGAAAAAGTGAACCAGTGCTGATTGACACTAGATGTTGTTGTAAAAAAAGACCATCTTTGGCTTTATTTCTTTATTGTCATAATAGGTCAGGTTTGCCAGTTCAGATGCTGCACTTGAATGCTTGGCAAATGGATAAAGAAATAGTTGCACTATGGCACTTCCTCTAAATCAGTTTTACATCACTGCTTTTGTACAGAATAAACTAACAGGATATACTGTTTTTAGTAAGCTCTAGGGGTGTCAATAAGCATTGAAGTTACCTATTTCCCTCTGTTTCAAGTCCTTATGCTAAGCTTATCTTCACTTGCCTTCAGTTCCATACAGACGTGATAAGACCGATGCAGGAGTGAACTGGCAACAAAAAGTAACCTGGGAATTTGCTCCCTGTCAAGCAGCCCCAACTGCACCGTAACTGGATGTTTATGTTTATATGTAAAATAATGAATGGATTAATTTTCCTTCTTTCCTTTGCATATCTAGGTGTACAGAAAGCAAAAAGTTAAGTTACATTAATGTGACGATCACAGGATCACACAAATTTGACAAATTATCCTGCATTTGTAAACAGACATATTTAAACATAACAAAATTTCCAGTGTTTAGACATCGAACTGATCAAGAGCCAGATGTACACTGTGTTAACATTATATATTCACACAAGCCATGTGACAGTACAGTATATTCACGAGAACTCACTGTATTCATACAAATCAAACTACAGGAACACACCATATTTGGGGCACGCTATATTCACTGTGGTTTTTATTTAGTTGTGCTCTCTTCATCATCACAAGCAGCAGGCTGCTTAATAAAGTCAGTTATTTTTGCACACTTTGCGGCATCAGCCAGCAAAGCCTATTTCTTTTTTTTCCGCTCCTTTTCTGTATCACTGTTCACACGTTCCCCCTTTCTGTCCATGTTTCATTTGAGAGTACATGCAGCAAACTGCCCAGATTGGCAGATATTTTGCAGTTTTAATAGCGAAAACCCTCATATTTATCACAAGTTATACCAATGGCCTATTGAATATTACTATACTATTGAATATTAATACGGTGTATAATGTCAAAGTGGTTAACTTTTTCCCTAAAGTTGCAGCTCTAGCTATTTACAGTTTCATACATAAGCTGTGCAATGTGGCAAATGGCAAATAGTACAAATTATAATATTGTGACCATTTCTCCTTTATGACTTATTAAGACTCAAACACTACAAACAAACATAGACCAGCTCTCACAAGCTGAGACTTACATCTCGATGACCTGTCCAAACCTCGAGTGTTGCAAATGTTTTCTTCTGCCTCCTGCAAAGAGAGCAAATAAATGTCAAACTACTCCTTTCAGTATTAGACAACGAAAAGGCACGATGACTCAGAAAATGCCTGTGTATATAGGGTGCCAAAATTAAATTAAGCCATTATTTGCTGCCTCTATTGTTAGCTTTATTTTGAGTTTGTTTCCGGGGTTCTTCGTGGAAGTATAAAATGTATCATAAATATTGTCTCTGCCAGGATGTTCTCTGGTAAATGGATGTAGATGACCAACATGGCCTTTCCAGTCACTCACTGGCACTTGACTGATGACCTTTGACCTCTTCCCAGTTGATTCTGTGTCTGCTGTTCACAGGCAGCCAATACTGTGAGTTTCCCTTTTTCATTTATTTTTTAACCCAAGGTGCTTGCCATTTTATCAACCAACCACATCTGTCAGATGGGATGCCATACACCACTCCAGTTTTTCACTCCAGGGAGTTCTATCTTTAGGGTGAATCAGCACAGATTTTAAGGTGTTGAATGATTTGTGGTAAGTGTTGACTCCTTTGTGACTTGAAGACTTTGGCAAGATGTTCTGACATTACAATAGACTTATTAGACAGAAAAATATGATCTGTAAGCTAAACAGTTATCTAATAGTTTAAAGCCTGAATATTTCTGTACATGTGAACATGTTTTTTAAGCTAGTAAATTGTTACAGGAATCTGCATAGCTACTTGCAAGGATTTAGAGTCTCGAAGTCTAACAAGTTAGGACATGAGGCCATTACTGAGATGAATAATCAATGCATTTCCAGGAGGGGGGTGATTTTTCCTTACGGTTGCAATAGCTTGGTCTTTCCAGCTCAGGCTATTTACAATTACATAGCTAATTTGTAATACAAATTCCAGATTCCCTAATAAAACCAAATTAATTAAATGGTAAATAGTTTAGATTATAATATTGAGACCATTTACAACTTATCAAAAAATAGACACTAATACCTGAGTGCAGAAACCACAGCAAAGTAAAGCTTTACTTTGCAGCCTTAAAATAATAATAGCTTATTATTAATAATTATAGTAACACGTTTGACCCATTTTGGTTCAATTAGTTACGTCTCTATGTAGCTCTGAACCCTGAACACCAGTATATGTTCCAACTTTGCCTTTCATTTGCTGTTAGTATAGAAACACATGGGACTGTTAGCACATCGAAGGTTATGGGGTTTGTTTTCTTGTTTCTTATAATTATATTCAATTCTGTTCCAGTGAGTACCCGTTAGTTTTACATTCCTAATGTGTTTTGTGTTTGGATCAGAGCAGTGCATTACACGCTTGTTTTGCAGACTGATTGATGAGCAGGTAATTTGTGACTTTTTAGGTGGATATTTGCATAAACCTTTTAAAAGGCACATTCTCAACAGACAGTCACACTCCTAGCTCCTTCCCTTCAAAATGCATATTGGGTTCAGAATTTATGAAGCCCATCTTACTGATCAAATGCCACTGGATAAAGAATGCAAAAATGCTTTCAAGTTGGACTTTCAGTTTTGCAAATTTGGCAGAAGGCTTTCTTAACTCTTAATGCTCCATAGAGTTTTACAAAAAATCCTATTCAGAATCACTGACTCTTTAACCATGGGGAGCTTTGGAGTGCAAGACCTGACCCCAGAGTTTTGAAACAGAATTCAAATGTTGTACAATCGACACACTGACCCCTGAAATTTTAGATTTCGATTTTCAGATCCACAGTCAGTCTGTAACAAAAATAATTTATTCTACATGCGGTTTCCCTTTGTTGCACGCACAATAAGGCAAGCAGTTCTTCCTGTAAACATGGATGTGAAAGACCCACATAGCAAATGTCAGTTTAATGAAATGGAGGAATAACAGCTTGAAAGGACAAGGTCCAAGTGTTTATAAATGCAATGACAAAAAAAATGCATATTTCTATTCAATACCTAAATTAGCTGTTTGATTCAGGCAAACGCAGTTTTTCTTCAGTCTGATCTACAGTCTACCAGTTTAGTATGATTTGAATGTTACACACATGAAAAACATACATGAAATACAAATATCTGACAATAAAAATCTGAAACTGAAATATGATGAAAGATGTGATAGTATATAAATAATCCCACATAATAAAATAATAAAAAATAATAAGAAATGTGATAAATCAGTCCACTATTATTTATCAAGTAATCTTGAAGAGCAAGATAACACAGCTCACCTTAATACTAAGCCAATGCACATGTGCATTTTTGTACTATTGAATATATATATAATTTATTTTCTATATCCCACTCTGAATTTTACTATGCTTCACTGTAAGCATGAGACAAATTAAACCTATAGTTTAATTAAAATAAGAAAGAGGAAAAACAGCTTGGCATGGTAGCTCTTAGGTAATGCTAATCAGGAATACATAGTGCATTTGTTGGAGACTATTTTCAGTTGTGGATTAATGCACATTGGGTATGCTTGTAAATTTTGGCAGCAGGATGGTGTTAAGTGTGATTGACTAAGAATAAACAGCGCCCTTATTGATCCTAATTAAGAAACATGCCATCCAGTGCAGTGACAACTGTGTCTCCTAGAAATTACGGAAAATGTGTACACAACAATATGAGTTTGGAGGAAACGTACTGAATATCATATTACATTTTACATTTCTTTCCAAATAACGGAGATCAGTGTTTACTATTGCATTTTCCAAAGTGAAAAGTTTTTTTTATTTTATACTTAAATATCCCCAAGTGTGTGGTGGCACATGTGTGGTACAGCATTTTGTGTTTATTATGAGTTTTGGGATAAGGTTAAGAAAAGATTGTGCTTTGGTTCTCAGTCTCTTCAGCTCTCAGTGATTATAGACACATTATGTTTATTCATATTTAACTGAAACCATAATTTTGATGTGACCTTAACCAAAGTGGCTTTGTTGCCTAAATGTAACCCCACATGGGTTTTGGGTTGCAGCAATGGTCTCTTGTGTAAAACCTTTGTGCTGATAGCATAAATTATGGCATCTGCCATAATTCTGCCGCCACTCTGACGTAAATCAAAGTGAATTATGTTTTTAAAGGTGGTCAAAATATTGGAAACATATAACGAAAACATGTCTTTTTTGGAAGTGTCTCTCTTGGTTTGCAGGTCTTTATAGGCAGTTTTCATCCCAACTAGCCTACTGTATTTTCAACATTTTCAGCAACATGTTCTTTGGATTGTACAGAGCAACTGGAAAATTGTTTCTGAAAAAAAAAAGTACTAGATGAGTTTTTCAAATATATTTTCTTCAATTCTCTGAGAAGCGAAATTGAAATTTCATTTACTTTCAATACACTGCTGATGTTTCAGGGGCAAAATTTTCAAAACCTTGACACATGAAACAGACACTTTCTATGTGGCAACATACTAGCAGGAAAAGTGATTCTATCTCTCTCGCTCCCTCTGTGTGTGTGTGTGTGTGTGTGTGTGTGTGTGTGTGTCTGTGTGTGTGTGTGTGCGTGCTGATAAGTTTAGGTGTAGCTTAGTGTGAGGCTGAGTTCGGCTTAGTTTAGTATGTGTGTCTGTTTGTGAATTGTGTGAACTGACATTGTAAGATGGATTTGCTGAGGAGTCATGCCATACGGACCATGCAGGGAAATGGATTTTTATTATATAGTACAAGATACATATTAATAAAGTAAACTGTAAACATATTGATTATTGTAGTGACGGAAGTAGTGGGATTAGTATTTAATTAGCTCACTTATTAAGTGTGATTACGCTAACAGACTTACAGTAAGTTTTGTTGTTGTTCTCATGTAAATTGTTTAAGAAGGATCAGATAACATCCATAAAATCTGGTATAACTGCTTACTAACCCTGCTGTACAGTTTATCTACTGTGTGTAAGTAATGTTTTTACACAATGTTTTATGGAGAGCTTTGTTCAAAACTTGTTCTTGCTTTTCATTTCTGCATTTTCTCTAAGGCAAAATTTAGCAACTTCTGTTGCTCTTCATTCCCACTCACTACCATCAGTATTCCAGCGTGCCGCTTGAGGTGTAGTGCAACCAGAAAACGGACGCAAAAGCAGAATGATAAACAACTTAATCTCACCTTTAATCATGCTTGTGCACAGTGGTAAGCGAATCACATGAAAGAGATGCCAAGATATTGCGTGTATGCTTAAATGAGCATAGCTGCTGTTTGTCATTTCAACCTCTGTGGAATTACAACAGGTATGATTTTACACCAGCAGAATAATGTGCTTTCAAGTAAAAATCAATTCGTCATGAAACAACTGATGCATCCGTGTGTTTTACTGCCAACAAAGCAGCAGAGATTGCAATTCATTCCACGGCAGGTGCAGTGGTCTCATTAGTGAAAGTTATCCGTGGCAAAGTTTTGAGTTTGCACAAAAGCAAGGCAGCTAAAGCCACATAATAGGATGTGGCCTATTTATTATGGATATGAACTACCCTAGCGTTCAGAGTTCAGATCATATTAAATGGTATGACTGTGACAATAAAGACACAGTTGTCAATAGCAGTCCTTTCCTGAGGTTTTAACATAGACTGAATGATAATTAGTTTCCCTTTGTTGTCCTTATCTCTTACCTGCAGAAATGGCCAATTTATGCAGGCTGCACCCCGGCCAGGCAAAGTTGATGCTCCCAGAGGAGGAAAGCAGCCATGTTTCAGACAATGGAAATGAACTCGGGGACAACTCAAGGTTGATTTAGATCCCAGGCAACATGGAATTAAATGAGGAAATAGGCCACACTGATCTTGCCCCAGTGTTGACACAGCTTCCTCCCAGAATTACTCTCAGAGGGTAAATACATCACCAAGGAGCCCCATGCGTCACTGAGATCTGGTCAAGTGAGAATAACAATGCAAATGTCATATTGTTGAAATTCTGAGTGAACTAAATGTCAGTCCATCTTTTCAATATGAGATATGAGATTGATGTAGATAGGCTATTGAAGGCAAGTGTGATAGCTACAGAAGGCAGGTTATACCAACAGCTGTGATATTTGAGCTGTGAAATAAGCCTTGTTTTATTTTTTTTTCTTCAGAAGAGTAAGCAATTCTCCTATGTCCTTTACAGAGATTATGCTAAAAACGCCCACAGTCTGTCTTTTCCTTTGTATTGTGGCTGGAATTTCTCAAAACTAATGACAACAAGGTACAATACAGAAGACAGGTGGTATTGTTTTCATTATTGATAATAATCTTTAGCTCTGAATAAGGAGCTCCTTTACCACTGAGACTGAGAGCATGGACTATGAGGCGAAGACACCCAGTTATCCTTTAAACATCCTGTAAGCTTTAATTTTACATTGTTCACACCACACTGCTCATCTGATCCACTTCTCCCTACAATGACCACTTGTCAAGTCCTTGCTCCTTTCACTACATCCCGGCCAAACACATTTCACAGATCTGTTCATAATCCCCTGATTCACATCCACATGCATTGGGTGCAAGTTCCACCAGCACGTTTTCCCTCTGATGCTGCTGCTCTGTGCGCGCACATCAGTAAATGAATCACGTAGCACTAGAACAGCCCTTCTTCATGCGATCTTGCCAGACCTATTGGAGAACCCCCGCAAGGCAAGATCTGTCACTGTTCACTCATTTGCTGGAAGAGGATCAGAAACTATGTTAAATGCAGCAAGAATTACATTGGAGTCTGTCATAAAAGCGTCGAGAGGATTCCGGTCAGATCACACTGTGAGGGGAGCAGGTTTCAACAGTTGACGCGGAGAGAACTGAGCGCAGGAAAAGCGATTAATTTTGATTATCTGAAATCTTCCAAGCTCCCTTTCCGCGTTTCTTCCTGGCAATATTCACGGGGACAGTGCAGATGAACATTGTCCGAATGAAGGATGTAAGAGCACCGGGTCCAATTGGACTGGATTATGGGATTACTGGACTGATTATAGGACAATCATCGGGCAAAAGTCGCAGCCGTGCTATAGATGCTCTTGAATGACGGAAACACAAAAGGTTGGACAGGAGCAACAGCTCTCTATACTGCTTTTATTCTACTTTGTGACATGGGCAGGCTGTATATGCTACGAGAGCACAACCCATATGCAACAGTGTGCCGCACAGGAAAAAAGTAAATGCATTGTGAATGGTAACATCGGGCAATGCTGCATTTAAACGGGCATGTCAGTATTTGCTGTAGCCTAGGTGTAGATGTCGCATGAGGGCAATGCGCTTTTGTAAGCTACTGTCTAACCTTCACTACAGAGATTCAAACGGTTTAACCTTGGGTGCACTAGGGAATATTAATACTTTATCGTCATCGATAATTCATTACGTCCCCACATGTGAGGAGAAAAACAAAGCATTTTGTGGTTCACCATGTTGAATTTGATCTTTAATTCATGCATGAGGTGTCGTCGGGCGGTCATCTTTGTTTACAGAAAGAGTTCTTCTTAGCCGAACGGCATGTGAAAGAGGTTCAAATACCGATTAAAAAGAGATAACGATTTTCAAATCGATTTAATGCCCAATTAGTGTGAGGTCGGCGTCAACCACATGCCTGGGTTTGGTTTAATCCTCTAGGTTTGCCGTAATCAACAGGTTGAAAGTCACCGAGGATTTTTTTTTCTGTCTGCCACTACCGCATATCCAGTTGAAGGGATGCGTCTCTCTGTACCCATTTTCTTTCTGCTGTGGGTTAAAGCCCTGACATTGAAAAATCTCAATTATTCTGTCCCGGAGGAGCAAGGACCTGGCACTGTTATAGGTAATATAGCAAAAGATGCCGGGTACGGGACCATTGAGAGAGGGAAAAAATCTAACTTCAGAGTATTGGAGAATTCTGCACCACATCTTGTGGATGTTGACCCGGAGAGTGGACTAATCTTCACCAAACAAAGGATTGACAGGGAAACGTTATGCAGGCGCAACCCAAAGTGCCAGCTCTCTATGGAGGTGTTTGCCAACGACAAAGAAATATGCATGATCAAGATTGATATACAGGATATAAATGACAACTCGCCCAGCTTTCCTTCCGATCACGTTAATATTGATATTTCAGAAAACGCAGCTGCTGGGACACGTTTTCCTCTCACTATTGCACATGACTCAGATTCTGGGGAAAATGGGATAAAGACCTACCAGGTCACGAGAGATGATTACAATACCTTCTCTTTGGATTTAAAAGTAAGGGGTGATGGGACTATATATCCAGAACTGGTGGTTCAGAGACCTCTGGATAGGGAGGATCAGAGCCATCACACCCTTCTCCTCACAGCAATTGATGGTGGGGAGTATCCAAGATCAGGCTCCATGCAAATTAATGTCAGAGTGACTGATTCAAATGACAATAGTCCAGTTTTTGATAAGTCCTCCTATGTGATAGAGATTCCAGAGAATTCACCTCCTGGAAAAGTACTTTTAGATTTGAACGCCACCGATCAAGACGAGGGAAGCAACGGTCAGGTGGTCTATTCCTTTACTGGGTATGCATCTGAGAGAATCCAAGATTTGTTCTCCATTGACCCCAATACTGGCGTCATCAAGGTCCAGGGAGAAATTGACTATGAAGAGAATCCAATAATAGAGTTTGACGTACAGGCTAAGGATCTGGGACCCAACCCGATACCAGGCCACTGTAAAATTACTGTCAAAGTGGTGGACAAAAATGACAACTCACCAATAATAAGTTTTGTTTCTGTGCGGCAGGGAGCTATCAGTGAGGCAGCACCTCCAGAATCTGTCATCGCACTGGTCAGAGTGACAGATAAAGATTCTGGCCGAAATGGTCAACTTCAGTGTAGGGTGCTGGGAAATGTACCCTTCAGACTGCAGGAAAACAATGATAATTTTTATACGCTACTCACAGACAGACCACTGGACAGGGAAATGAAAGACGAATACAATGTAACAATAGTGGCGAGAGACAATGGAATCCCATCTTTGAACTTTACTAAGTCGTTTACTGTGAAAATCCTCGATGAAAATGACAATGCACCACGCTTTACAAAAACTGTGTACGTGCTACAGGTGCCTGAGAACAATATCCCAGGGGAGTATCTGGGCTCTGTTCTGGCCCATGACCCAGATGTAGGACGAAATGGAACAGTGTCGTACTCTATTCTGCCGTCACATATAGGAGATGTTTCAGTGTATACCTATGTTTCTGTGAATCCCACCAATGGAGCCATATATGCCTCACGCTCATTTAATTATGAGCAAACAAAATCCTTTGAATTCAAAGTTCAAGCTAAAGATGGAGGGTCCCCTCACATGGATAGCACTTCAACAGTCAGGGTCAATGTCCTTGACGTCAACGACAATCTCCCAGTTATTATTTTGCCCCTTCTGCAGAATGATACAGCTGAAATCCCAGTGCCTAGAAACGTAGGTATTGGATACATCGTAGCTACAGTGAAAGCAGTAGATCACGATCATGGAGAAAGTGGCCATTTGACCTATGAGATTACAGAGGGAAATGATGACCACCTGTTTGAAATGGATCCAGTGGGAGGAGAGGTCAGAACTGCCCATGCACTTTGGGAAGAGGTTTCCCCAGTGGTTGAGCTGGTAGTGAAGGTAACTGACCATGGCAAGCCCCCCTTATCTGCTGTGGCTAAGCTGATCATTAAGGCAAACACAGAAACGGCAGCAGGAGGGGGTTCCAGTGCGACCGGGAAACAGCAGCACTGGGATGTATCCCTGCCCCTCATAGTTACCCTCTGCATTATCTCTGTCATGCTCTTAGTAGTCATGACCGCCATCGCTGTCAAGTCCAAACATCAAGATAAGGACACTGGGAATTATAACTGCCGCATGGCTGAGTACTCCAATCCTCCAGTGGGGAAGGGCAAAAAGAAAAGGATCAACAAGAGTGACATCATGCTGGTGCAGAGTGAGATGGAGGAGAGAGATTCTGCGAGCCGGATGAATGTGGTGAGCAGCCCCTCTCTCATCACTTCACCAATATGTTTTGACTACCAGAGCCCTCTTCCTCTCACACTGCCCAGGTCAGAGGTCATGTACCTGAAAACTACTCCAAACAGCCTGACGGTTCCCAGAGCAGGTTGCCACTCCAGCTTTGCCGGGCTTAGCGCAGACACTCCAGCGAATAGGATGTCAGTGATACAGGTAAGGAGGATGCTGCACTGGATTCTTTATCTGCCCTTTATTCTCGCTTATCTGCACACACTGCTTTACCATACAAATCTGACAAAAGAAAAGTAATCGACTGAAAACGAGAAACTCTGTCACTAAGAGCAGACATCATTATTATCACTTTTTTTATTCCCTTTTATGAAATATACTATCAAATTTTCGCTGCATTTAAAGAATGATACAGCAACTTTGTG
Source organism: Ctenopoma multispine (assembly GCA_034779795.1). Classification (NCBI taxonomy): domain Eukaryota; kingdom Metazoa; phylum Chordata; class Actinopteri; order Anabantiformes; family Anabantidae; genus Ctenopoma; species Ctenopoma multispine. The sequence continues at coordinate 9,828,334 of JAUYWH010000013.1, forward strand.
TGGGAATGTGTTCACATGTTGCAAATGGCATTTTACTACAGGGAGACTTTTTTAAGAATCAGAATAATTTTTGGAATTGTTTCACTGTAAAGCTTCTCTTGCAAAATGGTACAGGTGGTTCGCATAATCAGAAAGTCGTCACACAGTTAGACATTCAAACAGTGTGAGTCTTGAACAAGGCTGCTGTGACCCTGCCAGATCTACTCCTATAGAGTGAAAACAAAACCCTGCCTGAAATGTGGGATTGGACAGGTGTTTGAGCAGCTTGTCCGATCACATTACTGAACCAATGTGCGCCAGACAGCAAGATGCACACAGCATAACCTTACAATCGCATTTTTCGCTCACCACAAATATGGGCCAGATCCACCCATCCGCATCCAAAGTTGGCATGATAAGGCCATTAATAGGGTCCAGCCTTGCCTTGTAGAGATGGCAGGGTTGAATACACAAGCCAGCTAACATGCTAATTTGACAGGATGGGCTTGTAGTGCTGTTTAGCACAGCAGAATTATCTGTTGTAAACTTATGTAAATATCTAGGACAGTCTCACAGACAGTCTCATTTGGAGATGATAACGCAGATGACAAGGCCTGGCACTGTCACCAGTCACTAGGATATGTGGGTGTGATCAACACAAACACACTATTCTCAAGATAGGGAGAAAAGGACGCTGATGACAGCGGCTAATGCTTTACTTCTTTGCCTTGCCAAGGAGGCACATATGGTCACAATGGAGACTTCTTATCACGCTCTCATCACTGACAGGTGCTTTGTATCTTTTATTGACATCTTTCAGATCCCATAATAAAGATGTAAGAATTTGAAAATGAGACAATTTCTTCTCCTGTCTGAATCCCGTGTTATTCAGACTATTGCTGAAAATTGCAATACATTTTTAACATGGTCCATGCAAAATATTCTTTTTCTTGCTTTTCTAGACGGAAAATTTCCCACCAGAGTCCAATTATGCTGGCAGCAGGCAGCCATTTGTACAAAGGTAAGAGCTCCATCCAAAACCTTTCTGACCAGTACTTTTTTTTTTCATGTTTGTATCACGCCAGCTGACTATGACCATCAGAGAGGAGTACTCACACAGAGGTAATGACAAGTTGTGTTTTTTTTTCTTCTACAATTCTGCTGCAGCTCAACATTTAAGGATGCAGAACGAGCAAGCCTCCGAGACAGTGGCCATGGTGATAGTGACCAGGCTGATAGTGACCAGGATACTAATAAAGGCTCACACTGCGACACATCTGCCAGGGAGGCCCTCAAGATGAAAGCAACAGCAGTTAATGGGCAGCCTTTTGAGCAGGGTGAGTGGACACACTCTCTTCCTGACATCTTGAAGATGCCTAACTGACTCTTGTAACAGACATTGTTATACTTTATAGACTGAGAACATGTGTGTAGCTTGCTAGTGTATAAGTGACCCAACACACTGGTTACAGACAGCACAGGTAAATATCCAGCATGGAAACGTTAAATCCAGACTGTTAATAGCTGCAAATAGTTTTACTTTTTGTCGGTTTACATTGCAGACACAGCCTGAGCTGTGTTGCAAAGATGACATACAGGAACCTGAGTCGAAGGTGGATGGTAGTTTAGGATTAAAGAGTTCATTGGCTGAAGGTAGAATGTTCAAACATTTTCTATTTGATTTAGTCATCAAACAAACTCATATGCATGGCAAAGTGCACCTCACTCTGTGTCTCTTTTGATCATGTCATTATTTGAACAGAGATTCGCCGCATGCATATCTTGAATAACACAACAGAGACAAAAAGCATGATAGACACTTGCAGTGCAAAATGACAGGTATTTCTGGTGCAACATGACAGAGTGTTTCCACCTTTCACTTGGAAAGATTTTCTCAGTTATTATTGGTTTTGCTGTGGTTACACTATTTTGAAAGGAACTTTGCTTTACAACTGAAAATAGAAATGTTGAATTTTATTTCGCAAATCTGAAACGATTTGCTCTGCCTGGAGTATAATCATAGATGACTGTCAATCCGTTGCAACCTGGCTGACCTGATAGACACTGATATATTTAGCTATTGTGGGTATAAACTGAAAATATAAGAGCAACTCTCACTGGTAAGATAAAAGATAATGGGAGACTTGAGCAAAATGGTGATGTTTCTCATTTCCTTGTGTGAGCTTTGGAGAGAGAATGTCTCTGGTCATCCAGTCCCTATGCAGCGCTTTCCACACCATTTACATTGCTATGAACTGTTTGTTTGTGGCATGCTCAGGAGGGCAGAGATGGAAACACTCTTGTGGCTGCCAGAAGGATGTGTGAATCTCTCTCTCTCTCACACTTCTCTGTATGTGTGAGAGTGTGTTTATGTGTGCGTGTGTGCGTGTGTGCGTGTGTGCTATGGGGAATTATGGCAGACCAAACTTGACTCTGTGGGAGGTGTAAATTCAATCACAATTTTTGCAGCACATTTCTGAATCTGAATCAGCCCAAGTTCTAAGGCCAATCACATGCAGCGATATTGAAAGAGATTTTTTGTACATGCTAGACTGAATATTTACATGTGCCGTACTGACACTTGCTTGACAGGAGTGTCAGATAATTTACGGAACTGTATTTGTAAGACAGGAGAAACGCAAACAAGTGAGACGTTGATTTTAATTTTAATAGTTTTTTTTTGTTTCTATCCTGTTAGTATGGGGGAAAGGTATTTATAAAAAGCAGTATAAATGGTCTCATCTTCTGTTAAACACTAAATGATGTCACTGTCTGCGTGTCTACAAAGATGGAATCTACATTATGCATTATGCCTTAGACCTGATCACACAAAAACATTGCCCCTCCAACCCACACACTCCTTCGGTCTAGTGCTCACACACACTCACGCACATACAGGTACATATATTGAACAACAAAGCCACTGTTTTGCAGATTTTGACAAGATAGTGCTATTATCCAAAATGGAGACACCCCAAAATTTTAGTTCCAAATGCACCAACACAAAAGCTTGTGGGTTAAGTAGTATTGCTTTTATGTCTTTACCTTTACCATCCCTCTAGTCTCCTGGCTGCTTTGATACAGGTAATATATGCACCTGTGCAGCTTCCACTATCATGCACTCAGAATATTTATTCACTCTCACAGACACCAGATGCACAGTGGGTATGTTGCTAGGTTTTCTCTGATTCTATTTATAATGGGAAGGCAGTTTCTTTGTTTTTGAGAACATGTTATTGTTCACATTGCCCATAAGATCACAACTGTTTTGTCGCTTTGTCATGATTCTATTATGTGACTATGTAAATGGTCGTGGACTGTTTAAAACCATTGCATAATTCTGTCATTTAAGAGCTATTATTTAATACATTTTTGTGCAGTGATAAAATGGAAAATGGAAATTGAAAGCTATGCCATCTATGGCAGGCACAATAGATTAAAGCACCCCTACTTCATCACCCTCTTCCTTCCGCATTTTTTAGAAAACATAATGTGTAAAGGCTCCAATAGTACTGTCAGATATTTACTTTCATGTAGAGTTGATACAGTTATACAATGCATGTTTTCTAAAACCTATAGTGTATGGTCACAAAGGTGTGATTGTAATGAAAGTCAGATTGCAAATAATTGAAATTATTATAATATTGTATCTAATCATGCGGACATTCTTTAAACTACCTATGACACATCAGCATAAATGACAAAAATACCTTGCTGTGCTTTGCTGCACCTTCCAAGCACATACGTACATACATCCCTTTGCATCAGCATCATCTCCTAGCTCCTCTGCAGTGGTGATAGGTACTATGGAAATGAATTCACCATGTGCCTGCTTCCGCTTGCTTGTGCTTATTGTTTTGACCTCATGTATCTGTGACAAAAAAATACTGTGATGATAGAAGAAATAGAAACAAAAATGCAAATATTATGGAATAGCAATCTGTGGTGTAGATGCTTCAAAGCATAGCACTTATAATAGTCAGGACCTGTTTGGCTGTTTTGCCATAGCAAAACCATCATTTAGTTCTCCCTTTTGATGTAAAATGCATTTTGAACTCAGATGATTTTTTTTCTTGATCTTAGTGCTGACAAATATAGCACAGAAAGGGTTTATGCTAAGAACGTAACAATGTAAATTTGCAAACCGTCATATGCAACATGACAGAAAAAAAGTGTGGTATGCAGCTGAAAAATTACATTTATTTTGGAAATGTTAGAGCAAAAATGGCTTGTAGAAACTTGCATGTGCATGTAGACTCAGTTATGGTTTGGTGCGTCACATACCCATGTGCGTATGTGTACTAAGGCTAGCAACCAATCAATTATTGAAAATATGCGTCACTGCCACTACATTATTATAGACTTTATATCATACGCTTTTCTCTTGGTTAGCTAGTGCTTGAGTGATTGAAAGAGAGCTGGTCAAGAGGACAGCATAAAAACATTCTTACAACAATAATACAAACAACAGAAAGACTGTCACACCATAATAAAGAGTTTATCAATTAAAAAGTGTGATCAGCATCCATGTCAGGTAGCCTATGATTGTTAAATTATAGTTTATATAAAGTTTACATTGGCTGCATTTCTGGGGAAAGAGAGGAACACACTCCTCATGTAAACATGTTCATGTAAAGCAAGTAAGTTCTCACCCAGCTTATTCCATCTGCAGAATAAAAAAAACACATAGCAACATAAAAGACAGTTTGGTTTGTCTTCACAATGAATATCGGCAAACTACAACATATATTATTTTACTATGCAGTCAGAAATTGTGTCCTAAAGAAATCCCATATGGTTTTAATAGGATTCGCATTGTGCTTTTTTTGTAAAAAAAAGAAAGAAAGAAAAGCCTCTTTATTTACACATTCTATATTACATTTATTACATTATGGTTTAAAATTAACAGCAGCTTTGATCTATGTTAATATCTGTCCATTTATAAAACTAAAGTAACATTTCTATTTTTTCTGTGGCTGTAAGTGAATCTACGTTTTGGGTTTGTTTGTGCTATACTTCAATTGACTGGAATTGTGGAATGTACTTTCTAAATGAGCTTAGATTACATGTGTGGCTCCCAGTGCTGGTTTTCACATCAAATGGGGGTTGTGGCACAGAGACAGTTTCTTTTTTGTTTCAGCATCCTCCTTGGGTTTGTTTATCCTCCAGTAAACTGGCCAAGGCTGGTGTACAAGGAACCTACCGCTGCCTTTGAACAAGAGGATCTCCCCACCTTGTCATGTGGAGCTTCCTCTTGTTCTAGGCTGATACTCTCCTTCTCATCAGAGCTAGGTTTCAAAATTGAGATCAAGTGCCTCATTCACAGTTAGTCACTTTGATAGCACAGAATGGCATTTGAGCAAGACAGGGAAGCCTTATTTATAGACGAAAGCCATGAATGGTGATCAATGAAATTATGTTGTAATTGAATAAAATAGTGATTAATCACATAAGCAATGGAATTAATGACATATTGGTTTCCATGTGAGGAGGATGCAGGTTTATGAGAGATAGTAGATGTGAAGTGTTACTGTGTGACTGTAATTATATGTGAGCACCTTTATATTTTCTGTCACAATCTTTTAGTAAGGATTTTTGGTTCCCCAGGAGAGATATATCTACATGATGGGGGAGATGTTGCAGATGTAGATGTTTGTGGTTTTGTTTGTGTCTTTGAAAAAGCACATTCATTAATTTCTTATAGTATGACATTTATAGCAGGAAACAGAATGTACAAAACCCAAATAAATACCTCAAGTCAGATCAAGTCAGTGATCATTATTTTAATTGATATGCATACCTAGTGTAAAGGATGTCATTGAAACCCCATGGCAATCATGGCAAAGAAAACACGAGTATAAAAGTAAATCAGTCGACAGAATAACAGGAAGATTAAATTTATACTTATACCAATGAATTGCTGTTTTTATATCTAACAAATGAAGGAAAACTGTCATTTACTACCAATTTACAGAGACAAATTTGACATTTTGCTTTATGCGTCTACATGCAAAATACCTTGATGCATCATCACATTAATTTTGATAGCATTGTGTAACAGCTAGAAAAAAAAAGACACTTTCTATATCATAACACCATGGAAATTGGCTCACTCTGTGTGTCACTCTGTGTGTCTCTCTTTTATGTCTACCAGGCTGAGATATAGTATGAAATGTAAAAGACTGAGTTAGGGCACAAAGATAGAGCCTTACACATCACTCTAGTTTTATTGCTGACACTAGTACGCAGTCACACAAATCTGTTGAACAGGCTGTTGGTGTTTGGCTTGGTGTCAGTGAGGTCCTCTTGTGGCAAGGGCAGGTCACAAAAGCATCCACTAACAAGAAGTGAAATGAAAAATGGCCAGGAAATGCAAATGAGCTACTGATTATGCACCAGAGTTTCTCAAAGTAATTAGAAAAATTACTACAGGTCAAACTAATGACTGTTTGTGCTATTAATGGTATTTCTAAAAGCCAGTTTCACTTGGATGTTTTATTCCACATATTGATCAAATCTTCACGGAATAACCAAAGTTAACACCAATGTATTTTCACACAGATAATAGATTACAGTTTAACTAAACTAACTAAAATAATGCATGTATGTTTTGTGTCAAAAAAATATCTACAACATTTTTCACCACTTGCTAATCAGAAATGGTGAATTTAACAGTTGCAAATTTCACAGCTGTCTTTCTGTTCGTTCCTCGCTAACTGCTGCTACTGCTGGAAACATAAATGAAAAACACACCACTTCTTTTACACCAGATGATATCCTCCAGGAAACACCCACACACTTTGTTGAGAAAAGGTTTCATGAATAGGTTGAAACATTTGCTTCACTGACCAACGACAGAACAAAAGTAAGGCCAACTTCTGTTGTATGACATAGTTGTGTGTCGGCACAGTTGGATTGTGCGTGAATACTAGATTGGAAAAGGTTGTATTTTTACTAAATGAAAGCAAAATTGCTTTGAGCTCTCCCGTAGCTGTTTCAACAGGCTGCTGTTTTTTTATTTAGATTTTTTTTGTTGATGCATAGTAAATAACTTTTGAGAAGAAAGATGCTCTAGTTAGCAGTAGGATTTCAAGAATAGTACTAAAATTTGTGTTTGTTTGCAGTGTTTTATTGCTGTTGCTCATCCTTCAAAATGCCATCTACATTTTCTTCTTGGTTGTTTATTCTTACCTCAGCAGGGTCCAATAACAAATGTTTAACTGTTTTTGCAGAGCAAGACAAATCAGTCCACTGCACCGATGAATGTCGTGCACTGGGACATTCTGACAGATGCTGGATGCCAAAGTTACGGGTAGGAAGCCAAGCAGACAGCGCCGATAATCGCACCAACCTTTTCATCCCTGTGGGAATGGATGCCATGGTAGAGACAGAGATTTATGGCACCATCAGCTGCAGCAGCAGAAAAACCCTCAGCACGTTTGGAAAGGAACAGCGGGACAGCACAATCCTTGTGGCCAATGTCAAACCTTACTTAAAATCACAGCGTGCACTAAGCCCACCACTACAGGAGAGTCCATCTGCATCCAGTAGTCCCACCAAGGGTACTATGCCCCTGGACTTTTCTAACCAAGAGTCCACTAAAGAGAGGGAGGGGGGTTCAGACAGCAGTGCCTATGGCCCTCCAGATGGCCAGTGCTCCCCACTGCACACCGAATTGGAGGAGCCCTCCTACCTGACCTGCGAGCTCAGGCCTAAGTCCCTGTCAAGCAGTCTCATTCACAGCTCTGTCATCAGCCAGGAGTGTGGGGGGTCAGATTGTGCTCTCGACTCACGGGACTCTGGTAACTGACAGGTCAGATGATCCCGCTCGCTCCCACCTGCCAGGGGTGTGATGATGTTATCACAGATTAATGACCAAGAGGTAATTTTTTTTTTGACCCACAGAGGTGTCCACACATGCATTGTATAACCAAAAACCATCTGCTTTGTATGTTTTTTGAGTTTGTGACTTGTTGTGTTTATGTGGAATATGTGTCCTTGACTGCTGTGAAGGTTTTCGGGGGAAAATCAGCACTTACCTGACTTCATGTGTTTTCATGGTGTACTGTACCTGTCAATTTAGATGTCTGTATTTTACACATTTCAAGCTCCAATTTTGTGAGGGTATTGAACAAATTGCTACTGTTAAGCTATTGAGTCCTGTCTGGTTTTGTACGGTGAAGCTTTCTGTCTCCATTTAGTGTATAAGGAACATCTCTCTTGAATATCACAGGCAACTGAAATACATATCAGTGACGTTAAATACAAAAGTGAAGTGTCTTATGAACTGTTAATGGTGGTGCAATGGGGAATGTCCCTTTTCATAAAACCATTTGAGGTTCCTATAAAAACAGTTTTTTAAGAATGTATTTGTAATTTTATTGTTGTCTTCTCTGCAGTTTATGTGAAAATAAGCTGAGCTTACACGTGAATGTGGGCTTCTGTACTTGTTGTGTATTTTATTAAATTTCTATACACTGTGTGCATGGAAGGTAATTATTTCTGACTGGTGACAACTTGTAAAGCTGCCATGCTTTTATGTGGGAGAGGTCCAAATACTGTATGTCTACAAAGGTGCTTCATTTGTGTTAATGAAAAAAGCCAACTTTATCTTTATACTGTATACCAGTACATCTTGTAGTAGTCTAGATACTAAAGAACTGCAAAGGAAAATCACAGTCAACATTTTAAAACAGCTATTTATATTTAAAACCTCAAATAAAAACCGGCACTGTGTATTAGTGCACCCAACAGAAAATGAGTGGACTACCTCTGCTCGCCGCTTCTATTATATGTATGCATGATAAAATGGAGATGAAAATCCTGCTCGTGCTTTTATACTCTCAAATTCAAAGTCATCAGAGCTGCTGTCAGCTAATGTCAACACGTGATTGTAGTTTTATTTAAATATGAATGTGTCTGACAAATGACAAGACATGAATCTAATAGAAATGAAAAACTCCACATTCAGCTACAACTAGCAGTTACAGGCAAAGATTTTTTTTTTTTCAATGAATTCTTTGATTAGATAAAATGAAATTTTAATGATCCCTGTGGGGGGAAATGGGTCATTGCAGCAGGAAAGGATTGAACAAATAGCACATTAAAGGTTGTCACAAGTAAATAATAAAAGATGAAGAGTTATACAACCCAGAATAACTAACCCAAGTAAAAATTCAGCATCTTCACTGAAAATATGTCAAGGTTAGGGGACATTGGAATTTAATATAAAAAAATCTCATAGTCTTTTCACTGAGTGTGCAAAATGTCCATTATTTGCTCTCTTCTTCATTGGTTTTACAAGAGCACGTGCTTATTTGTTGTTTATATGCATTTTGCACTATTTAGTATTCAATCAAATGCAGGAAGGGTAGGTGTAGTGACAGAAGGCCATGGTCTGCAGACATATTAAAACAGCCTAAGCCTCTGCAATCCCTCCAGTAGCTAATTTCTTTCCAAACCTAACCTGCTTTCTAAACATGGCTGCTGTTTAGTCATTCCAGCAGAGGACACAAATGTTGCTGTGACCAGAGTAATACTATTTACAAATCTCTGAGCACATCCACTGCGTCTGCTAGACGTATTCTATATGGAGTGATTAAGGATAAACATGGATGTATGTTTACTGAGCCAGGTCACTCAACTCAACAGTCCCAGAGATGTTAAAATGTTTTCTATTTCTCGTCTGTAAAACAATCACACAAAGCCTCCTCTTTTCTTTTACTTAGTTTAGTTTAGTTTTCCATCTGGAGACACTGACTTTTGTACCCTGGCTCAGTGAGCGGTTTGAGAACGCCTTGTTTTTCATGAGCTCTGGATAACAGCATCCTGTCATCTATTGAGAGCTGACTATAAGTACGACTCAGTTTCTCCTCAGGGAAAACACATTAATTTGGATTTTGATTTGCATTTGTTTTGGTGCTGGTATTGACACAATTCCAGACCTAGATGTCTCATCTCAGCAGGCAGCTCTGATGAGCTCATCTGCATAAGTTGAAATACTCTTTGAGAGGGAGATTGCGTGGGTCACAGCAACTCATCCCATTGAAATACAGACAGAAACATCACATCATTTTATCTGTATCAGTCCCAGGTTTTTCAGAACATGGGGGGATGAAGACAGGTGAGCAGAATGTCAAGTAGAAAGGGGTTGAACCGTTTGCAGCAACACTTACTCCTCCAATTTGTTAACACTATATCACTTAAGGATGTAAAACAGGTTAAACTTCCACTTCTGCCATAATTATGCAGAATTTGCTTTGAAGTAAACCCTTTCTTAATTAACACCACGTTACAGTACAGCTGCTTGACAAAAAAGTGCTATGTTGTTAAGGGGAGCTGAATGCAGATTAGGACTAGCATGCAGTGTTGGATGAATATGACTTGTCTCTCAGAATGATTACAGTCATAGTGAAAGGGAATTACAGACAATGAAACTGATCTGTGTAATACCTCCATTCTTCTGCATTTTACATACACAAATGATCTATTCAGATGAAAATGGAATGAGCAGTGTACCATTCAGTTGTGAAAAATTGACATGCTCACCCTGAGTACTTAAGCTTTTAATTCAATAATTCAATAACACAGCCGATTAAGAGCTTGTCTTCCACCTCCACCAAATGCTATGGGAGATGGTTCCACTTGGCTGAGAACTGTCGGTGGGGAAACAACAGTGAACACATAAACAATATTGAGAGTGTTCCATAGTTTTCATTTAACAGAGAGACGTCATTGAACAAAGAGCGCATGCCTTTAGGGTGAAAATGGTGCTTCTAGGTTTATTTGCATGTTTGTTTTATACCAAGAAAACATATTTATCTACTCAATTAGGTAATGTAAATGTGATGCTTCAGAAGTTATTGTTAGTTATGAATTGGACAATATCTTTGCATAATACACACTATTAATTAATTAATTAATTATTTCATTCAGTCTTTCATCCATCAACAGATACATTACATTTTAATGAAAGAAGTGTGCAAGAAACACTTTTTTCTTTTACCAGAATTGTAACACCAACTGACAAAATTTCTTGATATGAAATGCCCTAAAAGATGACATTGGAGGCGTTTTTGAATAGCAGTTTTCTGTTATTTTCACGGATTAAAAGAACCATTAGACATTTTGGGAAATACAATTTTTTGGTTTTGTTTTGTTGTTTTTTTGCCAAGATGAAAAGGAGATGAACCACTCTTCTATGTATGATAACAGCCAGCAGCTGTTTGTGTGTAAACGTGGAGAAACAAATACCCTGGCTGTGTCCAAAATTCTAAAATATGCCAAACAGCATATCTAAATCTCACCAAATAACTAAATTGTGTTTGTTAAATGTCAAAATTAGACAAAAAAACAACAACAAAAGAAAAAATGGTTTTCTAGATACATGCTAGCTCTTGTGTATCTCCAGAGATTCTAGTCTTGATGCTAAGCTAACAAGATACTAACTGAGACCATACCATAGAGCTGTTACAGTGAAATGAAGTTTCTCATTACCCTATGTCAATTTCCCAAATTGTCAAATTAGTTTTATTCTTTTATTTTTTAATTTATTCTCAAAATATCACTGTTTTAGACATTTACAATATTTTTAATGAAGGTTAATTGAGTCCTTTGCAAAGACATTGTGCATGAAAAAACATGGTCAATCATTAGTTTATCAAGAGATTTTTTAAAGAAAACTGTATTTCTTTAGAAATATTGAACATCATGTTACTCTGCTATGTTGAAATGCAGTGTCCTCACCATAGCATCACATTGTGCATGATGGAACCTCATCAAAGCATCAGTGTTCTTCAGAAAAAAAAGGAGCTGTGTTACACTGAGTATGTATACTACTTCAACACTGGTAAAGAAGATGATTGTGAAACCTACTGCAAATCCACTGAGAAACAGCCAAAAGGTTAACCAAATTGATTAATGTGTTGTTAAATTTCTACCGAGCACAGTGACAAGGGAATAAATGTAAATGCCAACTTTCTCTATTCAGTAATTAAGTAGCACTGTAATAATATTCATGTGCAACTTTCACAATTTATTTTCCCTTTGTGACTGTAGACAAACTTGACAGGGAAGTCTAGGAGGCTTTTACAAAATTCTCTCCTTCAAACATTTTTTTTTTCATCCGTTCATAGAGGAGTATGACATTGTAGACTGCATTTAGTTTTCATTCAGGAATTAATACTCCTCTTAATGACCCTGACTGAAAAATTCAGACTACACAACCATTTCATTTTGGAGGGCTTATTTAAAAGGTGTTACTTATATCATTCTCCTCTGAGAGGATTTCAAATGCACGCCAATCTGTCAATCACGATTAATGTTTAACGCCAAGAAAGGATATAGCATGAGGGAGCAATCCGGCAGGACTTCACACATGTTTCACTACGTGTTACTGGGTCATGACACACTTTCCTTACTTTGAATTGGGCAAAAATAGTCCTCTACACGCCTTTTTAGTGACAAAGTGGGCCAATATCTGCATAAAGTGGAAAAGCTAATGCACTCTGTCATATGCTCAAAAGTCCTGAGTCTAAAAAGCTTCACCCTTTTAAGTGCTTTGTCTGCCATCGCAAATAAGATGGAAATTTTAAAGGTGAGACAGAGAGAGAAAAGAGGCACTAAACAGAGCTAGACGGAGTATAGAAACATGTACAGCCTTTTAGAATCAATAGATAGTTTATTGAATCAATACACAGTTTGGTGTAGTGCAAAGCCTGTCTGTCTAATAAAAGTGGTAGATGCTGAATAGGCCAGATTAAGTGTCATGCAGATGTAAGTGCACCATCCTTGGGTCTTTTCAGACACAGCAGATCTCCACACACACTTTAGCTGTTTGACACTGTGATGGTAATGTTAATGTAAGACTGTCGCAAAGCCTCTGTATAGGCCACATCTGCGCAGCTTGTAATCTGTAGGTGTTAAAGAGGAGAGCGCTCATTAGCATATACTGTGACTTAGACGTGCCGTTAATAACAATCTAGCCTCCTTTGAAGTGATATGAGTTAGGAGCATTTTTTTTTTAAGTTTGCATGTGTTTGCATGCATAACTACCTCAGTATTTTTATCTTTACGTGCTATAGGAAGCAATTGATTTCTGGGGATTTCAAGTCATTATCCAGCAGAGAACTGAAACATCTTAGGGATCGACAGTGCCACAATGCTTTTTTTTGCTACATTTCTGTTTTTGTCAGAGTTACTCATCATTGTGTTTTGCTGTTATGGATGTGCAAAACCTCTCCATTCAAAAACTCCTTGATTTCAGATTCAGCTCTCAAAAACACAACGTTTCTGGCTCAGGTTGTCAGAAAATCAAACTCAAAAAAAGCAAACACAGACGTTGTGGAAAAGATAATGTATTGTACAGCTGTTTTTATTTCCTTACATTTAAAAGTTTGCTGTTTTGCTGCAGTTCCACTGACATTTAAACCCTTACAAACCTGTGGTCCACCCACACAGGTGTTTTCACTCATTTTGGCTGATTGAACCTCGCCTGAGGACTGTGTGGGTGTGCACAGACAAGTGCTCTGCTGGCATCCCCTTCACTCTCCTGTTAGTTTTATTGCACCTGTTAGGGTCAGTCAATTTACACCTTTATGATTATTGGTACACAGAGTTTTGGGACCTCGCGTAATAGCCAGCAAAGCTCCACTCACAGAGGTCTGATCAGCCAGAATAACACTTTTTATGAATTCATGTCAGATCATCATTGAATGCACCACAGTATCTATATTAAAAAAAAACATATATGAGCAGTGATTAAAGTTCACTTCCATAATCACCTGTCTCAGGCATGCTCCATCGAATATAAAATATAGCAGGAATTTAGATGTGACTGTATTTGTATGGAAAAAGGGAAAGTTTCAACTTCATTTTGTTATTAAATTTTCTACTACTAAATTAGCACTAGTCAAATTATTCCTAATTCACCTTTTCTTCCACTGTCTTTGACATTCAGCTGGAAAAAAGCTCTCTGTGGTATGCATAATTGCCATAATTAGTAATTTAGATTTATTTATCGTTAGTTTGTTTAAACATGCTAAATATTGTCTGCTAAATGCTTAAAGACAACGGTTATATTGTAGAAAGGGATGAGCCAGGGATAAATCACAGTGTTAGGACAGCTCAGTCAGTAAAACATTAAACATGTTGAACTATGACAAAAAGAAAAAAATGTTTTCTGGGTCGATAGATTTAAGGTTCTGTGGTTGTAGAAATGGGTTGACTGAGAACTTTCAAGTATACATATGGAGGTTGTTCTCGCAAACCAGCAGCATTATATATACTGATAATTTGGCTATTTGCCATATGTGGTTAGTGTACATAGGTTTAGCTGTTTTCATGCAACTTTGACACAACTCTCAAATGAGAGACACTGTCATCATAAATAAAGCATTTAAGAGAATATCCTTATCCACCTATCACAGTATTTCACTCACAGATGGATCAGTCTGTTGGCATAAAAGAATGAAAATCAGCTGCCAGCTAACCCCCTCCCTCTCTGAATGAGCAAAAGTAGGTTAACCATAACGCTGTGCAAGTCGGGTAAATATCACAGCAAGCCAAGCCTCTTAACCTCATAATGACAGCATTTGTCTATATGAACTATTATAGGCCAGTTATAGTAGCTCCATTCATCAACCCAAAAGTGAGGTTACTTGTGGCTGCATATATTTACATGTAGACACAGAAGAAAACATGGTGTTACTGCAGAGGATCACATTTTTGTGGTGCTCATGACTGTCTTTAACCTACTTAGTCATGACACAAACTACTGTACACAAGTATAGCTTACAAGTAATTACGCGTTACCAGTCTTTTTAGTTTCACCACCCCCTGCTTGATGATAGAGTCTCGCAAAATACAATGAAAGTTTGAGACTCACAGACTTGACACGGGTGTCCTGTGGCGCAGTTGTTACACAAGCAGAGTGCATTTAAAGGTGTGTAATGGATTAATTATGAATGTAATTAAGGTAAACTGATACCCCAAAACAGCCTATAATGTTTTAAGAAGTGATGCCAAATCTAATAATTTTGGCAGCAGCAGAAATACATGTAAGCAGTGTGACCTTATACCAGGATAAATATATGATTTGTTTAAAGCAGTGCATGAAAAGGTTCCATGGCACTTGAGTGGATTAGTTTAACCCCCTAGGAAATCATCCATTTTCAGTTCTTGCATGGGTTTGAACCTAATTGCACGCAGTACTATTGTATCCCTCTTCACATTCCTGTTCTCTTCTGAACGCCAAAACAAAATGGTGAAGACCGAGTTCTTTGTTGAAACCTGCCTGCCCTTGGAAGTATCTATAATTGACAACAAATGTCCTTTTTATCAAGGTTTTCAGCTTTTTCTTTCATCTTATCTTTTACAAATTTAAATTATACCTGACTGCTGGGTGCCTGCAAACACAGCTACGACGTGGGATTGAAAGATGCATCGCGCTGCAGTTTAACTCTTCACGCCTTTTCTTTCTTTTTCTTTTTCCTGTTTACTAGACCCCACAAAGAGTGTTAGTGTGAGATGAGAACACAAAAAAAAGAAAAGAAATGAAAGGGTCAATTTGCAAAGATTCAGTGACCTCTGTGTTCATCCCACAATGATAATAATTGTTCGTAATTGAAGTCAGGATCCTCAGTTCTTGCGTGGTGCTACAGCTGTGCTGATTAGAGGTCGAAATGGTCTCCGCCTTGACCTGAATCTTAAATTTGAGTCAGAAAGGGCAATATGAAAGCAATAAAACACAATCAAAGAACTAGCTGACAGACAACATATCAAGTGCTAAGTCATTTTCAATTTGGAACGTCTTTAAACAGCATCCGCACTCAGCTGGGTAAAGGACTACTTTGTCTTTACAGGCAATAACTGCAAGTAAATTTGGATAAGTAAATGTCTGGATCAGTGGGAGCACTAGGATCAAAATTGTTTGTGTTGGCGTGGAAACACTGTTTGCAGTATTGACCCCAGAGCTGTAACTACAGTGAGATCCAGCTTCATTGTTCTGCTCCTTGTCCATCTGGCTACTCTCCTCCCAGAACCCCAGAAAAAAGAATCATTTATCAATTGCGTTTTGTGGAATAATTACATTGTCACACATCCACTCAGATCATGTAAGGTCTGTTTACTGCTTACCTGAAGCCAAAGTCAAAAGCATAGGGGGCTCAACTCAAATGAGCTACATCCCCATTTCAAACCTGCATGCTTTAACTGGCACTGACTCCACATTCGATTGTGATGCAATACCTCCTGTCCAATTCACTCTCATTTCAATTCTCATTGCAGCCTGTCTGCTACAAGGACGCTGCATCTAACCCAGAATAATAAAAAAAAACCACTGTAAGTCTAATAACTCTGAATATTATGACCTTAGTAATTAGGCAACTACCTCTCCAAGGTCAGTTATTTTACTGCTGATAAAAACATGTTTTCACGGCATCTATCAAAAGCTCTCTCTCTTCAAGCTCTGAACGCTTATCACTGAATCCCGGGCAGGATTTCATGCAATTTGTGAGGGAAAATGTGCTTCTTTTCACTGTTCCCTTTCCTGAACACTCCACATGTGTGGATGAAAATGGCAGCCAAAGTGGAGTTTCATTCTGGCTTAGATGAGGTGAGGGAGCATTTACATTCCCTTGATCCCTTATTTTTTCTCCCTTTAGTAAGGGATATGATTCGTAACCATCCAGCATGACGTTTAAAACCCACAATCCAGCAGCTCTGGGAACCATCCCGCTGATCCAAACAGACAAATCACATCTCTGATTAGACCCAAATCAACTGAAATTAATACAATTATTTTAATGTGTAAGTTCCTTCTATTGAATTAAAATGGATGGTCTGTCAATAGCCGTGGCAGAGGCAGCAAACCTGTTTCCAGGTTATTTGATTGGTCGCCATGCTGCCGCAGCACTTCACTGGATATGCAACTGAACACATTTTGAGCAGCCTTGAACAAATTGAATGTTTATGAGGAGTTTCCTTTGGGGATTTAGTTCTTGCACCAGAGGGAGGAGTGATTGCGTGGGCTCTCGTCATCTTTTGCACCAATCCATTATAAAGACTCTTCCGTCATATGTGATCCTTTTCTTCCGTCATCTTGAGAAAGGAGATTATAGCAGGATCTGAATACTCCAAAGTACTGTGTTGTTTTTTTTTCTTTTCTTTTCATAACCACTTCTCTTTGACTTTGATTGAAACATGTCAGGTCAAGAAAACGTGCTGCAGAGAATCATAAGTTGGGGAGAGACAAGGAGAGTGCTGTAAAAATTCAGCTAAAAGAAACCTTAGCATGTAATAAAGGGACAGTGGTTGAAGATGATACGTGAATTGAGTGTCATCTTTAACATATGGCAGGAGAAGGATGTGTGGGTACAGTTATATCTCCTTCTTTTCAGGACAGTATTGTTTTTTCCAGGCTGAATGAAATAAAAGGGGACACTGAAGAACCTCATATGGGAGTTTTATGGATTTCACTGCCGCATCTGGCAGTCACTTTAAAGAACTTAAGGCAGTTTTGCATAGAGCACAGAAGTCTCACCCCTATTCTCCGCTAGTCTTTGTTCAACTGGCCTCAGCTCCACAATACAGTTTCTCATGCAGAGTTTCTTTTATAGTCTTTCTGACAAGCTGTAATATAATCACTGCTTTTTTTTCTGTCTAATATTCTAAGCTGAATTTAGACTTGCACTTCCTACTTAGAATTTGATCACATCATCTTTTTAACACTAAAATAAAACACCAATTATTTTGTCAGCGTTTTTGACTCCCCCTCCAATGACACTTTTCTACCATTTGTAGATGGCTATGTCGTCAGCCTCGCCAGGCTGAAAACTGAAAGGAGGCAGCATGACAGCACATAAGGTAAAAGGACATTTTCAATGAAAAAAAGAAAAACTGTATGTTTTCCAACAAACTGTGTAAAACGAGAAGTGTATAAAAAATTTTAGATCACAGAAGAAAAAAATTAGATCATAGTATATGATTAATTCAATTCTGTGGCCAGTTTTTTTTTTATTGATTTTTCTTTCCATTCATACAAAATGGCACACACACACATTTGTAAGTGAAAGACAAAAAATGGCCAAATGCTGAACATATGAATTATAACAGTCTATAATTTGCATACAATAAACATATATAATATGCATAGTTTCCATAAAATCTTCTTCTGTAATGAACCAGCAGCATAGTTTGGTGAAAGACAGCGTGAACTAGCCCACACTTCTTGCTGGATGTTTGTACTCCCTGCCTGTTGTGGGAAGAGAAAACACAACTGCCATGGTTTGTGTGGGAATGTTAGAGATCTCCCAGTCATTTCAAAAGAGAACAGCATCCAGAGAAAAGTGTTTTACCTGACTAAAATACAGCTTCCATTGCAGGAACAGGATGGAGGCATGACAACAAATAGTTTATGGAAATAGATGTTTTTGTTTTGAGATGTGTGTTGTGTGGGAGATACATCATGTTTGTGTTTTAAGTTATTTATATGTTACTCTGTTTGACAGCCAGTTAATGTGTCAGAATACAGTATAAGTCAAGTTTTGTTTCCTGGACAACTTTATGTGGTCTGAAAATTATTATGTATGACTGGAATGATTAAAAGTTTGTGGAATGTGTGTGATAAAGTGATATAGCTCTAAGCATACACAGCGGTGTTACTCAAAAAGTCAACAAGTTAACAGGCATCATCAAGACCACATCTTCGCTATGTGACCTTGGTTTGCCGGAACAATCTTTGCTGACAAACCTGATATGACACTGAGTGTCTTGGGTTATTCTATGAATGAGAGTTCAATCATCACATCATTAATGGGTTTGGAGTGGGGCCAGTCATTCATGACACTGTGCTTTATAGCTTTGCCAGAAATCAGTATGGTGAAATGAGAAGGTTGTAGATATTTTCTATGAAGCTATTTCCTGACCAGAGGGTGCCTTTGATTAATGTCTTTTCCTCTGAAAAGCAATTTAGGTAATCCAAAAGAATAATCTTCTCATGTATTTGAAACTTTAAACTAAGTAGGTTGATTAGGGCTGGCTGTCCCCTCCTGGTCAATTACTGCACTAATTAGTATTTATGGTTTTTGTCAACTGCTAAGTTTTAAGTCAATTGTTGTAGTTTTTGTTCCCTTGAAAAATCTGTGACTGAATTTATGCATCACTTCATAAGCCTATATTTGCGACTGCAATAATAATCACATGTGTGAACAGGTTCTAGATAACCAGTAGATGTAGAAAGGCTATTTTGTATGATTATATTTATTCAGTTGAGGTGACTCCTTATCCAACAAAAGCAGTTTACGGTGATATTGATCAGAGTCTCTATTTTATTAGTCGTCAAAATCTGATTTTATCAGACAAGGATTTATTTTGCTCAGGAGAGCCCCGGTGTTGACTGATCTTGATTTGTGTGTGCTCAAGTTATTGTTTTCTGTTTTTATTTCTTTTGAACTTCATGCCTCCCATCACTCTCCAGACTGTTGTAAGGCTTTATAAAAATTCTCCCCAAAATCCATCTCAGTAAGTAAATATAACTGCTTCCCTTCAAAGCCTGTTGAGAGCTTCTCTTGACTCACATTGACTGGCCATCGCCTAGGAGACTCAGGCTCCGCTCTACACCACAAGTGTTAATGCCAATTAAACCCCTGGCACCACCCTGTCATTCTGCACATTCTGTGACATATGAGTGATAACACAAACCCTTACCTTCAGCTCTCATCTGGCACACATTAAATGGCACTAGACCCTTGCGTTTCCTGACATTTTGCAGAAATCGATTGCAATTTAATCAGTGTGAGCATGCTGCTATCAGCCATGCTTGCACCAGCTGTTTTTGTGTTACCAGGATTGAGCTCTTCATGCTGGAAAAGATGATTTCAAACTCTAACAATGTAAAAATCTCATTAAATGAACTAAAAAGGGATAAGAACACAACATCAAAGTTGATAATAATAATCACAGATTTTATGTTCCTGTGAAAGCATATTTCCACTCAATTTGCACACTATTAAATTTATTGTCTATTTTGAACACTCATTACTCCTTTTTTTCCCTCCCAGCCCCCCTCTCTCTGCCTGTCTGTCTCACTGTCTGTTTCTCTCTCTCCCCTGCTCTTTCCCTCTGGTGGTAAGTGCAATAATTATCCCATTATACTTTGAAGTTTTTGTAAAATCCAAGGCCCCAAAACAATCCCCAAATATATGAATACATAGTCCTTTTAAGTATTTGGGGACCTATGAGGTTGCCCACAGCTGGAATATTCTCCCTTTGAAATTCCACCAGGTCAAAATAAACTCAAAAAGAACATTGTTTTAAGGAAGAAAAAGTGTGGAGCATGTATTTTTCAGGAGCTTAAATGATACACAAACCTTTTCTTTGAGCAAAGGTGCACTGAGGCCAAAATCTAACTTTCAAAGATTATCTCTGAACTCATAGTCATGTGTGCCTATTGAATCCTTATATCACCACCACTGCTTACTGAGGGTTTTTTAAGAGAAGGCACAAACATGCACAGATGCCTGAAGGTAATCATAAATAAAGTCTGTAGAGTTTAGTGCTGAGATGAACAGACTGAGATTTCAAGAGTGCTTGGTACCAATTTCCAAATTATTTAATAGGTGATAATGTGCTGAAGTAAAAATTTGTCTCTATTTTAGGAAGACCTTGAGTTGCATTGCAGGCTAAAGACTCTCACATCCACACACGTGCAAGCACACACAGATGCAAGTTATTATCTCAACCATCCTTTGAATTGTCGATAAGTATGTAGCGCAGTGTATGCAGACTGTCATCTTATACAGAGAAATTGGGCAAAATGAACATACTGGCATATGTTCCTATTTCCATGCCTATCCAGAGGAAGTACTGATTATGAATGACAGCAAGAAACCTGGGCTATTAGGTGGAATAAAATTTCATAAATATGCTCTCTCACCTTAATTGAGTGGAGACATTAATACGTCAGTGATGTACAACTATCTGAGTCCTGCCTGCCACTAGGTATTACTGCGGGTTACTGCCTAAGGCTGTACAAATATGAGCTGAAAATGAAAGCAACTCCATAACTGTTTGGATGGTGGATGGTCTGATAAACGTGACAGAAATACTCATGCTGTTTATGTCGTCTCTGCTAGTGCTCTTCCCTGCTTTATAACTAAATCCACATGGGAGCAGGGGGAGAGATGATGGTCAGCTGAATGATCATCTCTGGTGCGAAACAGGGACGTAACACCAAGCAACAGAAATGCATGTTGATAAATGGATGCAAATACACACAAACTCTTTCACATTGTCAAACAACGTGACACAACATTCACACAAAGGTACATACCATGAGCTAATTATCATGTGGAATGATTGAATGAAGGACACATTATGTTTTACATTATAAAAAAAGTGGAACGTTCGGAACACCATAACTTATTTAATATAGAGAATCAGAGCAGTGTAAGTTGGGTACTACTCATGGCTGCAAATGATCACTAAAACGATGTGAGCAGAGGCTGTCATTAAAGGCACAATGTGTGTTACCGTGGCAACATCATAGAGGCCTCCATTTTTTTAATGCCATGGTTGTGAACAATCAATGTTGCACCCAATCCCCCTGTGAATTAAAGGCACACAGCTAAATAAAGCTCAAGTGCTCCGTTGCCACACTTTTACAATCCACTGTTTGTCTCTTCTCTGTAGGGAATTCTGTAACAACCTGTTTCTGTGGGGAAAAGTAGGCAAAGTAGCAACACTCAACAATCAAAGTAGCTCTGTGTTGGCTAGAATTTAATTTTGAAAGAACGGCTTCAGAAAAAGACAAAACTGTCAATTTTTGATTGTCACACATGAAGGTAAGAGTAATTATTCAACATAACAATGTTGTGGCTCTGTTCAGTTCTTTCCTGATTGAATTAACACAATCACAAAGCTGATATATTCTTTCTTTTCTTGTGATTCAATGTCCTCGCTCCAGCTTGGTTAAATGTAAGTTCAACTCCCTCCACAGTTACTTTCCCATTATGTTCTACAACGACCTCTCTGACCAAGGTAATTACCTCGGCTCTTGAGCCATAGGAGTCCAGAATAAAGCCGGCAGAGATATTTCTACATCAGATTAATAATGTCGTTTTTGAAATCATGTGAGAGTTACAGCACAGTTGTTCGTTCTAGACTAGCATGGTGATTTTTTGCTTGTTTGTTTATTCAGTAGCATTTGATCTGTCAGCCAAAGAAAAAGATGTCTTCAGTTTGCAGGAAAGTCTTGTCAGCAAGAGGAACTGAGATAAGGTGAATGTAGTATTTAATTAACAGAGTAAAAAGCCCTCCTGGCATCTGGGTACATACAGACACCACACAGCAATTGACCTCAGTGAACATGTCAAGACTTTATCTTGCTCCTATCAGCCGCAAGCAGGAGTTGTGAAGACAGTAAATAGCTGTTCTATCAGACACCCTTTTGATTTCTACAGCCAGAGCTTGTACCATTTTCAAATGGTGTTTTTTTCATTGTGTCATTGTGTCTTATAAACCTGTGTAACCTCATTATATATTTCACCAAACTGTGCTGCTGGTATGTAACAAACAAACCACTCACTTAATCTGCATTGTGCTGCTTTTGTATAGTAAGGCCTTTACCTGTAACTTAAAAACCAATAAAAAGTGTTATTTAGTATTTAATTCCATGACAGTTTTTGGAATATTGTTTTTGCTTGATATTAGCTGTTATAGTAGCTGCTATTAGCTGCCATCACTAATGTGCCCATATCTTAAGGACAGAGAGAAAACAAAGTAAACTAACACATTTCTTTTCTAAATCTGCACTGACCCCATGAGGTTAAAGGAAAAATTACATTTTTTTTTTGTCAGTTTTTTTTCACATTCCTTGCTTTACTAAGGTTAACTAAAAAAAGACTGTCCAGGGATGTAATTCTAACAAGAAAAAGAAGAATGTGTAAATGATAAGAATTAAATGTAAAAAAAAAAGAGAAAGAAGAAAAGAAAGAACATATTAAGGACATTGAGGCAGCTACACAAAATCAAAGTCAACAGAAAAGAATGAGTACATTTAAAATGTAATATATATTAAATTCGGAGACATTATTAACTTGGCAACTAAATAAATACATATCTATATCTTCTGGTCACAGATTAAAATGGAGCAAGAAAAATTGTGATTTCAAATGTGTTTTTCTGTTCTTCTTCATCTTCTCTTTCCACCAACTACACAGAGACAGATTTGCAGCATAATCTGACTTTACATTTCAAGCTGCCAAGTCTCTGTCAAAATGGATGCAGGTAAAAACTAGCATGAATATTGAATATGTCAATATTTGTGTTTTTTTCCAAAATTACTATTGCTTACACTTATCAGCACTTTTGTTTGACATTTGTTTTTCCTAAAATTGCAAAACGCTTTGGTTTCATGTGTGGTCACAGCTTTTAATGAAGAAAACCATATCTACCTTTTTTTTCTGCTTATATAAATCATAACCAGACCTTAATATCAGGTGCAATCTATTCGTTTTATGTCCTTTGTTGCCGTTTCAGTATCTAGTGTTTCTTAAATTTCACCAACAGGTGGTGCCATAGCAGCTAGCAAAAAAAAACATTTCACTGGTGTCCACAGCAACATTCACAGACATCACAGGTCCTTGAATCGCCTCCAAGAGGCCTCAGGGAAAATGAAATTAAAAGGTTATTTTCAGTTTAGTGTCACCACTTGACAAGGAAAAACTTCCTCTGAGGATTAAATGGGCATCGATCACTGGGTGAGTATCTATAGATTGGCCCTTGGTATTAAAAAATATACGAGCATGAGTATGTGAATTTATGGCCACAGTAAAACTATATAAACTTTATAGAGCTCATGGTGAAATGTTAAAGTGCTACAGCAGTGGGGCAGTAAAGCAAAAACACAGAAAATATTCCAGGTAAGAATAATACAGCAAAAAAGTGTATGTACAAAACAACGCTATAATATTAGAAAGAAGACAAACAAAAACAACAAACTGAATAAAGCTGCAGTTTGTGTGTACCTGCTAATAGTACATTAATATCTCAATGGGTTTTTGGAACTTGAAACAAAAATAGCAGTTCCTGAATTAGCTCTCTTTGAAACCTTCCAAAAAAAACTAAATCTGAGAAACCAGAAACAATACATTAGACACAACAAGGTCACTAATTCAAACAAAGAATAGGAGCTTTAAAACTAAAGTTATAAAACAGCAACAGGAAGTCTGCTCGGGCAAAATGAAAAGAGCCCCAGAGCTCAGTCTAATATCAGTTCAGGGTAGCAGAGAGACAGGCCAGAGGTCAGGGCAAATGAGGTAAGTCCATGCTGTTTGGTGGAGTCATGCTGTGTGGAGTGATGGACAGGACAAAAATGAATACACTCCAGGCACCTAAAAAGAATGAAAGAGAATTCATCCTGCTTTTTGAAAAACAAACAAACACAGTATTTACAACATAAACAAGACACACATGGTGTTACAGCGAGTGAAAAGAAAGAAAAAATACAAAAGCATAATAGTACACAGAAAACATAATAGTACACAGAAAACATGTATTAATCTGTTAAAGGTGTTCATATATTCTATTCATTCTATTCTATTAGATCCACAATATCTAATAAAAAGAACCTAAACAGCTGCATGTGTGAGCAGGTTTGTTGATTAGAATTATGGATACTCAGTAGTTCAACAACTAATATGTGAAATTAAGTCTTCTGAGAACAGTGGTGACTGTGGAGCCCTGTGGCACCAGAGATGAAAAACCTGTTGTAGTGTGCCTTTATTTATGAAGCTGTCTGCCGTAGAAGGAGCTGTCCTGGTCACCTAAGAATCCTTATGGAGGGTGAGAGGTGTCATCTGTGATTGCTGATAATGGGCCCATCATCTTTTTCTCCTCGAGGGAGGCGAGAGATAACCTAGGTGGCGTACTCTCAGACTGCCTGCTGTTAAATTTCTTGTATCCAGATATGTTTTTCATTTCCTCACATTCCCTTGCTGCACTCTGTCCTCTGCCTTCCTTCTATAACCATTTTCACCCTCTGTGATGTTCCTCTTTCACTTCTTTTGTACCTACCACACTTTGTCTTTTGCCTGACATAAAAAGATCTCTTTTTGTCATACAGTAGAGTCTTCATTTCACCGGGGATCCAGGTGTAAAACGTTGCTCCTCCCTGATGGACATGGTGTTTTATGTTCATGTTTTATCAGATAACCATTTCTTAACTGTGGTCATGGGTTGATACAGTGCTAGGCACCTCTACATAGGCATGCAAATACAGTTTTAACTGTCCAGTGAGGAACAGGCAGTGTACTGTAAATTAAATTAGCTTTTTTTATCAGTTTGAGTATTTTTCATCAAATATTCGCAGAATCAAAGATTTAAAGTGCCATCTGTTAAGACTAAAACTTAGATAATACTATTATAATAACAAAGAAATTCTTGCATAATGTGCTTGGATTCATGTTTACAGAGCACAGTCTCATAATGCCCTGACATAATAATCTTAACAAATCTGTTTACTGTCTAGTTCTCTGGTGTGTAACATCACTTCTGATAGAACAAAGGCTGAGAGCCCCGACAATCATGTTCCTGCCAGACAATGGCAGAGCAGTTTACTCTTGTATGCTCCAGCTGGACACAGATGACAAAGTGCGATTCACCATCTGCAAGAGACATACAGTATATCAGAAGAACTACCCGTCATCCTCAGTGGCATGGCTCCAACTCGTATATTTCTAACCTTGGAGCACATAATTGTTAGTCATCATCATTTTATTCAACTCATTTGTTATTCAGATTTCTTTTGTGGTCATGTGTGTGTGTGTGTGTGTGTGTGTGCGTGCGTGCGTGTGTGCGTGTGGAGTGCCATCTTCTGCTCCCAGTTGGTGAAGATTATGTTCAGTGTCATGGAAAACTTGGAGTTCATAAATGAGGCACATATCATGCATCTCCTGTGTGTGCCTCATGTTCCCTCAGCACATTGTGGCCATGGACAAACATGAATTATTAAGCTGCAGAGATATGCAAGCATTTGTGTTAACATAAACCAAATGCAAATACACAAAATGCAAACCGGTCTTTAAAAAATATTGAATTAATATATAAGCATTCTGTCCATAAGATTTCTGTGATGACAGCTATTTCATTGCAGTACAATAAAAGCCAGCTGCACAATTTGCTCATCATATTGCAACATAAATGCTAATGTATGCAGAAACAGCGGTGTTTAACTAATGCTGGGGGTGTAGCCCAATATACAGCACAAATCTCTGAAGGCAAAAAAGAAAACAGAAGCACAAATGAAATGCATGCAGGCAGAATGCAGCCTATAAAACTCTTTAATATGAGCCACAGGCAGTGTTTCTGATGTGCCTCTCTTCCCAAGTGAGCAAGTGGAGAGGATGATGGATACAGCTCCACGAGGACATAGCAATGTCAAACAACGATACTTGACATGTTTCCACATGAGTACCACCGCATCAGGTTGGAAAGGGATGACAGGTCTTTTCCTTTACCTTTTGGTCTATTGCTAAACTAACACCACATTTTGTATGCAGCATGTGTCACTGGTTCAGATGCCACATGTGATCAACTAAAACGAGAGAATTAAATAATCCACTCTAATTATACCTCTATGGGAACTCGTGCCAGAAGTGTTAAGTTTTCATTAGGACCAGGTGAAAACGCGTACAGCAGGAGCAATGAGTCATACGACCTGCGACTCATAGCTCAGTCTTAATAAACCGCCAGGCAAATGTTGCACCATTTAAAGAGCATTACTTTTCATTTGCAAGCTCGTTGCTGGCAAATGATGTTGAATCCAAACGCCACGTCAAAGTCCCAACATGTTCAGGTTTTGTGCAATATGTGACATCACGATTAAAGTGCTCTGCACATGCTATGTAAGCATCTAGTGCTGGTTTTGGTTAGCTGAAATGGAATCAATGTCACCGTTAGCTGAAGAGTTTTTTTTGTTACTTGGATTTAGAGAAAATATTCTCACAATCATCACTAACCCACCAACCCCCTGACCTATGGACATGAAGTTTAGTAAATCATATGTAAAACACTTTCTTGATCTAAGGTTTCAGGTGAAGTAATAGCAGCTAAGATGAAGAACATCTGCCAGTGTGTTGTTTGAACGATGCAATGAAGATGAAGAGTCACATGAATATTTTGGACTAAATCTCTCCCTCCCCAGGTACCCATCATTACTAGATTGAAGGATTATAAAAAGCTGATGTGACTTGACGTTTTGTTTTCGTGGTGAATGCCATGATAAGCGGTTTAACGTTGGTTAAAGCGCAGGAGCGCGCCTAGCGCCTGTAAATTATTGATTTGATTTTAGAAAAATTTTATGGGACATCTTTTCTGTAGGTAGGTCAACATCTTTTGGGGAATGTATCTCGCTATGATGCTCCAGTGAGCTGATTTTTTGTGCATGAAATGACTTGACATCCTGTCGACCACCGATTTGGCGTGCGTGCATGCGTGTGTGTGCGTGAGCGTCCAGTCCGGAGAGAGGGAGAGAGCTAAAGAGAGAATAAGCAACTTTGTTACCAGGCATAGCTGCGTGTCCTCCGGCACGGCGTGGGAAAAGAGAAGTATTTGGCAGATATGGATGATCAGCGTTTTTTCCAGCCTTTCCGGTGCATTAGAGACGGCGAACGCTCTCGCATTAAATAGATCCGGTTTCCAGTTTCGTTTTCTGGCGGATTAAAAATAAAAGATGTGCTGAAAATTCCCAGCGAGCCTACATCTTCGTCAAGTGTGTGTGAGGTACGTGTTGTGAAGCAGGAGTCAGAAAT
Organism: Ctenopoma multispine; assembly: GCA_034779795.1. Lineage (NCBI taxonomy): Eukaryota > Metazoa > Chordata > Actinopteri > Anabantiformes > Anabantidae > Ctenopoma > Ctenopoma multispine. The sequence goes on from JAUYWH010000013.1 coordinate 9,856,119, forward strand.
TACGCAGGCTGTCTTATACATAGCGTTTTGGGGGTTTTTTTGTCATTTGCATAGCTTTTAATGCAAACCAGTTTTACTTGCATCTGTATGTGTTAACGAACAGATGCGACGGGGCTTGACCTCCCAGCAGATCTAAACATCTATTTTGTGCATATGTATTGCTTTGACCTTGCTTTTTGTTATTTGCACAGTTTCCTCCTGCTTTGTTTGAGCCGTTTTAAAGCAGAAGCCTCACAGCCTAAAGTTACCTCGGGGTATTAGCAAATGAACCTCTGACTGGTGCCGTCTACAGCTGCTTGTGGGGGAAGTTGCTTGCAATTCAGTCTGTTTTACATCACCGTGTATGTCTTTTATTTCTAGATGGCACTGAGGATACCTTAGCAGGACTGTGAGCTCGGCCATCATTTGCAGGAAAATGCATCTTTGGATTTCATATGTTTTGCTAAGTGCAACGTCAGTGTGCACTGTGGAGCTGCTTAGCAGTTATGGAGACATATGTCAAAGACTATGTGCCTGTGAGGAGAGAGAGGGGATACTTACAGTGAGCTGTGAAAACAGAGGAATTGTAAGTCTCTCTGACATAAGCCCGGCATACTTTCTACAGTATCATCTGCTCCTTACAGGGAATGTTTTGAAAAAGCTATCTGCCAATGATTTTATTGAGTACAAAGGACTTACGATATTACATCTGGGAAATAATGAAATATCTGAGGTTGAAGCAGGAGCTTTTAATGGACTTCAGGGATTAAAACGATTACATCTCAACAATAACAAAATTGAGGCCTTGAAAGAAGAATTATTCTTTGGCCTTGAGAGTCTGGAATATCTACAAATTGATTATAACTACATCACTCAAGTGGCACCAAATGCCTTCAGCAGACTACGACATCTCGAGGTCCTGATTCTGAATGACAACTTAATATCGGCTCTGCCCGTGAACATTTTCCAATATGTACCATTGACTCATTTGGACTTAAGGGGGAATCAGCTCAAAGTGCTTCCCTATTCAGGTCTGCTGGAGCACATGAACAGTGTTGTGGAGTTACAGCTGGAGGAGAATCCATGGAACTGTTCCTGTGAGCTGATTGCTCTCAAAACGTGGCTTGAGAGCATATCATATACAGCTTTGGTCGGCGACGTAGTTTGTGAGTTCCCTTTTCGGCTTCACGGGAGAGACCTTGATGAGGTTTCAAAACAGGAGTTGTGTCCAAGGAGAGCCATCGCTGAGTATGAGATGCCACCCCTGCCGCATCTGAGCACAGATGCATACTATAGGACGACACCATCTCTAGTTACAGCCGCCTTCACCTCATCTGGGATTGCCCGATCTTCATCAAGACCCACCAAGGGACCTAGACAGTCAGGAAAATTAAAATCAAGACCCACTGCTCGAATTCCATCTAATAAACCACAAAATTATGGCCAAATTATTTCATATCAAACTAAATCCCCTGTGCCTTTAGATTGTCCAACTGTCTGCACCTGCAATCTTCAAATTTCAGATCTTGGCCTGAATGTAAATTGCCAGGAGCGAAAGATTGAGCATATTTCTGATTTACATCCCAAACCGTATAATCCCAAAAAGATGTATCTCACAGGAAATTATATCCCTGTGGTGCGTCGTTCAGATTTTATAGAGGCAACTGGATTAGATTTGCTTCATCTTGGTAACAATCGAATAGCTCGCATTCATGACAGAGCATTTGGTGATTTGACGCATTTAAGAAGACTTTATCTTAATGGGAATTTGATAGACCATCTTACAGCTGAAATGTTTTATGGATTGGAGAGCCTGCAGTTCCTCTATTTAGAGTACAACGTCATTAAAGAGGTTGCTCCTGACACCTTTCAGCATCTAACCAAACTTCAGCTTCTTTTCCTGAACAACAACCTCTTGAAAACTTTACCAGTAGGATGTTTTAATGGCCTCACATTAGCCAGACTAAATCTTCGCAACAACCATCTGCGATATCTGCCAGTCAGTGGTGTACTAGATCAGCTTACAGCCCTGGTTCAAGTCGATTTGTTTGAGAATCCCTGGGATTGCTCTTGTAGCATACTGGAGTTGAAGATGTGGCTGGAGCAGCTTAGCACAGGCACAGTTGTAAACAATGTCATCTGTGGCTCGCCTAAGAGACTAGCTGGGGAGGATATGAGATACATTAAGACAGCAAATTTCTGCCCTAATAACTCTGACATACTTGCATCCATGATCCCACCCTCTGAAGAATCTTTTCCTGGCAGTACTATCACCATTGAAACATCCTTGGACTCTGACACACAATACAGTGCCATTCCTTTATCTGTGATGATTCTTGCCCTTCTCCTCATGTTCATTGTGTCTGTGTTTGTGGCTGCAGGATTGTTCGTGGCAATGAGAAAAAGACGTCTAAAGAATCAAAATGAACAGAATAACTCCATGAATGCTTGCATAAGCTCTCTCAACATGGAATATGGCCTTTATAAAAAGGGATCCATTCCCAAAGTCAGAACGTCTGCTGGACATGTATATGAGTACATTCCACCTCCCACCGAATCTGCATGTAGAACTACTGCACACACCCCAATGGACAGCAAATCAGTGGATGGATTTAGAGACTTTGATGAGCTGAGTGGCACTTTTCTGGGTAACTCGGATGAAGAGGCAGTCAGTAATGTAATAAGCTCAGAATACAGTGCCACTACCCCGGAGCCTCTGAACAAGTCCTCCACCCACCAAGATGATCCGTGTTACTACAGAGATGCACATGAGCCTGAGAAGCACACACGCAACAGCAATACGCTACCATGCAGGCATACAGCACACACATCAAGTCAGTATACCTCAGACTTTGATGCAAGGCATCAATATGTTCACCCAGAGAGAATACAACAGACAATTCTCTATTGTACAGCACCAAGTACTGTTTATGTGGAGCCCAACAGGAGCGAGTACTGGGAACTTAAAGCAAAGCTTCACATTGATCCTGATTATCTTGAGGTTCTTGAAAAAAGAACCACATTTACACAGTTTTAAGAGACCTAACCCATGGACTGTCAGAGTGAATGCATTTTAATCAGGAACCAGACCACGATTTAAAAAAGCTGGAGTAACCTTTTCTCAACTACAGCATATTTGTACAGTGCATTATAATCTACAGTATGCATCACTGAGAATCATGACTTACAGAAGTGAATAATAAAAGGGAACACTACTCATTTCAACATATCACTAAACACCTTATCCCTAAAGTGTTTAACAGTGTCATTTAATGTGTAAACATGAACAAGCAGCCACAGTTTCAGGGCTCTTATGACTCACTTCATCATAGGATATATCCTGGAGCTGTTTCATTGACAATAATAGAATGCTAAGCTTTTACTCTCAAATTAGCTGCATTTCATGAGTGTTAATGAACCGTGCAGATTATATGTTCTTATCCCAAAATAAACCCAGTTTTTATTACAGACATTGGTATGACTACCAGTTTTGAGTTTTTCGAGTGTATTCCGAATGAAATCCGCATAAGACTAAATCACTTTTTTTTTTTCTGAAAGTAAAGTTTATCTGGGACCTTTGTGTAGGTGTAGACAAACGTCATACAGCCTGCATATCTGTTGTGCTACAGTGAATAATTCAGTGATTTTTCGAGGAAGGTTGTCCTACAGGATGCACAGCTCTGGTTATAGTTAAATGCAGGATATCATAAAAAAAAATCCACTGTAATATCTCAAATAAAAGATTAGAAGTTGAGTAAATCTTTGTGTTTGCAGACTGGGAGAATAATAATCTATGCTAAAAATATAGGTGCATATACTGTAGTGTAGTCTGTGAAAATTAGTTCTGTCTGAGCATCCCCATCACCAAACCAGCTGCACTTATGGAACTAAAATTATTATAATCACAACTATATTCAAATGTATTGTAACTGAAAGAAAATGTGCTTTACCTGTAAGTCTCTTTCATATGTCTCAACTGTGCGCAAATGCATTTTCTGATTACTTATGTGAACATGCAGACTGAAAACATACTTTGTGATAATTAATAGAGTGTCTAAGCACTTCAGAAATCATCTGATAATATATGCAAGTCTTGGCACTCAGTCAGCTACATGGATCTTTTTTTATGTTTCATTTTATTTTTCTTTATTGGACATTAGGTCTGAGTCCATTTACAATTGTCTTCCAGTTGCAATACATTTGAGATAATTTACAATCATTTTCGTTTGTCTGAAATTCAGCTGAAAATGTTGAAAATCTGATGGCCTCAAACCCATATTAACAGATTTTAGATGCCTCATATTTTTATACAAAGCCTGGATATTGAGGGTTTTCTGTTCCTGTACAAAAATGCACTATTGACTTCTACAGGTCAACAATGATGTCACTTTCTGAAATGCACAGCGTGGTGACTCGTGCATATAGCCATAGAAGTAGGCCTGATAATAAATAAAAATTTTGCACTATGCATAGATATAGATTATACTTAGACAATCCGTAAAAATGCCCATAGCTCATTCCCTCTGTCACCAACCAACACTCGCTATTTAATAACATTATAAAATCCCATAAATGCTCATTTGAAATTTAACACACATAAATATTGAGATGTACTTTTCTACCACATTTTGGATAATTCATTTTTCTAAAACGTCATATATTTTTAATTATGTGTGTTTTTAGGCAAATACTTGGTAGATCTGTGTGCATTGCATTACTATGAAAAACTGTCTAATTACTTGACTTTCTTTGTCTCCTACTACTGGTGTAGGGTTTAATGAAATCTGGCACTTTGACTTAATTAGCAGTCTTGGCTTCTCTCTTTTAAGGAGGAATTGGTGGGTACACATGTGTAAATGTTTGCATAAGCTTTAGCTGTTAGATTGAAAAGCACAACAAATGTATGCAGCACCTGAATGGACATGGTTGTCTTTATGTGCAATGTTCTGAAAGGGAACTAAGCACATCATCTAGTCATAATGCAGTCTAACTAAATTCTGGGTCAATAGTGGAAGCCAAGAAATGAGACTTTCCCTGAGAGTTTAATACACAGAGTAAACTCACATTATATGAGGTATTATGCACTGAACCTGTCATCTTAACTCAACTAATTAAAGGACATGGTGTATCTGGACCCTGTCTGCATGTCACTAAGTATTACACTGCAACATTAGTCATGTTGTTTATCAAGGATACAGCCTTCGTTTGTTGCCTTTCATATGTTCAGAGTCATTTTGTGATTATTTTGTCACTTGAACTGTCTCTGTTCTTTGCAAATTCCTTGGAACTATTGGTATTAAATCTACACAGTGATGCATGATGTAAAGTTGCACAGGTGTGTACATTGAAACGTAGGATTTTCCTAACAATATGTTACTGTGAAGTTAGTGGTGAAAATACTGTAAACTTGAAAACATGCACAGACAGATATACAAAAAACGTTTTTATTGTGAATTGTGGCTGACACTCAGTGAACTGTTTCTGTTCTCAAAAACTGTTCTTTTTTAATGTTTAGTAAACTTGAAGAAGGAAGAAAATCCTACTAAGATGAATTTTAGAATTTTATTTGTAAAAATATTGCAAAGATGTGATTGAAACCACAGTAAACTTTACTGTAAATAACAGAAATTTATAATATGTTCTTTTTTCTCTTTCAGATTTTTGTAATCAATGGCCAAATGCAGATTTTTTTGTCGTGTGACAAAAAAAATTGATAATCAAAAAAAGAAATGTTACATTAAAATGTGACTGTCCTGTATATTTGTGCAAATGTTTGATTTACAAACAACAAGAGGTCCAGTCAGTGTCTTATTCTTATTCCAGTGCTTATATTTCCTTTTGGTTGTCTGTTTTTTACATGAAATGTGATTTTTCTATGTCAACCTCAAATTTGTAAATAGGACACTTCATCAACATTTCCATGCAAACATGCATTAGCTTTGAAAAGCAAAAAACGTGGTCTCTTATTGCAAAAACACAGTCCAACTAGGAATATGTGGGGTAAATATATCTACAATGTGCCGTTTCCTTAGTTGTTAGCTAATGAATAAAAAATATGCATTCATTTGATATACCCGTGTTTCTGTGTTCCCTTCACCCTCGTGGTCTGTGCAGTGATGGTGCACATGGAGGACAGATTTTAAAATGTTGCACAACCCCCATGGGTATTTTTCCAACTATAATTACAATACCCAATTCAAATGTTCAGATGAAGCCATTGTCATAGTTTCATTTAGGCAAATGGGAAATAATGTGAGGGGCTGTGTTACATAATCAACATCGAGATGGCATAGCGAGTACTTTATGATGCATTAGTTTTACTCTGTATCACCCAAAGACATTTTGACTAAGAACTTAAATGATCAGCTCTCTCATGTATAAATGAAATAATTTTCCCAGAGTGCTCAAACAGCTGCACAAATAGCAGCAGCAGAACAGGCCTAGGGCAGCATTATAAAGTGTGTGTATACCAAATGTGAGTATCTTGTACATGTTTGATATCTCATAGCAACAAAGGCTGTGCTTTTTTGTGTTTTGTGTAATGTGTATAAAGCCAAAATAAGATCTGACCTTACTGTAACCGTGCAGTACTAACACATCTGCATGTGTATGCTAACACTTGCAGAGAAACTATTTTCTTAGCAGACGTACTGTAGCTTTCTGGAGGCCCAGTATCCATGGAAACATCCAATTACCTGACACAGAAAAACAATTCTAGAGCAAGAGGTGTGACGCAGACAGAGTGTGAACTAATGTGTAACTCAGCTCTTTAACATTTATTTGATTACAATGTATAGAAAAGACAACTTGCATGAAATGATCCCCTGCATTGTATTTTGGCTTGGATCTTTGATCCAAAAGTGTCCATTATACTAAGACAATTTGCCACTGTGGATCATGTTTGACTCATCTGTTTGTCAGTTTCATGGTGTTATGTTGCTTAGTTGCTTGAAGACCCCAGTTTTCCAAGGGGGGAGGAAATATAGGGCAGATCTACATTATGTAAGCTTGAAGAGATGTGTCAGGCAGTGTGAAGACAGTGTATGACAGTGTAAGCATTCACCAAAGGAAAAACCTTTACTATCTGCTGACATCAGGCAAACACATCAAACACAGTAGAAATACCACTCACTCAAACCTCTTTATGTCTCAAAGTAAGGGAGTGTAAAGAGAATAAAATAAAATTCCACATCTGGCAACATATGTACAGCTTCTAGTTGTAGTCTCAGGCTGTTTCTGTCCCTGAAGCCTTTTCAGTCTTATGTTTCACCGTACAGCAATGCTCTGTTTTTCTCTCACACTTTACATGTGTGTGTATGTGTGTTTAAATTTGTGCGTCTGGATGCATAAATTATTGACTCAATGTGTATTCACGCTTGCCTCAAGGATTAGCCAACCAACACAGTAATACCTTTATCCTCTACTTTTTTTTCTTTCAAGGTTTGTTTCAAAATCTTAACACAACTCTCAAGCAAAGTAAAGGTTTTCAGTAATAATTCATGTATTACATCTGTAACACAAACTGGCATTTGTCTATGTCCAGTGTGTTGTTTTAGACTGATTTGAAGAAAAATTACATGCTGCTGGGGTAGACTGGTATTTACAAACCCAGAGAGGAGGATTTGGATCTGGGATGTGTTAAACATTGCCAGTATATTTGCAACAAATAGAAACAGTGTTTGAGACACACTAATATTTATGAGGGCTTATCCAGGCTTATGACTGCCAACCTGAGAAAAGTGACAAAATCCCTCTTCATCCTCCCATTTATAGTACTCACACTAAACATGAGAATGATATTTCACATGAAGAAAAAAAGAAAAGCTTTGGCAAATGGCAACATAAAATGTTGTGTAGTGAATTGATATTTATAAGAGGCTTTCATGAATGCTTTATATTACAGTATCAGACTGTTACCTATGCCTGTTTATGCTAAATACCATTCTCTAAGATTTTCTGCAAGTAACAAGACAAATCAATAATGCTCCCTAATTCTAAATTCACTCACTTCCTACACTGGGAAACTGTGCAGCTCAAGCTGCCTTCAGATTGTTCATCTTGCACTAACCTTTGCCCACACTCTTTTTATCAGTCCTTTTTCCTTGTGGCTTCTTAGCACATCAGTGGCTTGTCTTTCTCTGTGTCTTGGCCTGAAGTGTCCCTATAGCTGCTATAACTGATATGTTTCTTGCCCTGAAATGTATTAACAGATAACAGATATACCTAGATGCACCGCATATCTAATTTGTGAATATGTTCTAAACTATGTCCCTGTATCAAAACACAGAATCTCATGGTGGATTTATTTTATAAGCCCAGCACACCGATGTGATGCACTGCAGCAGTGTCTCCTCCTAATTTGAAAAAGATGTGACCTGAAAGGTCCCTGTTTGTGTTTTCTCATTCAGTTGAGAGAGGGGAGAGACACAGATCTCACAGTGACAAAGCTACCATGTCCAATAATGGTTTTCTCAAAAGAGAGACAGAGCAGAGGGCATGGTTTTCTACAAAAGCAATAGCAGCTGACCATATAACTGTGGGGCCAGTACATTTCTGTTTATAGTTTACCACATATTGTCTTAATGCATGAGTTAACACATATTTCCATGGCTAAAGCATGGCACGTGTTACATTATGTTACATTATGACATGCAACATAATTCAAACATTTCACACACTAAGATAAATCCAACTTGGTTGAGAAATGTTTGAATCAGGTGTTATGATGTGTGAGTTGACTATTTCAGGTTGGCCATCTACTGTGGCAGCATAAATTTAAATGCACCTTCTGCTTCTCCGTTGCACATTTCTCTTTCCTGAGCATCTCATAAAACCAAACTGACAGCTGGAGGGAGGCGGTTAACCACTTGTCTGCAAATGTTGACTTTGTTCTGATACAGATAGTACTGTTCCACAACGAGGGGAAATCATAGCTTAGCTTTTACTTAATTGTCTATATGAATTTATTTAAGATTGCTTCAAGTTTCGCACCAAGGCCTCTTATCTATGTATTGTGCTCAGTACATGAAGCTGCAGATTCAAGTTGAACTGTTAAACGGATTGCGAGTGTGGTGCACCTTTGCTGTGATTCACTTAGCTGCTTGCACTAGGTATCAGTTTCACACTTTAATGTCAATTCAACAGCACTATTTCAGGTTTTGGGGAAAATATTGTATGCTAATATTCTTTCATATTTAAATGTAGCTGTACCAAACCACATTTAGACAGTGTGAGTAAAAGCCACAAATAAGTTAAACCCTTATTAGAAATATAATTCTTTCATCCTGGCACAATGTCAGAAAAATGCTGTGACACCTACAGAGCTGATAAGGTATTTTGCTCAAGGACACTGCAGTAGAATTTATACTTGAGGTGACAGTAGAACCTAATGTGACTCTCATCACCAAGCAGGCTGTTGGCATCTGGTTCAGTAACTGCACAGCACAGAGCACCACAGGGTTTACAAACCTGCTAAATAAACCCTGACATGCCAGACACAGGAAACTGTCCAAGTAATATTGATCTCTTTATGTTCCATCACTGTGTCTCTTGTATTTCTGTATTTTTTTGTTTCCCCATGTTTAACTTCATGAGCTATTGTTATTTATATGCAGTAGTTTCTTGGTTCAAAATATAGACAACCTGTTTATTATGTTGTGTTTATGTTTAATGAAGGTTTTAGTAAATCTCAGAACAGTCTCAAAGAGATATTTATGTACACGGCTCTGTCTGTAAAAGAAAAAGAGAAACTTTCTTTTCTTCTAGTTGGTGGCAACTCAGACACTATTATATTTAAACTTGAGGATAACTTCTTAAAGCAGTGTATAGTTCAAGGCATAGCAAGATTCTCATGTAATGCTCAACTCTCGTGACAGGATGAGGGTGTGCAGTGGTTCCTAAAAGCACTTTTCCGTGTTTCTATCTCTCTTCACTGTGAGTATCCTTGTGGGATTTACAACAAGCTACAATGGATCCAGACAGATGGCAAGGTGGGGTTGTTAGGTAACCATCTTCTGAACCCCAGGGAGAACTGCCATATACAAGCTGTCAAACAAATGTCTTCACTCTGAGTTTTATTTGTTATAATATAATGAGACCATGACTTTGATGTTAATTTTCACAATTGTGCAGACATCCAAAAGAACTGTGAGTACAGTGTTAATGTCAAATCCTTGGTTCTTGTTAAAAAGTGTATGCATACACCCCCCTATTAATTATTTCTGTTGTTGTGCCAACAGCATCTTCATATCGTCTATGAGTGCATCAGGGCAACAAGGCCATCAGGAATTTCCATAAAGTGAAGTAGCAAATAGGTCATAAATATCATTAATATTCAAAAAGCAGCACTTCAAACAGTGGTAAGCCAGCACTGCAGCATTAACTACATATGACCAGTCATATCTTTCCTCATTAAACACACTGGGAAGCATTATTTGCTGAAAGCAGTTCACTGCAGGCTGATGGCAAATGCATCAAAACAGTACTTTCAAGTTAGTGAAGTATCATGCAGCTACACAACTCCCAACAAGCAAAAAGACTGAGATGACCCTGTGCCACAGCTCTGCACATGTCAGCTCTGGTAATACTGATGAAGCTCATAGCAATTTATGTAAGACACTACTTCAGCTGTTCACTGCTGACTGGATAATTGACAGACTATTGTTGGATGACTGCCAAGATTTCCCAAAAGATATGTCAAATTTACCCAGTCAGTCACTAAAAGATGTCAGCATTTTTGACAAGCATTGTTTTATTTATCTACAAACAAAAACATCTGTCTTCAGAATAATATGAAATGTGCCAAAACATCATAACAAACAGTGGCTTAAAATACTGTTTTTTGAACTTCTGAACTCTCTTAAATCTTGCTAATCTTTTCAATCTTGTCAATCTTCCAGGACAACATAGAAATCAAAGCACACATAAACACAGTAATTTGTTAAGTCTGTTTTGTCAGCCTCAAATATGTAGTAGAAAAGCTGTTGAACCATGCGAGTATATACTTTAATAATATTTACTAATAACTTGTCATTGAACGTCCAAATAGTTGTTGGTGTTGTTCTGAATTTTGTACATAATGGGTATATCAGTCTTTGACATATTCCCAATGGTCTCAAAGATTAGTAGTAAAAAAGTAGTAAAAATGACTATTTTAGGTATAAAAACTATACTTAAATGATGGTACATCTTTTCAGGTATTTCTTAAACAAAAATAATGTTTGATGATATTGTTACCTGTGATTAGTTTTAGCACAACAGTATAAATATTCTTCTCAAGGTGGATGCTAAACTTTCTAACCTGTATTTAAGCACATTAAAGAATGTAAGCTTAAACAAACAGAAAACAGGCACAAAAAAGTGCTTTTATCAAACACATGTCATACAGCTGAGGTTAGCACTAAAAAGGTTCAAAACACATCAAAAGATCCCTGATGAATCTTGAACACAGATGTATCTGCATCTGCAGCATCAGCTACAGCAGCTCCAGTTACTGCAGGCCTGATCGACCCTGTCTCCTATAGGAACATCATTTATAGGAGACTGGGATGGCCTGACACACTCCATACAAATTGCTGAACATAATTTAGAAGTCCTAGTTAAAACAATACATACAATGGCTTAACTGTTCTTCTGCGAGTATAATGTAAAGAAAACAAAATATCTTCCATTTTATTTATGTAAAAGCATCATATGAGTTTACCACCATAGACATAGATGGGCATACTGCAAATACAGTACACACTGTGGTGGTGTAAAGTGAACTATTGCTCTTCGAGAAACCATGCAAATAGGTCTTTGTGTATTCCCCTTAACACTAGAGCCACCTGCTGCAGCAGAGCGCACTGAGTGCGTTAAGAAATCAGTTTTACAGTAAATGCACCCTCGCTGCAACAAAAACTAATGGAAAGATTATAAATGTTGAATCGAATGCAAACAATTTTAAAAGGTGCACAAACAATTCATTGTCAATAGTGGTTGACAATATGAAAGTCATACGAATGTAAGATAAATGATTCAAAGACACTATTTTAGATTTCACATTGTCTTTTAATAATTAATCACATATCCTGCATATTTGAAGATACCTGAATTTGTGTGGAGGAAAGTGTCTTTCAGTTCAAATGCTGAATTTAACATAGTACTCCTGCAAAGAAAGAAAACTACGTTGAAGATAAAAGTCCTTTTTTGTTCTGTGTCCTTTTGAAAGTCGTACAATGAAATAGTCTCAAAGGAAAAGATTACAACAAAAGTTCCTCTCCTTTGATCAGTGATGATTGAAATCTTGATGGGATCTTTATACCACAGGGAGAATTTTCCCACTGGTTATAACACAGTTAAACTCATCACATAGCCACGGGCTAGCAGATCAAAGCAACATCCACTCACAGGAAAACATTCACGCAGGGAAAAGGTTGGTTGCTATAGCAACTTATATCACTTGGTCTCACATTACATTTTTTAATAGGACAGTAGCATATTAACTACATTAATCAATTTAAGCTCCTGCTCTTTTAATAACAACACCTGCTGTGATGATTGCAGATGGCAGCAGCAGGGTTCACGCAGCCCACAGTTTGCAATATAGTTAACTTTTATGAATCAAATGCAGACTTCTTCACAGTATCCACTACTATGCAGAACAAAGAAGGAATAACTTGTCATTTTAGGGGAAAATATAAACAAATCATATACTAAGTAATGTTGGGCCTACAGGTTAGAGTACTGGAAACATAACAAAAGTAAGGGGGAAATGATGTTTAAATGTTTTATCCTGCTGTGTATTAAAAAGTAAAATGGTTGAGAACAGCCACAGCTCAAAGCCTGTTACAGTCCATACACCTGTTTCTTAATGCATAGTGTAAAATACACATTAAAGTTTTCGCTTTACTGCAGTATGTAGGAGAAAATACAACATAAAAGAAGTGTGTTTAAATTTTACAGGTCCGTCCTCAGCAGGTAAGGTAATGTATTGGACTTTATTATAAGACATGGAATAAAAATCAACTGAAAAATGAATCTACGCTTTTGGAATTAAGTATTTTAGCACTTTTATTATATGGTATGTGGCCTCTAAAACTGTGGTAAGAGGTATCCATTTCAGTCTTAATTAATTAATAGAGATTTAACACAAATTTTCCTCAGTTTTGTTTTCCCACTATCCTGCAGTAGTTTCATTATTTTCTGCTCTAAATGGACAATTGTTACTCCCTAGTTACCCATGGTCTTGTTTTCTTTCTCCCATAGTGGAGTCTTTTATTGGTACATATACAGAAAAAAATAAATAAAAAGCATACACTAGCTATATGAATATTTATTTTACCCCAGGACAAACAATGCACTAGACTCTACATAAAGTGTGGTTCAGATTATTCCTTTATTTATCAGATTATAAAGATTTGTGTGTATATATATATATATACTGTATATTGCATTGGTCTATGATTTCCTGCCTATCCCAGAAGACTGAATTTCTATGGCACAGGATGATGACAACATCAAAAATTCACAGTTGGATTTACCACACTTGGAATAAGAGTGTCCTTGGAAGTCTGACATGTCCTGTATAATTAAGTTGTCCAGATTAAAGCAGAAAAGAAGCATAATCAGCAGCAGGATATGCTGATAAGCATTAAACCACAAAGATAGTAATTATTAAGAACTCCTTCTGATCAGAAGGTCCCACAATGCATCAATCCTCAAGAGTGAGGTCAGGGCTTGCATACAGTCAAAGCCATTAAACATGTGATTTGACAGCAGCTGCAGGAACCTGTAACAACACAGAGTGGGCATACACAGTACAGTGAGTGAACAGAACAATGAAAATGTCCTTCATTGTCACATAGTGTCATTGATTTTAGATTCTTACTTCAAGGAATGTAAAAGAATATGTCTCTGCAATACAAGACAGCCATGGAACACTTTCTTAAAGACCTGACATTTCTGGGTGACTCAAAATAGCTAATATTTTTCATTGTCTTTTTTGAATGTGCAACATCCCTGCTATGCTTTTGTTGTGCCCTGACATTTGTCCTTTCCTTCCTGGTAGAAAATCTTTTTTACTGTCCACTTTGGCCTTTTCATAACAGTGCACCCATTTTACATGTCCCTTTCAGTCTGAAAGCAGCACTTTGGCACCTACTGCATCACAGAAATATGTCCTCAGTGCACACCACTCCTAGCAAAATGGCCATTGGTTCTTTGTTGTAAGGTGGGCATGACTCATATGGGCAGTATTACTAATTTATTTAACTCAGCCGATTCTGTAGGTTAATATCACAGACATTACAATACACTGTCAGTATATTCTGTAAATTAATATCACAGACATTACAATACATGGTCCTGTCTATTCTGTAAATGAATATCACAGACATTACAATACACTGCCACTATAGTAGTTCCACCCCCATCATTCTGCCACCCCATTGTCACAGACCTGAAAGGGAAATGTTCTACAATAATGTGTAGCTGTGCACAGTGTTTTGCAATGTCAGAACAATGTGAATGCACTGTAAAATTCATCAATCATTTATAAATAGAAGTTGGAACACTGGAAAGATTTTAAGCTCTTTCATCAACGGATGCTGAACTGAGCAACATGAGCATGCCCACTGATGACACAATGTAGATAAAACAGAACTCATCAACAAACAGCACTGAGTGGAGTCGCTTCAGATGCATGTGGCATTGTTGGTGTGCTGCTGGCTGCCTGTAATTGCTTCCCCTGCATATCTCAATACCTGATCCTTGAGTGTTTGAGACTGTGTGATTAATCATTATGTAATCGTTAACACATCACTTTCAATTTGTCTACTAGGGTTACTGAGGTCTAATTAAGGACTAAAATATGAATTCCTATTAAGCAGAAGATGCTTTCTATGTGCTTAAAAACTAGTAGACAGGTTTAATTTATGCTCAAGTCAGTTTAGTTTGGCTGTGGCACACCATTATAGGATAAAACATAATGCACTTCTTAATTGTAAGAGACAGATTCTGGTTATACTGTTACAGCATTTTGAAATTATATCTAATAGTAAATACAACAAAAAGCTGAAATTGATTATACACAACAGAGAAACTGGTTTTACATCAGAGGTATGTAAGATTAAACTTTCATGGCTTGATGTTTGATCCTGTTCCGGATGTTGCAACGGCTGCATCACCTCTTTGTGACATCTCTGTTTGTGATAGCACTAAAAAATACACACATGCATAACATAAATGTTGCATAATTGTGTCAAACAACAAGTACAGCATGTCCCACAGTCTGTGAATATCAAATCTAGTGACATATTGATATTAACCAGGAAGATAAATGTTTATTTGCTTGATGAGCTTGATAAAAAACCAAAGAAATAAAAACTAAATCCTATTGTTGTTCTTTTCTCTCTCCTCTGTCCACTAACCCCAACCGGTCGAGGCAGATGGCCGCCCACCATGAGCCTGGT
>JAUYWH010000013.1:9871646-9920968 GCA_034779795.1 Ctenopoma multispine
ACATTATTTTGTATATATTATATAATGTGTAAGGTCTTAAACCTTACACTGTAAAGTGCCCTGAGATGACTTATGTTATGAATTAGCGCTATATAAATAAAGTTGAATTGAAAATTGAATTGAATTGAATTATTGTGGGTATCAGCGAAACTTCGCAAAAAAGTTCTTTTTGATATTCTCTTGTATATATTAGTATATGTTGGTATAGTATGTATTCCCTGTATTGTACGTACAGGACAATCGTATGCAAGAATTAACTGGGTAGAATCCCCCAAATAAATTAGTAGTTGATTAATGGAGGAATAACTAAACACTGTTGTAGAGCTATCATCTTTAGCCTATACATTTAAATATCAACAAAGCCCAGAGTTTCAACATTAAATATAAAACATACAGTGTGGCAATTTACGTGGCATCTAAATGGCAGCAAAGTTTACTCATTTTGAGGAATAGGCTGTGAATCTAAATTCCATCTTGTAATTTTTAAACATGATAATTTTGTTTTTCTTAATATAATTCTATGAAGCAGTAAACAGATTCTTGTCAGGATATACAGCGATCTTAACATCAGTAGCGTTATTAGCGTTAAAACATCACTGATCTGTGACAAAATGCAACTCTTGGTCAGTCCAGCTGTTTCTCATCTTCATCCATCCTATAAGAGACCCATCATTAATATTTGATTTTTCACTTGTACTTGACATAGAACTCGACAAATAAGTCTGCTGCAACTCAGCAGTCTTCCCTCATTCATATGTTTTATATGGAGTGTTTTTGTGTCTTTGTGTTCATTTCTTTGCTTTTGCAGCCTACACTTCTTAGTGATCTCTAAAACCTTATTTCCAGCGGTAAGCTATGCTGCCCAAATAACAAACAGACAAGAACAGCAAAATAGTGAAGCATTTAGCAACTATAAAGTCGGATAATTCCTATTAGAATTAGTGGAGACTGGTTGTTTGCTAGTACATTTGCTTAGTACATACTCCGGCTGGTTTCACTGTCTCCAACTGGCCAAAATAGGAATTATTGCAAGATTAAAGTTATAATCCTTTAGATTATATAATTTAAGATTTCTATCCCAGTCTTGATTATACAGTTATCCAAGGGTTGAAGTGGAAGTAAGCTAGGGTCATTATTTTAATAAAGATGACAATCGACACACTTGTCTGACACTGGCTTTTGCCTTCCAAATCTAGACATACGGTCCTTTCTTAAATTGTGTGTATTGGTTGCAAATTTGAATCCTGCAGCAAAGCAAACGCTATGAATAACAGTGAAACTACAATAAAGAGAGGCAATTACAGTGTGCAAATGCACTGGATGGAATCATTTCAAATAAATGTTATAACTTTATAGCGTGTTGTTGCACTGTCATGCAACAAATCAAAACTGACCTTGAAATGCCTTCCGATATGCCTGCCAGAATTTACATGATTATGGACTTTTATAAAGGCATGACCCCTCTGCAAATGCCACGGCGAAACAGTATTACTGTGACTTTGCTGTACACTTCTACTGTGTTTAGTGAGCTTACATCAATCCTGCTTTGAGTTATAATGATCTGTGTGACCAAAAGATGAGTGTAGAGGGACAGCAGTGCAGTTATGCAACACAATGCTGCTTGCACATGCATCAACTTGAACGTATCTCATACAGAGAGGGGAACACATAATGTAAATTAGTATGAAAACGCATGACTAGTCTCCCGATATCTTTACTTCTTTGAGTTTGCTACTCAGAACTATTTGTACTGTGATTAGAGTTATTTTTAATTACAACATCACAACTTTAATTACTAGAATTTCTACTTTAAAATTGTAAATGTTGAAATTTAAAGCAGTCGAGCACATTATCAGTGTAACTGTTGTTTGTGGTCAACTTATTCTCTCTAATGTTCCTTCTGGTTTTGATGAATGTTTCTATGGATAATGTGAATTAGCTACATCCATCCTAGCAGAGAAGCAATGCTTTCAGACAAATAGATTGTTGGCATCATGTTGCTAAATGCTGCAATAGAATATCAGTGCCCTTAGTTAGATGGTAATGTTATGAACAGTATTTCTCTATCCACATGAGAAAGTAGAGTTTGTGTAACAGTGCATGACATTGTTTTCAAACGTACTTAATTTATTTTCAATAGGAACAAAAAATGCAACAGTAATAATCCAAATCCAGTCAAATCCACTCTGTTCTTGAGGTGGAAAGGCTTATCCCCTAATAAATGATGAACCAAGTGGCAAATCTTGAACTTCGTTAACTTAATAAAGGTCTATCAATAGCAGCTAAGACAAGTGCTGAATGCTAACACTCCTTATCAGTCGCGTCCCTGCAGCAGTTGGTTCAGCAGAGTGTGTGTGTGTTTGGAATCTTAAAGGCAAGGATCCAGACACATTATTGGATGCCACTGAAGAGGTCAGAAACTGAGAGGGAGTGATACACAAACCTTCAGGACACTGGCAGTAGTTCATGCCATCATGCTGCAAAATTGTGATGGGGCTCATTTCAGAGAAAATCATTTGTATGCAGTAAATCTAGTTAATCCGCACCTGTTTCCCTCACTTGTGAGTCTTTCGAATCCAAGTCACAGAAGTCTGTGAAGTGGATTTTACTGTGAGAAGAAGTGGTAGGGGTGTTGCATCAATGCTTAAAGAATATATGACATTAGGATTTTTCTGTTTCATACAATGAGCAAAATTTAAGAATTATGGCAGACAGTAGGATCTCTACATAACTTAAGAAATGTTTATGCAAGCTTAGGCTACATTCAGACTGTGCTGGATTAGCTTCCAGGCTGAGAAAAGCAAAAGAATTGAAATGCAAATAAGACAGGGATTACTGAGAGAGCATTCACTCTACCAAAGCCTCCTCCATTAACTGGTGAAATACTGGTCACATTTGAAAAAAAAGTGTCTAAGCCTAATGATTATTCTCCCCTTACTTAATTTTGTTTATGGCAAGTTACAGTAATAACTCAATAAATGTTCTGTCATCAGTGAAACAAATAGGAGACCGTTTAGCACCTTGCTTGGTAAATTACTCAGATTACAATATAATAACAGCATAATGATCCAATCTAAGTCGATAATCATTTCCATTACTCCTCACACTCGAATAATCTAGTGCGCTGTAGCAAGCAGTCTCTATTCCCTGAGCATGTTTGCCCTTGTTAGCATCAACCTGAAAGCATTATAGAGCTGACACAACATTACCTCTCACAATTGATTATGAAATAGGTAATGTTTCTCACAATGGATAAGGCATTCACTTCGCTATCTAGTGGGCTGCATTTAAATCAGAAGAAAACAGTGATAAATGAGCACCTGGAAGTGTGAAATTTGTGGCTGCGGAGATGCCATTGACTTGAAAGTCTCCAAATGTGAATTTGTTTTTAGTTGTTCTTGTCTGTGAAGAACAGGAGAGGTACATATTGACTAGTCTTCACTTCATTAAATGTACTTACATACATGTGTTTCATTTGTTGTAATTTATGCTGAAAATGAGATATATTATCAAAAAGATTATTTCCACATTGTTAAGTTTTAGAAACATGTTTCTCTGTTTATCTGAACAAAGTGATGCCCATTTATACTGATAAGTCACATCTGAATATCAAGGAGTCATGGTGGAGTTCTTTCATCATCATCATAGTGTGGTTTGATGGGTAGAGAGTGCCCTCTGCTGGCAGATTTTAAGCACAGCACAACATCCCTCCTATCCATTCACCTTGATCAGGTAGCTGTGGATACACAGCAGCCTGAGCTATGCTTTTACCTGCAGCTCCCTTGACCTCATCAAGTGCTCCCTAGCATTCTGACAGATGTAGTGCTGATTCAGTTTGTCTTTTTTTACTGCTCATTTGCGTTACTCCCTTATGTACGGTTTGTCTCCCCCATGAAGACCCGACTTAAAGGACATGATAGTAAAGTAACACACTGTGGTCTGACACCTGATCAGGACAGAATAACATTTCCCCCATGCTGACTCCAACATATTGAAATCAACAGGTGGATTTAAAGTTGTGGTCGAGTATATGTCATCAAACATGTTGTTGAATATGTTTTCATTTCAATTTGAGTCTGACTAAAAAAAAGCTTATAAGCCTAAAAGTAACTGATTATCTTTAGAGATCTGAGATAAACTCTCCATGTGTCAATATGTGGACATTAAAGGATGTAACATTTAAAACTTTACGTCTCTTCAAACAATGCTTGTTTTATGAATACTGGGCCAGCTGGCAAGGAAAGCACCAACATTGGTTTCTGGGTCACAAAGGAAAGGAAGGCCTAGGGAGGGAACGGAGAAGCATTTTAAGGGCAACACAACACACCTGTCCTCTCCCCAGTGTGTCCTTACTCCAAGGTTTCATTCCAGCCTTCTCCTCAGGGAGTCACAAGGATATCCTGCTTACAGATGGTCCCATGACTATCATCACTAACAACACACAAACACCTCGATTGTTTTAAATTGTTTTTTCAAATATGATTCATTGTTATGCATATCTACAACAAAATTATTTACATTACTCCCGATTTCCAAAATATATTTTGTAGATTTTTACAATATTCTTCTTCATTACAGGAAGCTGTTAACTTCTACTAATGTCAAACTATAAAAAATTGTTTTAATAAAAAAGAAATCAGCTTAAAAAATCTTGGTTGAGCTGGGTGATACATTAACATCTTTCTTCTTGTTTTAATTTTAATGCCACTTTACCGTTGTGTGGTATGCAGTTTAAATGCTGACTCACAAACTTAAAGGTTCATGGTGCGTCTCAGATCACGACCCGTCACATCACATTGCATTCACAACCCACTCTGTCAGAGAAGCTTCATGTAAACTTGACAGCTCTTTGCAACAGAAATGGATTTGTCCATCACAGACGTTGATGTTGAGCCGCTAGTAGAGTATGTCATGTTTCAAGAATGTTGAGTAATATTCCAACAACTGCGTCAATAAAAGCATCTCCAAATTTCTTTCTACTTAGCATCCTAACATTAGCATCTGTGTACATCCCTAATTCTGCTGCAGTGGCAGAATGACATGAACAGTTGACCTCCAAATCAAAGTCATCTCACAACAGCACAAAGCAGTCAAACATGGCTGGGTGTATCCCAGTGTGAAAAAATTCATTTCTCACAATCAGCAGAGCTGTGACCAGTCAGTCAGTTGGTACGCTCAGACGGCAGAAGAAGTTTTCCTTTGCCATAAATCATTTGTTCTGCAATAGCCATTGTTACAAAAAAGACAAAGCAATATACAGTGTTTAATGACCTAACATCCATCCATCCATTATCTACCGCTTAATCCGAATTCGGGTCGCGGGGGGTGCTGGAGCCTATCCCAGCTGTCTTCGGGCGAGGCGGGGTACAGCCCGGACAGATCGCCAGTATGACCTAACATTTCATTGTAAAATAAAGACTTTCACATTTAACATATTTTTGTCTGGCATCCATATTATGATTATTTTGGAATTGCAGTAAGTGAACAATCAATTCTTAAAGTTTCCAAATTATGATAGATGTCTGGGTCACAACATCTCTAAAACAGCAGGTCTGGTGGGGTGTTCCCAGTATGCAGTCATCACCAAAAGTGATACAAGGAAGGACAACTGATAAACCAGCAACAGGGTCATGAGCACCCAAGGCTGACTGATGTGAATGGGGAGTGAAGTGTAGACAAACTTACTGTATATTAAAAATATCCAGCTAATCATGTAACAATGTTTTTTTTTGTTAAACATTTTCAGTAGAATTCATTTTAACACGACTAGCACTTTAATTAGCCACTGTGTGAAAATATTATGTATATTTGTACTATGTAATTTATACAAAGGTTTTATTATAACTTAGACACTGCGTCCATTAAAGAGACATAAAAAGGGAGGCCATACCGCAATCAATTAAAACTGCCACCAAGCTCTAAAAGTAGTCCATTTAACTTAAACATTATTTAAGATTAAAAGACCTCACCAGCACCAATTTATTTTAGTTATTGTTGCACCAGTCTTAAAAAAAATGTTGAAAGGTTTAAGCACATTTGGTATTACAGATAACAGTTTAGCTTAGGGCCATATTTCTGAAACATTAACACAAAAATGAACTATGGGCAAAAGCTTTTCACTTAGATATTTTTTCTTATTTCCAATCAAGGCTGTAAGAAACCAGTGGGTCCATCTGAGCTTTGTGACAAGTTCTGCATTGAGTACAGAAGCTGCACTGAAATTCTGACTATTCATTTTTATGACTCATTTTGCAACCTTTTGGTTTAAAATGAGATAAGACCATTTTAATTTTTTCTTACAAAAATCACTTGTCGGGTTATTCTACGATGTATTCTCAACTAAACACAAATGTCAGTGTTAGCTGGCAATAAAAGAACAGACTTGTAATAAACTAAATTTTTCACAGTTTACATATTTTGCAATGCAGTCCGAGTTTAATTTTTTCACTCTTGGAAATCATTTCAAATTGTTGTAAACTTTGCAGTGCAGGTATGCCAGCTTCTCAGACCTGCTTTTCCTCAACAAGGGAAACCACTCCTGATGTCTAAGCTCTACAACTGTGTACCCTGCAAGGTTCAAATGTCTCCTCTTCATAGCATGAAGGCCCAGCAACTGCTGGGAATGACAGCAGTAGTGGTTCCTGTTGGTGACCTGTATAGCAAGTTTGACTATACCCTTAGAGTCTTGTGAGGCTGAGCTTTGCCTGTTGGGCTTGGTAAGACTTTCTATAATGTCACTTGTCAGGTGGAGCCCTGTGTCAAACAGCCTCCCACTTTCATCAGGTTCTACTCTGTGAAGAGATGTAGGTTTCATTTTAGAACACATGGTTACAGGTTGTGTGGTGTTTTTGGTATTTATCAGTTGGTCTAAAAGTTCCTCTGTTATAGTTACACCCATATTTATTTTCCCCCAATTCTGGTTTGAAGTAAACTTGGATGACATATTCTCAGCAGATAATGTGGCTTTGTGGGATGCTGGGTTCACCGGTATGGGCTGCCCAGTGGAGTCAAGATGTACTTCCAAGTCGATGGAGCGAGTGTGGGGCAAAATCATTCTCTTACATACAAATTCTTGCCCTCCAAGTAGATTTTGCAAAGCAGATTCTGCCTCCTGGACCTCTGGTTTCTGGCATACATCTGACTGAACAAACTTCCATAGCATATCTGTCACCTCCTCCCTCAGTTCACAGCTCAGCCGCGGGCCAGTCCACTGAGGCAACTCCAGAGCCACAGCTCCATCTAAAGTGAACAAGTCTTTTTTCAGCTCCAGCTGTGTGGACTTCAGTGTTAAGTTGACAAAGTCAATTCTCAAGGCTAATGCAATTAGGTCCTCAGGGAACTGTGAGACAAAGGCCAAGCCTAGAAGACCAGTAAGCAGGTGCTCTGGGTATCGTTGGAATGCAGCTTTTCCCTGTCTCAGGGATTCTGTAAGACTTGAATAGAAGTTTGAATTCTGAATTGGGCTAAATCCTAATGTGCCAAAGGCCCACAATAGTTTGCATGAGTCCTTAATCCTGCAGTGTGGCACCAGGGATGGCACTCTGTCAGCAACAGCAATAAGAACGTTATCATGCCGGTAATGCAGTGCTGAACAGGCCAGTGCCACATGCATAAGCCCCTGGACACCCATCCTGTGAGCTCGAAGAGGAACTTCCTGTGCCACAGCCTCCATCCACTCTCTGTGAAGCAGGTAACTGAAACGCAGGTATTTCATCACATTCACCATGGCAAAGTCACTCATCTCCTTCACAAAAGAGTGTGCCTTATCAACAATATGAGTTACAGCATTTGTAGATAATGATGTTTTGGATTTAAAGAGTCCCAAGCACACTGTACCAACCTCCTCAGGATGTAGCTGATTTAGATGGCGAATGAGAAGCTGCTCTATAGAGTGTATGAGATCTGCTGGGCACTGTCTACCTTCCCCCATTATATACAACAGTTGGACCAGCTCAGAGACTCCCATGTGTCCCAGATACAGATGAACTGAGTCATAAAGATGCTTTAAGAAATGGGGCACCTGCCTCCCAATACTTCGCCACATGTCAGCAGCAAACAGCAACTGGTGTAAACTCATCCGTTTGGCCCGATGGCTCAGCTCTGCCTCATAAAGCCCAAGTACAGTGTGTGCTGAGGGCATATCAAGCCACACAAATGACTGCAGCACCTGCAGCAGCTGGAGATCAGAAAAAAGGCGTAGGTGCTCCACAGAAAATCGGAGGAGCATGATGAATCGTTGGTCACTCCTCACTAATGGCATCTTGTCTGGGGGCAACCCGCTAAGCTCCAAAAGAAACTGAGACACAAGAGATGGTTTAATGTTGCCCCTTAAAACAGTCACTTTTTGCAGCAATGACAAGGCCTCGTCCCATTCAATTGGTTGAGGACGCTGGGCCAGGTCAAGAGTCGTGAAAGCATACTCAGACCGGCATTTGATGAAGGCACGTGTATCTACTTTAACCTTAGGTGGTGTGTTTTTTCTTAGATCCAGAGACACTGCTGGCATCTTGGGTTCAGAGTCTTTGTTGAAGGCTAAGTCAAGAAGTGTGTTTTTTGTGCTGGAAAGGTGCCGTGACGAACTCACACTGTAGCGATTGCTCTGTTGCCAGAAGGAAGGTGTGAGAGTGGACAGACACTGTTCATCCTCATCAATATCAATTTTGCTCCGGGGAGCTGAAGAGTTCTGCACAGAGCAATGATATGAAGATGGGTTGTAATACAGCCTGTAGCCTTCTTGGAGAAAGGTTTCCTGGTGTTGATTTGCCCCTTTCTTTCCCTCCTGCACATTGGTCTCATCCTCTGGTTTTCCACATAGGTGCTGAGCCTGAGTAAAATACCTTTTCAGGCCTTGGAGGTAGCGTAGCCTGGGTACCCATCCACACAGCACAGAGGTAGCCATCAATCTGACTAAAAAGACAAAGCAATGATATTGCTTTACAAAAATAAAAGTATAAAGTCAACTAAACATGACAACAAAAAAGTGTATCTTTATAATCATGAGTTTCTGAGTAGGATGCAGTTATTTCTAAACCTGTCTTTAACCTGCTGCTTCAAGTTTGTGGTTATGACACATAAAAAAGTTGGTGTGCTAGACTATAAATTCATTGTAGATGTCTCATATGCAAGAACATTGAATATACATTTAGTGAATATGCAACTAATAATTTCTCAAGGATGAAGAGTCTAATAAATTTAATAAAAAACATGGTAAAAGAAACTATAATAATAATGATAATAATAATAATAATGCACTTTTTTGATCCCCTAGGGGAAATTGTTGTTTGGACAGCTGAAGTAGATGACAACCCTAGCGTGGGGTACAGCATTGTGCAGGATTCAGACGACTGCTCTACTACCTGAGCTACATGCTGCCTCAGAGAGGTTGATGTATAAGATGTATTTTCTAGCTAGGTAAAACACAAAAGATACACAAAAACAACCAGGTTAAACAGGTGGAGACATCATATGGTGACTGTCTGTGAAGATTCTCGGTCATCTTGGTCATCGTTTTCCCCTAAAAATGCTGTATATGGCAACCGTAAACGTGTTTTAAGTACTTGAAGAAGTTTCGCCTTCCATCCATAAGGTTTCATGTGTTCTGACTGGCTAAAATGCCAGACCTATAAAAGCTGTGAATGTTGTTCAAAGTGGATCTTTGTTGAATCTAGGAAAAGATCAAATAGGAGCATGTCCAAACTTACAGTGAATAAAAGAATAAACACACTAGCATTGCCATTCCTTATGTTCCAGGAGTGTCTGGAAAACTGAGAAGGATCTTCAACAGACAGCATCTCAGTACATTTCAAACACTGAGGCAGAAACTGGTCCAAACCATGGACAAAATACCCAGACACAAACAGAGCATTGTAATATACGTAGTAGATTTGCACATATGTATAGCACAACACAAAAGAGCCAGCACATCAGGAGAGGACTCAGCAGTCCACCTGAATCTAAAAAACAAGGCGACTGCTTTCAAGACAATCCAGAGCATCAAGTGCAAACAACTCAATGACTCCACAGGGTTCATAAGTCTTCCACTCCAGATCTGATGAAGTCTAAATGATGGAAGGTGAAATGTCTTCAAGAATTTAAAGCAAGTCCAGTTGCCTCTGATCAACATTTTTGGGATGATAACGTTTCACGGCTAAAAGTCCTGCAGCTGTCTTATTGTCTATTCTGTCATTTTGTCAGTCAGTCAATTTGCATGATTGTGTTGTTCTCTAACATACAAATTATAGTTGTCTGTCTTTAAAACACAGGAGGCAGACACATTTTAATGCGGTTTCACACAGCTCGTAATTCTAACGTTAATTTGGACTTTTCTTGTTTTGATACCCGCCACAATAAGTTCTACCAAAAGTCAAATCTGAAACGTCTTCCTTGTAAGCAGGCAGTTGAACTCACCTTATATATATCCAACATGAACACGGGTTGGTGATTCACAGACAAGGAAGCCCACACATATAAAAGCCACATGTAGTAAAAGAAGGAGGAGAGGACGCGTTATGTCAAGACATGCTTCACCGGAACACGGCAAGTACTTCAACCTTCAAAATAAAAGAAATGCACATTTTAGACACAAGAATAACTATATTCGAAAACGGATTAAAACATCCCCACGTCTCGTTCAAAACAGAATTAATAAATCTGATTACACTTTGTGACTATTAAGTTACATAATGAAAAAAAACTGTATAATTTCGCATGAGACTTTTTGGTGTTGTTTTATTGTGGTAGGTTGTTGTGACTTTCGAAGAGGGAAGACCTGACAGAATGTGACCTACGGCGGCTGGGTAGGTTCAAGGAACGTTTATGACGACGAAACGTGATTTGAATAAAAAAAAGCAAAACGTTTATCACAGTTTCAAATGAAGCTACTGATCAGCCTGATGATTGTTGTTAAACGCTCTCTTTTTTGTTTTCATAGTCTTAAAAGTGAAACAGTGAAACATTGAAAAATATAAAATAAGTCAAACAAGTTTAAAGACTTAACCAACATTTTTATGATATACCTATAATACATATTTAATTTTGTTGAAACTAAAACATTGTGAAAAATAATATTTCAAAGAAGGTGCAATTAAAATAAATTATATATTATGTACTGCTTAATTATCTGTTTTATTAGACAGGTTAGTTATATCAATTAATTGAATTACGCATTGTGAGTAAAACATTTTTTAAGGAAAAAATTATGGCTTTTCCTAGTTAGTTTTTGTTCTTAAGGCTTTGTTTGCTTTCTTTAAGCAAGTTAAGGTTTTGTATTTTCTGAAGTTAAATGATTTTGGTTTAGAAGATACATATTTTTTGCCATGAGCAAATTACAAAGTCATATGATTTAAGTATGCTGAATATAAGGATCTGTGCTAATAGTTTTAATAATTAATGTGAATTCAAAACAAAAGTGTGATGTTGGTGATGATGTTGGCAGCTTCACACTAAGACTAATTGACCTTAAACCAACATTAATGTGAGACACATCAAAAGTTAGTATAATATTTTAACAGCACCATCATTCACTCACTTTTTATGTGATGTGCTCATAAAACACCAGTTAATTGTTTCCAACAGCAAGGAGAAGCAAAAATTGACAGTAGCCTGCAGTCATAAATACATTCATACTTTTTATACATTCCTTTTGATATAAGTATGACTCAGAATTTATCTTTTTATATTGAGACACGGTTTGTTTTAAAACATGCACAGAAATATTGCAAAACATTTGTATTTACTTTTTGTGACTTTCATTCATACAATTTTATATCTGATGCAATTTATAACACACCAACTTTTATATTCTTATACTTA
The DNA here is from genome assembly GCA_034779795.1 of Ctenopoma multispine. Taxonomy (NCBI): domain Eukaryota; kingdom Metazoa; phylum Chordata; class Actinopteri; order Anabantiformes; family Anabantidae; genus Ctenopoma; species Ctenopoma multispine. The sequence goes on from JAUYWH010000013.1 coordinate 9,883,458, forward strand.
CCCAGTAATATGTCACATTATGTCACAAATTATGCATGTAGCCTGTATGTATACACTTTCCTTCAGTGCATCAACAGTGAGTGATAGTGTTTTGATCATATAAATTGTATTTATTTGCTGTTTTGTTCAGACAAAATAGAAAAATAATGGTTTAGAAATCTTGTAACAGTAGATCTGAAAAAGTAGGGGAATTTTAAATTCTTTGCTTCTATTGTGTGACTTCACACATGACTGAATCTAAGGGTGAGAGGTGAACTGCACTGATCTGTGGTTATAAGAAAGACAGTCCCCTGCAGAACAAGCCTCATGGTTGTCCAGTGAGAAAAGCCTTGGTAACAAACACTTTAAACCATGTTGATAGCAGTTGTACAAAGTATCTTCTAACATCAGTGTATATTTGTGACTACATACCCATCAAGATGCTGACAGCTGCTTTTTTGGTTTATAAAAATGCCAGAAAAAATGGCCTTGGGTTAGAGAGGAAGTTATGTTTTAAATATAAAATAAAAATGGGCCAAAATAACCCTGAGCTAGATTAGTGATTTTGTTTGACCTAATTATTGTACAATATGTTTTGATGATCAAAACACGTGCTTTATAAGAAATGTATCTTTGAAGTTATTGTAGATGTGGAGCATGTATAGCAGTAAATAAGACTTTTCTGAAGCTAGTTTTAAATATAGGCTAAAACATAGTAATTTTACCCAGCTTTTTTTAATAAAAAAATATTCTGTAAAAAAGTTAATGGTTTATAATTTAAGTTTTTGTTCACAAAATAAAATCAAAACAAAAAACATTTCAGTAGTGAATTAGACAGCGAATACACATCAACATTTTTTGTTTATTTATAATTGGTTTCCATATCTAAACATCAAACAGTTAAGAATGTTAAGATCGAACCAGCAGTTTTGTTGAAATCATAATGTGCAACTGTCACATTATAAACATGCTGTAAGTTTTAATAATTTATTGATAGCTGATTATTGATTGACTTCTGCTGATATTGCAATAGAATAATAAACAAAGGCTACCTGTCATTACTGGAAAATCATACACTGGAAAGATAAATGTTCTAGGTTTTGTGTGGTAAACATAAATAAGCAGACCTACAATAAATGAATAAGATAACAAAATTTTAATGAGATGATACATTGATTTAAGATGTTACTCGGCAGAATGTTTGGATACCTTTCTTTCAGTTTATCCACACTCCCAAGTAATTTCTGTGTTAATATTATGAAGGAAAAAACCACTAAGTCGGATTATAAAACTTGAGGTATACTTGTTTCCTTTAATAAAAGCGTCCTCAGAATCCTTATTTTTTCTCTTTTTTAATTTGTGTTTTCAAATCCGATACCTTTTCACGCTTTCTGTGTTTGACCAGCTCCGTGTGCTTATTTACAAACTAAATAAAATGGTGAAATTTGAGAGTAGCACTTCGAGAGGAAGTAGTTGATTTATGCTAATGAAGGAGATGGGGTTTAGCTACGCTGGCTGGGAGCCGCCCTTCATTCACCACATGGTTAAACCTAGAGACTACTCGCGCCACTTTCGCAATCTTACTACGATTCCCAAACTCCTTACAAATCATAATAGTAGCACATGGTTGTGTTTTTTGGATTTTACGTCTTAGCTGTTATTCAATTTCTGAAGTCTTTTTCTTCTTTTCTCAGTTTTGCTGATATTCCTGAAACAGTGTGAGTAAACGGTAAGTGTACAAGTGAGTGAAGATGGTGGATTTTTAGAAGCCAGTGTCTTACTACGCGCCTGTTATTGGCAAGAAACCTGTTGTTAGCTTTGTAGTGAGATGCGGTAAACATCAGGAAAGTGACATGCTCAGCACCGCATGCGACACCGGGGCCACAGTTTAACATTTATAACAGGGAAAAACGTTTAAATCGTACGTTTCCGCGTTTGAAAACACTAATTTAAGGGGCGCATGGCAACCTCTTCTCCATGGTTGGAGAATGAGGGAGATTTGAAAAGCATGTGTTGCTGCTGCACCTAAACTCAGTATCTCGGGGGAAGTGAGGCAGACTCGTAAAAAATATGCGTTGCACACTTTAGTAGTAGCAGCAGCTTGTATACTCGTGTGCTCCTGTTGTCGGCCACATGTTCATGGCATTTTGAGTTTGTACTTAATCTGTGTGCAGTGTTGTAGACTTGGAAGTGCCTCCAGAACAAAGCAGCAGCACATGGGGGTTGCAACAGGCCGCGCGCCTTTGCTATTCCTCAAGCTGCTGTGTTAGCTGCTAACGCTAATGTACCGACGAGAAGATGTCGTTAAGTTACATTATTGACATTGGCCTGGCCGACTATATTGTAGATATGTCGCCGTTTGCAAGCTTCCATGAACATACACTGAAGGGTATTTGATGGCATGCTTTAGTAAGCTATACCAAAGCAGCTAAATTGGCTAAGATAAACGAACGCATTGCTTTGAAGTCGATGGACAGTGGTAGCCGACTGACCAACGTTAGCCTATTGAGTCAATGACTTATTAAACTATACACACAGCTGTTGTTTCAGTATGTCTCTTCTGTGCAACATAACTCTTTTATCGGGTATCAGTCTTTGTGAATCGAATCACACTCGGAGGATACATGCGCTAGCATGTTTTGCTAACACATGCGTGCATCGCACTGTTTTGATGGAGCCTCCGGGAAGCTACTAGCTCCTTATGTGCTGGTTTCTGTACTAAGTTTGCAAGATCTCGTCACACGCTTGGCGGGTCCAACCGCACTGACTGCAAACTTCATTCGTACCTGATTGCGCTGACATTTTAAGTGCGTCAACTAACTTATTATCGTGGCTTTTTATCCAGTACATTTACAAAATGCGGACTCTTGGGCGCCATGTTAGCGCGTGGGGGAGGGGTACAGCAATGTGACTAGAGCGCAAGCGTCGCTATCCTCAACACTCCGGGTTTGGATTGAGTTTCCTATTAAACTTTAATTAAAACACGCGCGACACGCGGCCGTTTCTCTTGTGTTCGCACTGATGCGCCTGCGATTTTCTGTGTAGTCATCAGGGCCCAGGTATGAGCTTTAAAATAGCACATACTGAATAATTACGCGGGTTATTAAACAATAACTTAATCCAAAGAAATTCCTCTGACACCCTCTGTCAAATAATTTCAGTGTAAAAGCAGTAAGTTATCAGTCTCAAGATCACTTATTCAAGGTGTATTTCATTTTGCTGTAGTGCCTCGGAAATGCCAACAAGTTGTACAGGATTTTGATAAAGTAGGTTTCATCTCTGTGTTATTAAAATGTAATGTTCCAAATTTAGTGAATAAATTAAATGTGTTTGTGGGGAAAAAAACTGAGCAAATGGGTAGTGTGAATAAATTTGAAATTAAGTTTCACATCTGATTTATGTGCTTCATATTGATGTGTGCACAAGTTTAACTTTATGCACCACAAATTGATTTGTTCTCCCTTAGTCTAAGTTCCTTTGAAAAATATATCAACTGTATAAGTGAATTTTAAAAGTTCTTGAGTTCTTACAGGCAATGGTATAAACAGCCTTGGTGGTGGTTACAGTTTAAAAGAAATAGTCACAAGGTAGATTCAAGTGGACACTCATTTAATTGATTGACCACCTTAATTAACAGATAATCTATGTTAATGTTCATTTCTTGTTAGTCTTTGATCAGGCAAAAATTACTGGAATTGGCTTTTCCCAGCTTGTCTAATGTAAGGATGCACAGCTTCTCACGGTTTTTATACCTTTTTTAAGATTTGGATTGTGGATCTAAGAAAACAAGCACAAGACATCACATGGCCTTTACAAACTTAAGACAAGCATTTTTCAAAATGTCTTGACACTTTGTAACAAAATTATGAATCAAACATGATTTCAGTTGCACAATTTCTTTTTAATATTTGGTATTTTTTGATGCTATGTCTCATTTATCCTTGCAGACCCCTGTACCCATCTGTATCTGGAAAGGCCCCCTGTGGTGTTAAAGGCATCTTACTACATTCTGTGCATTACAACTCCCCATGAAAAGTTAGAAGTCACTGTAGTGTCAAAGTGCTTACAGTGCAGGTAGTTCTGTACAATCTACTGCAGTGTAGGCACTTTCAACACTATTCTGAGAATATAAACTAAAGGAGCTGACCTATTCACACACCGCTTGTTTATCCCAGTCCTGGATAGGCCGCATCCAAATAACACCTGGCAACATCATGTCTCCAGTCTGCTGCCTGGTGAGCGAATTGAAGCAACTGTATCATTTGTAAGGAATCAAGCATGCTGTCACTTTGCATAATGACATCTAGCAGTACAACATTTGTGTGACTAACATGAAGTAATTTAAAGCTGGGCTGTCTATAACTGGATTATTCTGACAAATCATTAAGTGGGTATTTGCTATGACTTGTGTACCTTCTACTAGTGCTTATGCTAAGGTGCATCTAGTGCAGATAGTGAAGTAGAGTAGCACCTACTGCCCTAAGTGCCCCTTCTGGCATATGGTGCTGGGACTTTCATCTGCCCTGTCTGTATGTGTGTGTAGACAATTTAAATTGTGGCAGTTCTCTGTTAGTTTTGCATAGTTGCGCTGCAAGAAGAAATAAGTTGTGCAAATCTATGCAAAACTGATAGTGGCCTGTATTTCCATCTGAATCCTCTTTCAATGTTGTTTTCTCCTCCATGGTGGCCATTGAGGTTTTGACACCTCAGCTATAATGCAAAGATGGGTTTCAGTAGTATTAAAGTGCTTATAGTGCAGGTAGTTTTATGAAATTCTACTGCAGTGTGAGCACTTAAAGTACTTCTAGATGCAAGTCACTGCTTGGGAAAACTGCACATGTAGCAAGTGGACATGGGTCTCTGGTTAGTTTTGCTGGTTTGCTTTCAGCTTTTTATTGAAATGCTGTGCAAATCCATGCAAAACTGATCATAGAACTGATATTAATCTATCATAACTGATCCCTTTCTGTGCAGGTTGGGATAAGTAGCAATGCTCTGTATTAATGTGGTATTGCACTTGTCCCGGCCTGTTGAGAATATGGGGAATTATTCTGCAAAATGACCCACAAATCTGAGGTACAGATGATTATCTTCATCGCTATATCCAGCTTGTCTTATTTGCTATTATCTGTGACATATCTATTATCTGTAAAGTTTTCTGCTAAATTCCTCCAAAGGCAATGTTTGTTTTTTTAACAATGTGTTCCTCAGTTTTAAAATTCTTTAAATTACCTATTCTGTGTAGACTAAAATTGTCATTTATTAATTTAACATTTAAAAGGTTTTATTAATGAAAATGATTCCACACATTTTTGCTGAAATTTTTTTTTTTGTTACGAGGCCTTAACTTTTCTTAAGCATTTCTAGAAGGCATGGTTTGCGTTGTGATCACATAATGCAGATATGCATGAATTTTATCAAAACTTACAGAAACGCCTCTCTTTATACGTTAAATAAAACTTGTTTTTTAAGGTAACAAATTTAGGAATGAAGTAGACACAGGGTTTGTTAAAGTAATTTGCTGTAATATCTGTTATATTTAAATTACATTTTAAAACATTTGAAATATAATTTTTAGTCAAACAATTGGAACAACAGTTACTAATCAGATATATTGGTTATAATTTTGGGAGGGTTTCTTTTCAGCAACAAATAGACGTTTTACATGTAATAACAACTTAAACACACTAGGATGTGATAATGTTTGTAGCTTTTAGTTGCTGGTACTGCTTGTAGTTTGAGAAGTACAGTTACACATTCCACCAGCAGGTGGAAGTATTTGTATATTAAGTGTTCATATTGCATGGTACGTGGAGGGTTTAATGTGTTGTGAATGAAATGTTAATATGTACATATTAAATAAAGGAACATACAAATAAAACAGATATTCTGTGTTTTTATGTAAATTATAGAGGCTGCTTGACATTTTATGAATTCTGCACATTTAAAACTTATAAAACCAGGATAATATCCTTTAGCCTGTGTTATGTATAGGTCCAGTGTACTACTTTTTTGTTTGCAGGTGTGCAGGTATATTAACGAGCTTAATACTTCTAAATACAATACGAACCGATGCTCACAGAGAGCCATTCACTGAGTCTGTTCACCTTTCATCATGCTCTCTATGCTTGACAGACAAGATAAGTGGAAAGCATCCAGAAAAGACATGAACTCAAAGATGCATTTCTGCTTGTCAGCCCATGCAGATTGCAACCTCTATTTACTTTGTCTCAAAACTCTAATGCCTTCATTAGACATAGAATTCTGCATGGTTGGGGACTGTCAGATGGCACCAAGTTATAGTCTAAATGTAGACAAACTGAAAACTAATATTCAAAATTAATTGAATATTAAATATCCAACCAATTTAAATTCATAAAATGTAAACACCAATAAAGTATACCAACCAACAAGGTTGGTACACAAAAACCCAAGTGCCCTTTATAGTGAAACTTGGCTGCATCATGTTTGTTTGAATTATTTTCGAAATTGTCTAACCTTCCTCTTGTGCATGTAAGGTCCCTCAATTCCCACTTCATGGCAGAAGACAAGCCAAGTTGTGAAGTCCAAGCAACTCTGTGTAAACCCCTAACTGTAAATTTTGTGGTAAGACACAGATCTAGACATAGGTATATAACCATTTCTAAACCCATGGTTGTTCTCAGGAGCACAATGACCTCAAAAACTGTGAAACAAAGGAAACTTGGAACCACCAGGACTCTTCCCAGAGATTACTATCTGACTAACAGGACAAAAAGACCTTGGTCAGGCATATAGCCAAGTAACCAATGGTCACTCAGAGTTTCGAAAGACAAGAAGGACAACCATCTCAGCAGCACTCCATCAATCTGCCAAGTTCTCAATGAGTTTTGACAGATTGCCTGGAGTTTGTCAAATGTGACACAAGAATTCCATTCCAAGCACAATGTTTGTCAGATGCTAAACACTGCTCATCACACTCGCTTGCTAATACCATCCATACAGTAAAACATGGTGGTGGCAGCATCATGCTATGTGGGTGGAGGATGAGGGGTTCTCAGCACAGGGAGACAGGTTGGAATTGAATTAAAAATAAATGCAGACAACGTGCAAGTTAGCATGCTGATGTCAGGGTTTATGAATTTCAGTAATTATGTGGCAAATGGTGAAATAAACAGTTTTTGTTAAAAATACTCTTGATTGCAATCAAATGACTTGATTGCTTTTAGCTGCTATTTTAGAATCTATAGGCTACAGGAACTCAGCAAAGGCTGAATTGTGCTAAAGAGATGAAAACATCAGACTTAAGTTAATAAATATTTCAACATGTTGTTTAGGATATGTTATTGTAACACTTGTGATGAGACAAAGTATATCTGCTAGGAAACTAGTTGCAGCCATGGGAAATGGATGCCTGTCTCTTGTCTCATGCCAGTCAAAGGCAAACTCTGATTAAGACACAATCATCTCAGCACAAAAGTGCTTTTTGCTGGATGTGTTGGGCTTTCTCCCTTTCTGCTTGATTGTGTTGTTCTCAGGGACCTGTTCCTCCCTAATCTGTATTCAAAGTTCAACCTCTCTCTTTCTCTCTGTGGCTCTCTCTTAACGCTTGTTTTTTTTCTTTCTCTTCATCCATGAAAGATAGAAATTTTACTAGCCCCTTAAGCCATTACTGGTATTTTCAGCCCATCTTTATTAAAAACTGACCTTTTAGTGTGCACAGTTATTGCCCTCACTGTCCTGTGGATTAGCGGAGATGATATGGGATGGATGCAATTTGCTCTTCTTTCCTTTGGTAGCAAATCAAAATCAAACATGAAACAAAGTAAAGATCAATGTTCCATGATTCCTTGAGGATTGGACTCACGAGTCTGTGTGTGCACACTTTCAAGCTTAGGGGTTCCATGTTGCGGTTACTATTGTGATATTCTCAAGAATTACAGAGAGAGAGGATGAGTTCTAGTACGAGTGATTCCTCTTCGAGGTTTACTGTTGCTTTCATGAACATTTAATATCCCCCGATTCTCTGCAGATGATTCAAACAGTAAACTCTATACAATGGTGGCAGAAAGTACTCAGACTCGTTCACATTTTGCACACCTTACTGTGTTGACGGTTTTATTTTAATAAAATTGTTATATTTTATATGCACAGGTGTTCGATTTCTAAACTGTCTAATCAATTCAATTAGTCACATATGGACTCCAATCAAGTTCTACACTTGTCAGCACTAATAAAAGCAAACATGATGCACCTGAGCACAATTTCAAGTGCCACAAGGGTATGAGTACTTGTGAATGAGATTTCAGTTTTTGGTTTGACTCTTTGATAAAAAAAAAAAAAGTGCAAAGATTTCTCAAAGCAATTTGTTACTATAGTTATTGACAGTGTAAACTGACAGGCACTGTCAAACTGTGTTTTGTCCATTTTAAATTAAATATACAACACAATAAAGTGCACAAAGTAGTGAAGGCCCCTGAATACATTTGGAACCCACTGCAAGTCCTGAACACAGACTCTTGTCCTGATTGTAATTACACAATCCCAGCTGTGTCTGCCTATTACCAAGCGATATGCAGCACTCATGATGTTCACAGTTTAGCATATATCAATTTATTTATTCCTTCATGAGTTCTGTAAAATGACTACTTGGATGGTTATGAAAATAGAAAAACATGGTTAGCTCATAGGGCTAATAGAATATTCAGAAAGGACCTTGTCTGTGTTGATGTTATGTCTCATGGGATTATTTAATTCTGCTAACGGACACAAAAAAACGCCTGTGTCAGCCTTGCTGCTGATGCTGCAGATCACTGTTGGCATTCACTCTGATGGGGTCTGTTCCGCCAGCTGACCTCTGCAAGTTAACCATGACTCCATCTCCAGGATCATGTCCAACAGGAGGATAAACTCCTGTTTTACATATGCATATGGCACACTGCAACTGTCAATTTATGCTAATGCATTTTTGAATTAGCCTTGAAAAACAATAAATTTTCTGAGTAGGTTGTGGAGGGGTTTTCACAAGGAGCTTAATCACAACATTGTGCCACAGCACTTGCTGACTATAGTATGTGCCTTGTGAAGTAAGACATGCACAGAATTCAAAGAATGTCCAGCTGAGATTATCTGTGGCCTACATGACCAATGTGGCCTAAGATGAACCCTTGTGATTCACTGCAATTAGTAATAATTATGCCAGTAATTCTAAGTTACTAAATGTTGCTGGTAAAAAAAATCTCCCAAGTTACATATGTATGTTTGAGAATATTTATCAGATCACTTGTCAAAGGTGCTTTTTACATAATTCTTAACACTATTATAATCTAATTACTCATAGAGCACAAGTGTATGATTTAGAAAAAAAAATGGTTGTCAGTTATTTGTGGAGCATGATGAATAAATCTCCAGAATAATGTCCTTGTAAAATATAGGCCAGTTAGGGGATGATTGTGAAAAGCTGCAGTCTCAAGTACAGGACCCTAAAGGCACTGTGTGTAAGAAAGAACTCCGCTGTGGTTATATACTGGGCTGCTAAATCACATAAAATGTCTTTAACCACACTACTTCACAGCTACCAATCTTTGTCCTACTTTTCACTCAACCTCCGTGTCACCTGTCTCTCATTTCCTGTCCTTAGGGAGTCAAAGTTCCCTTTGGCTTGAAAGGCTCTCCAATCTTTTTTCATCTGCTCAACTAATTTCTGGTAGGCTGGCTGGTAAGATGAACTGGCAGAGGTTGCAACACTACAGATGTTGAAGCACAAGCTGCTCTACAATTTTCTGACCCTGCAGTCTGAGAGATGATTTTAAGTTGTTAACTGAAGTAATGGAGGTGTCTAGTCTATAGACTTGTTTTCTCTTTTTGTACCTTCTAAGCAGACTTTTTTTCAACCACATCAGATAATGCTGTGCACAATATACACATGTACTGTAATGCAGTGTACTGTAGTTATCTTTACTGAGGGTTTTCTGCCCAAACTGCAGTGTGAAACAATATGATAAGTTTTTATGGATCTAGAGAAGCTGAATGGCAATTACACTAGCCACTATCTATTTGATCTATAGAGGCCCACACAATGTAGGTGGTGGTGAAACATTTGTGTTTATTGTACATGGCGTGTACAATCCAAAATATACCATCTGGGCTTTTTGTCTCAGTTATGGACAGTGGCACTACAACCCTATATAGCCATGTTTAAGTTTAGCAATCTTGATTAGTAATGAATGTTATCCTATGTGTGTTATCCTCTCTCAAATAACCTAAAGCGTATTTTAGCATTTTGTCATATACAGTGCACTGTGAAGTGCAATGGGTTTAATTAGAGGATTTTTCTGTTTTCTGCTGGAACAAGTTGAGAGAGATGTAACGGAACTTAAAACAATAACATTGTGGGTGATAAAGCCAAAACAATACGCTGAAAGACATTAATTGCAGAGTTGGGTGATAAATATCTGTACAGAAAACCAAGTAGTAATGTTTTAAATTAAAAACATGATAATTTCTTTTCATTTTAAGAAAGTATTTGCATGGTTACAGCTAGCCAAACCTCATCTATGGTGGCAAATCAGATAAACAGTATATGAATAATTTTTGTAAGTAATTTGTAGCAGTTTTGGAAGGCACTGATAAATGATTAATTCTCCTAATAGCAAAATCAAAGGTGCTGTTCCCAGAACAAATACAGCAAATGTTGTAAGACGGTTTCGAAATGGCAGATGGCAGATCAAGTTGCTGCCAGTACAGAAATTATTTCCATGTATTTAGTCTTAAACTAAAAGTAAATAGGTCTATAGTAAATGCAGTCTTAGGTTTTATATCCTATTGCTATGGTGAGGTTGAGGCAACTACCTACCTCAGCTGCTCTCAGCTATTTATTTATAGATCAAACATCAGCTTTATTAACACATTATATCACACATTTTCACATATGGGGTCTCATATTCACATCATCTTTACTAATTGCCATCCCTTAGGCTACTAATCATGACCAACAATAACTTTGTGCCACTTTACAGATATAAAGTGCATTTAAAGAAAAATTTTCCAACAGAGAATAGAAAAGATTGCAGCTAAATAGTTTCAGCTCAATCACATGTTTCACGATAGCAACTTGAAGCACTGGCTTAGCTTTATCTCACTTGTGGCCTTTCACTGCTAGTTATGTTTGTGAGTTATGTTCAGTCCAAGAGAGGCTAAGCTTTTTTTTAATTTCAAAGAGTATAAGTAGAAAACTAATTTCCCCTCAAAGCACATATTCTTTCCACACATGAGACATTTGCTTGAAGAAAAACTAATTCTGAAATAAAGGTCTGACTGCATTTATGGACAGTAGTATATCTATGGGAAAGCAACAGTGACAATAGACCAACTTGGGGAATGCTGCACTGATTTTGGCAATGGTGATAATTAAACCGGGAAGATTTGACTTAACTAGTTTTTATAGTTATTTTATTTCAGTCTTACAGTCAAGAGTTTTCATATGAAGTCAGGTCATCTGAAGAAATCTGCATTGTCACAGATTTTTTTTTATTTGTAGGTATTCCTGATAGGTGTTGACTGCTGATAAAGACTATATTATTTATGCATCATAAAAATTTAGCATATGTTTTTTGACACATTTCCTGATCTTAGACCATCTGTGCGGGGATGTTATCTCATCACCTGACTTGTTTCTTTGCCTTTCTCCACATATTGTGAAACGTTTGATACAGAGGTCTGTGACAAGAGAGGTTTATTGACAGCTTAAATGTCACATTGATTTTCTTTGAGGAAACAAGCTGAGAGGAGAAAGATACAAGCCTCTCAGCACTGTCTCATTAATTAATAAATTGTCTCAAAGGGGAAAAGAAGTGGTCTTGTAACGCTGTATTTTTTGTTCTATTGCAGGCTATGTGGGTGAGAAACAGAACACTTCAGTGATTTATAAAACCACTGCCCATTTGTCAATTGTAGTTAAATAACGTAATGGGAAAATGCTCAAGTCATTTTAGTCTTGACAACTGACAAAATGCAGTGACTGGCAATCGTCTAAATTTGATATACTGTACTTAAAACTCTAAACTGAAACTGTCTCTGATCTTGTGAGTTCTAGATGTGAATGCATTTTTCTATAGATATGTGTGAGCATTTGCCATAATCCACCCACATCCATCGCAGTGAGAAGATACATTTACTGTTTCACTGTGGCCAATGTATCATATAATTTGTCATCACAGAGTGATTTCCCTGTGAGCTACTATTAGATTACTATGTCTCCTAATTACTCAGTGTGAATTAGCATAATATTTCAACTCCATCCTCTGAAAGTTTACAAAGTAAAGCTGCAAGCAATTATCTGTCACCATCTTCAGGCAGGAGAATTGATGGTTTAACCCCACTTGTCTGAAAATCATACTTGACACTCGTACTCCTGCAGGCAATGTCAAACGAGACAGCTGGGGCTAACTCTGGATGACACACATCACTGAGTGCTGCTAAAGATGTAGGCTACCATTTGTCAGAAATAAACTAATATTTCTTTTCAGCATCAGCTCTCTGTTCCACTACATTTTTTAATTGCTGCAAGGCACCTCTGAATGTATGCTAAGCGGGATCTTCTGTGATACACACACAACTGCATGCCTTTTGTCCTAGATGTAAGAACCTTCTGCTAATATGGTCGACAGAGTGCTCGTGGAGCCTGCTTTAGATTTAATTTTGACGATAAACTTGATGATGCTGCCAGGCTGGATCCTGAAAGGACATAAGCAACTTGCCCATCAAGGAGACAACCATCACAAGTAATTCTGAAAACCATGAGAATGTTTTTCATGACCACACTCTGTAGCACAATCCTGCACTCTTTTTACGACATACTAGAAAAAATATGTCAGTCTTACACCAACACCACTATATTTTCAACACACTGTAGAATGATTAAATCCTTTATGCCTGCATTTTATTGTAAAATAAGAGAAGGAAATCAAAGAAGAATTCCAACTAGAGAAATGCGGGGGATTACTTTAAAACAGGAAGCTTGAGGAGCTTATTGATGAGTTAGTGGGTGGATTTTATTCCACGTGGATATAAACATGCCTACGTGCATATATAGTGCTTTGTTTCAGTGTGACTTTATCTTTGGAAAACCAACACATTTTATTATTAATATTATTATTTCACAAAATAAGATTTTCTCATTCATTTTAGTGTACATTTAGCTACCCAGAAGATCTGTACACAGCAATGCAATCTGTCTTAATGGTATAACAGCTCCTTATAGTTCTAGCTGTTGTTCTGCAAATGAAGCGTCTCTGTCTTAACCTCCATCAACTCAGTACCAGTAATACAGGCTTTGAATTAATGAGCTATAACATCTGTGACAGCACCACCTTGGTAATGGAGCATGGACTTAGCAAAAGGCTGAGAAAAGAAACCAATTTAGTTTGTGAAGAAGCCAGAGATAGGATTTTAGTTTAGTTCACCTTTAATTACCTTTAAAAGCAGCTTATAACGGGTGACACCATGATCTATCTGAGATCAGCCTGCATGCCCTAACCTTTAAACTGCAATTTGTGCCTTGAAATCTAAAGTAAGGATGTCCTGATGAAGTTGTTTTGGCTCATGTCCTAATTGGAGTCATTTAATAGCAGATATCTACTGATATGGAGTCCAATCCAATACTTACTTAACTAATATCTTTTAAAGTTTGCGGCTTCTTTCTCATATGAAGGTGGAGATAGGTGATTAGTGAAGAGGAGGATCTGGTTTGTCTCAATCTACAAGTTCACAAAAAAGTAACTAATTTTCATGCAGCCTATATAGTTAAGAAGTTACAAACAATTAGCAGTGGTTTTCAGCTTTTTAGCATATTGAGTTAGCATAATGAGTACTGACAATGACTATGTAAACATACGCTTAATCTGGTTTAGGGATTGAAAGGGGACTTTAGCAAGTGGACTGCAGGCTAAGCTGACAAAGACGTGACATTAATACAAGTTTATGTGCCTCCAGTGGTTTTAGGAGAAAGTAAGGTGCCTTATATCTGTGATATAATTGGTACAGACATGTCTAAATTATGATACATATATGAGAATATGTTTAAATTCTCATATCTGCGTCATACTTTAGACAGATATGAGAATTTAAACATATTCTCATATCTGTGTCATAATTTAGACATGTCTGTACCAATTATATCACTTGACAAAACTCCCTTCACCCCAAGTTAAGGATATAATACAGAAAGGGAGGTTATTCCTTCCTCATAGCACAGAATGACCTTAATGGTGCTGATACTAATGGATTTAAACCCCACTTTCTAAAATGGCTAAGCATGATATTATTCGAAATTTTCATTAAGATAGCTTGCTCATTAGATCTCTGCTCTGATCCATTGATTCACTTCTTTAATTAGCTGCTTTACTGGCTGGCTTATTTATTTCAATTACAGGCCACTGTAAACTGCCAGAAATCTGTCAATTGCTGACACAGTATTTGGCTACAGATGGAAGTCGATTCATGTACCATTTACTTTTTAATTCCATTATTTTACTGCCCTTGACTTACATATTTTTTGTCTTTAATAGCCACAACATTGATTTGCCCTAAAGTATAGAATGAGACAAGACTTTTTTTTCGCAAGCTATGTCCTTTTACAACTTTGCAAATCAGTGTTTTTGTAAATACCACAATACTTTGACTAAGTGGTTTTGTTGAGTTAACTTTACCATAAATTAATTACACTGTACTTACCATGATAAAAAAGTCACTGCCCTCAATTAAGTGTTCACCTAAACATAACACATCATACACAGCTATTAACTGATACTGAATTAACAGTATTAAACAGTGGCAAACACTTGCACACTTGGCACATGTTTTATTCATGCCACTCTCCAAATATTGGTGCCCTCAAATTAGAGATTACCTGAGAAAAGTGATTCAAAATTCAAGATTCAATTCAAGATTTAAAAAAAAAACTTTATTAATCCCAGAGGTAAATTATGTTGTCATGTTACAGCAGCAGAACAAAGCCAGTCCTCCTGATTAACTTGTCCAGTCTGTTAGAGTCTGCCACCTTCAAGCTGCTGCCCCAGCAAACCAAAGCAAAGATAATGACACTGGACACCACAGACTCATAAAACATCCGCAGCATGGTGCTGCAGACATGACCTGAGCCTCCTCAAAAAATACAGTCGGCTCTGGGCCTTTTTATACTGAGCAGTTGTGTGTGTTGACCAGTCAAATTTATATAAGTACTTGTACTCGACTTAGTACTTAGACACAACCTCCACCTCCTCCCCCCGTATAGAGAGAGGAGTGAGAGGAGAGAAGAGTGACCCCCAGATTTCCTGAAGTCCACCACCAGTTCCTTTGTTCCTTTGTTTTGCTGATGATGATAATAGAGTCAATATATAAAAATATTACTCTGCTCCTACTCTGTACTGGCATAAATACATTAATTCCTTATTTATGTTTTGCTTAGAAATATGTCACTTTGGTTATATTAATTTCCTAAATGCATTTACTTGCTGTGGAAGCATTGTATATAATAATAAAGGGATAATTGATACTTTATTGAGTTTCCCTTGCAGACTGTAGTTTTGACAGCTGCTAGACCCGTGTCAGCAGTACTACAGGGTAGTGGTGTCTTGTCCAAGGACAACTTGACATGTCTAAGGGACTAAGAATCGAACTCCTCACCCTTAGGCTGGAAGACAACTGCTCTCCCCACTGAGCTTTCATGCCGCCTGAGGTATAGTTCATTTATTTAAAGCAAGCACATCAAATAGTTTGTGTTTATCATTAATAAATGTTTTATTATTATTTTTTATTATTGTTATTATTTTATTTATTATTATACAGTGACATGTTGTAATATTAATTAATAAAATATATTCTCCATAAAAGAATGGTAAAAGGAACAAGGAAAACAATTTATTTTTAAATATAAATCACACTGAATAAATTACACCCAAATCATCACATCAGTACCACAAAAGCTTTACTTTCACTGAAATTAGCTAGTTAGATAAAATATAATAATATATGATTTATGAGGTAAATGCATTATTAATAGGCTACTTCTGCATATATTTTAATCTAAAAAAATTATTTGTCAAACATTTGGCATTTATTTACCAATTCTCCATTAATTACTTATTCATGAATCTGAGGCTGATGTGGGAAGATAAAGTGAATAATCAAAGTAAAGTGAATAACAAAACTGACTAATGTGAAAAGAATTGTTTAAACAAAAAAAAACATGTATAGTTTGTCTTAGAGATAGAAAATACAAAAACTATTTGTATTTTTTGTTTCATCTGATCAGATAATAACTCTACAGATATGAGGCTGTTAATGTAAAGGACCCTTTTAAATCATGTCTAATCTGACTCCTGGACTTTCTGATTACTGAATCACTTTCTTGCTCTTTTGCTTTTCATCATTTTCTTTTTATCTTGAATCATTTACACCTTTACTGTGTCCATGTCTTCACTGTGACATCTTAAATTTCTCCCTCTCTTCTGTCTCCTAGACACCTCCTCATTCACCCTCAGAGAATTATAATAAGTCATCTATTTAAAAAAGATTAACAGTACTGGTGGAATAATGTATGCCTTTATTATGTACAAAGTTGACAAAGTCAACTTGAGGCTCAAACATAGTTGACTCCATGTTTGGATTTTTCATTTGACAGATTACTACTTTCAATTAAGATGTCCAATCTTTCCTTCCGAATCTGAAAGCAGCTCCTGCAGTGTTTACAGTCTGTCTCCTGCTTCAGCATGAAGGGTGTGTTTGTTTGAAGTCCCACATAGCATGGGTGGATTGACACTCTCACCATCTTAACAGGATACAGTGGTGCTGACATGGGGATGCAACGTTATAGTGGGAAACAAAAAGCATGATCCTGGTATATAGTGGGAGACTTGTTTTATGTTAACAAGTGGTGTGAGTCTGTAAATGCTCTGTGGAGTTTTTTTGGCATCAATCTTATTGACACTGTTATCAATACTCCAGACAAAGTTTTTGCATTCATTGTATTATGCTACTTTGGATATCGATCTGCCCACCCCTGTTGACAACATATTCAGTATATTTGCTCTACTGCAACATTCACTGTATGAAACTGTCTTTAGGAAAAGGAGCATGCTGTATATCGAAGTACTAGCATGCATCATGAGCTGAATGTCACCTTAAACTTGGATCGACTTGATGAAATCTGATTAACACCTTACTGCTTTTTATTCAGGTTTAAATAAATGTAAGACTTTAAAATGAAGCATCATCCTATTAAATTAATTTCCTATAAACACAAAGAAATATTTCCAATCCTAATTAAGATCTGTGACCATATACTGTATGCTCAGTATAGTGTTTCAAACTTATCAAGTGTATCATGGATTCATTAAGGTTTTTTCCCGACAACTTCCATTTATTCAAAGGGATTTTCATTTTTGTTGCAAGGAGTTTGATGTCTGAAATTGAATGTATTCGTGATGAGGGGAGCTGGGAATTGAATGGCTGTCAGATCAGCACTATTATCTGCCTTTTAGGTTTGAAGCAAATTAGACTTGGGGTCCCCAAGGTGCCTGGACCCTAGCATACTTGTGGCGTTGAATTCTCAGACTGTGTCACTTCCTTGATAGAAATTCACTTTAATCAGAGTAAGATTCACTGTCCCTCTGGACTTGTTCACAACCTTTTGATTTGTTTTCAGGATGTGTCATATAGCATATTTTCACCTGATATTTGGTGTATAGATTAAATATCCCATAACAAAAATTGTTTAATATAATTATTATTAACACAATAGGCCTGTGAGTGATATACATACTTTGTTATTGCAATGTATACTAATATTTTTATAGAAACATGAAATTAAACAGAAAATATAGGATAAATGTGTGTTAATAGTATATACTGCTAGTTAGGATACCCTAGCTTACCAATTAATTTCAAATGTCTGTTTGGTGTAAAACTGTAAAATGCAAAATCAAAACATTTTTTAGGTATTCTGATGCTGGCCTGAAAATAGTCTACAGCTATGCCAGTATTTGGCACAGTGACACTTTGAGCTAAATGCTAACATTAGCATGCCAACCACATCTATGACACGACTATGCTGACAGTGACACTGCTAACATGTTGATGTTACGCAGATGCAGTCTTGCAACATGATCCCTCTCTTTGAGACCTTAGCATGCTAACATTTCCATTAGTACTAAACACAAAGTAGTGTTTCAAGCATTTAGTCATAAACCAAAGTATTGGTAAATGGCATTGGGAAAATTAAATGTAAAAAGTAAAAATATTCTTTTCTGCTACTCCATCCATCCCAACCACCTTGTGACTTACTTTCCATTAATCAATGTACAAGTTCATTCATTCATAAAATATGTTGCTTGACTATGGCAATCCCTTTTAACATTTAACAGTCTTTAATCGAATATCCGTAATTATATTTTAGATAATAATAATCTAGAAATGCATTTTGACTAGTCAAAATTACAATGTGACTAGTCCCAAGTGTAATTTAAGATATATTTTGACTAGTAAAAAGTCGAATTCAAGATATCTACTACGTCATTTTGACTATCCGAAAGTCGAATTTAAGATATCTATCCGAAATGTGAATTCCAGATATCTTGAACTACATTGTGACTAGTCAGAAGTCTAATTTCAGATATCTACAATTGAATTTTGACTAGTCATATCCAAAAAGATAAATAAGATATCTTTTAAATGTCTTTAATTAGAGATATCTTTAACTTGAATTATGAAGAGTCAAAATCAAATTGTAGATATCTGAAATTATTGTTTTGACGAGTCACAATGTAGTTCAAGATATCTGGAACTTGCATTTCGGATAGTCAAAATGGCGTAGTAGATATCTGTAATTCGACTTTAGACTAGTCGAAATGATGTTGCAGATATCTGAAATTACACTTTTGACTAAACGGAAAGATATTGCAGATATCTTAACCGTATATCCTGTCTACTTGTTAAATGTTAAAAGGGCTTGCCATAGCTTCACAACCTATTTAAAATATGTTTGCAAAAGTTGCACATAGGAATTTTTCAGGAGACAGCCTCTGCAGGACATGAGTGTCAATAATTGTTGAAATATTTCACTCAAAATCAAAACAGGTAGGGTTAGGAGATTACTAAGTCAGTAGAATTGGGGGACCATGATTGTCTGTGCAAAATTTCTTGGGAGCCCACTTGAGAGTTGCGAGACATTTTAGTCTGGACAGAAGGAGTGTTTCAACTGACCTACCAAGAGACTGTCACTTCTTTCCATAGATGCAGAACAACATAAAACTGAGAACAACATAACACTGCCAAAAGAAGAGTAAACTATGTGTTGTGTTTGTTGTGTTTTATTTTGTTTCAATGTTAGTAGTCTTACAGTGGGTTTGATTGGCCATCTAGGGTATTGTTCAGAAAAAAAGCTATTGAGATTCAATTACTTGGCTTAGGCAAGGTTACAAAAAATCAGTGTAACAGTGTAAAGAAATGCCTGTGAGAGACTGGCCCTGGCTGCTTTACCATTAAGTACATGATTTTTATGTGCAGTGTAATATTTTTACAAACGTTTTTCATAAACCTTAGTAGCACAAACACACATACTCACATAGTAACATGCATGCACGTACCTTTTCCTGTTTTTTCAAAAACACACCTGTACACACAATACAGCCGAAGCACATGCAGTGTGCTAACTTAAACATTTCAGTAAAATCACAGTTTGGATCTCGGTCCTTTTCTGTTCTCATCTGTCTTTTCTTATCTGTGTTTATAAGCAATCAGGTGTGTTGTGTCTCGCTGATTCCCACAGGTAATTTGACTTGCAGTACGTTTTCAGAACATCTTCCAGACGCCCAGAATAGTCCAAATCATTATGGTTTCTGGCAGACACATAGCTAGCAAAGGATTAAACCAGAGAAGAGCCAAGGAGTGTCAGGATTTGGTTTGTTTGTCCCAGCTGTGTTGTTTACAACCCTCTGTGCTCAGCTTGGCACAACAGACCACAGAAAGCAAAGACACGTTGGACTGCCGGAGTTTTATCTCCCTTCACACTCATCTGCAGACTTTGTGTGTCCACCACTGGAAAGTGATTGACCACTAGCCTTAGATTGAAATTGATTGCATAGGGCTATAACAATGAAAAGCTGCTGGTATTCAGGCAGTGCCAGTGGAGGAGTGTCAAATGAGGGGATCCTGCTGTCACTGAAACAACTAGGTTCTATATTAATGTATTGTCTAATAGTCACATTCTTAAGACCAGAGTAGGCCTTTGATCCAAGAGATAGTGTGTTTCTAATTGGTTTGTATTGATCCTACTGGTCTCTGTTCATGACAGCACAGTCATGATGAATGTCAGTCTGTTGTGCTGAATGAAAAAGCGGAGAAACCAGCCAAATGTTGATTCAAGTTCAGCGGGTTGTCTGAGTGATTTGTGTGCCATCTTCTAGACATTTAGAAAAGAATGAAACTTAAGTGGTAGAAAAGCCATCATCACCAGTCTGCTTTAAAGTTTTGGATCACAGTTGTAATAGATTTTGTCTGTGATTAAAAGTGATTGAAATTAAATTAGTTAAGATGATTTAAATTAAACAATCTTTTGTTTAAAACCATATTTTCATGAAGATAAAATGTCTTTCCCACAGAGAGTTGTTTATTAGCTGTAATATACAATCATTTTGGGAAAAGTCACAACTAGTGTATCTTTCCTTCAGCAAACATGAAACAAAAGTGTTTCACTGAGCTCTCAGAATAGTGTGAATAAGAAAAGCATAAAACTATGAAGCATATTGACTCTATGTTGCATTTACTATTCATCACATTTATGGGTTCAGAGTGATGTGAAGATATGTTTCAGACATGTAATGGGATATTTCTTTATTTATTTGTAAGTGGCATTAACACAGAACACTTCTCTGTAAATTAATCTGACATTTATAACAGGGACATACAGTAAATGCACAACATGTTTTGGATCATCTATGAACCTTTCAAAGATCTATCCCACTGACATTGACACAGGCTTCATCTAAGAGTATCTGTCACTGATTCATTATGCTGCATTAGATGCTCTGGAAGGAGGGAAAGGGCAAAGCTTGAAGGATTGAGCAGCATATGAAATCTGTCTTGCTGAACATCAGAAGAATGAAGAAATCTCATGAAGATTCAAATGGTGATATAAAATAGCAAGTTTCTGGTTGGAAACAAATTACTTTTAACTCAAATGTGACCTCAGGAAATGGAAGGTAGCGTAAACTTCAGGAAGTGATATGAAAAGTAAAAAAAAAAACAGGTTAATGTGTTGTCACCTGCTCAGTGGATGAGTGATTTCATTGATATATTTTTGTTGCTTTATAGTCATTACATTTAATTATGAACATATTTAATTTGTCAGTCTTCTGCCATGTCCAGCTCTTCATTATGACCAGCTAAGTATTTGAACTCAAATCAAACTATGGTCTTTAAACACCACAGTCATAAAACAGTCCAGACTAGACTGGGTCAGCCAACGTCATCAGACTAAAGTCAGATGTAATGACACCACACTTATCTTCATGTGCTAATCAACCGTTATTACTTTTCTTGGCTGTTTGCAAGCGTTTGCATGGTCTGTCAGGGGGAATTCCTCTCTTCACTGTGGACCACATTCAGATTAGATTTTAATCTAATGTTATGCGAATGATAATTAATTTTCAGCGAGCCAGAGAGAGGAAGGAGTATAGGCTTTGCATTGTACATGACTGGAAAGAACAATGATTAAAGCTTAGAATCTTGCAAATGTGTTTATTTCAAATGTTTTCACTTTTGCTTTTTACACTTCAAATTACTGTACATTTTGGTTTGGATAGTTCATAGCTATGGTCGATTATAGCAGACACAGGAGTTACCATGTTTTGTTGTTTGCTGTATTTGCATACTGTAACTGTGGATCTTTCTTCGTTATATAATGGTTTCATTTCTCATAGTCAGCCCAAGTCATGCCCTAAAGACATGTTTGTTTCTAATGCAATGAAGAATTGCTGAGATGATGAAGAATGAGTAATGAAAATATATTCAGAGTCTCCCCTTGCCTCAGGCTTGTGAAGAATGTGTGGGACCTCTCTGGCCATACTTTACAGTAGCTTCAATGGTGAGCCACATAAAGAGAGCAGCGCTGATGCTGTTAGAGACGTGCAATTTTATCACACATGCCTTTATTTTCACACTTTTGTATGTACCTGTGAGGTGTACAAATGTAACATTTAATTAGCATCTAAGTAACACAGTCTAAATATTCTTCTTCTCTAAATTATGCCATCTTTTAAGTACTTGACCTTAGAAGACTTTCTTTGTATTAAATGATGACAAACTTCAAATTACCACAGAGCCCAGTAAAAGTCAATTTGTAAGGTTTTTTGTGTTTTCCTGGTGATTAGTACATTTTTGTACAGCCATCCCTTGTTAAGAAACAGCCTGGTATTATTAGGGTTCTGTGTCTTCAAATTAGGAATTTGAAGTTGATTCCAGGGTATAATTACAACAATATAAAAGATTATAAGGCTAATGTTGCTTGACTCTGCACAGTAAAATATGCACCCTCAGTTAATTCGTATTTTAAACTGATTTAATTAGTCTCACTTGACTTGATTTCAGGTGATGGCTTCGTGTGTGTTGTTGAATGTGATTAGTTCATTTGAAGACATAATTACAATGGACTGGTAAAATAACTGTTAGTCAGTAAGGTGTTTTAGGTTTTATTTTTAAATTAATCATGTTATTTCATCCCTACAGAAATACTGTTTAAACTGATATTGCAATATTAATTATAATAATTAAACAGAATATGCACAATCAGCCTATTGTCCCATTAAGACGCATTGTTTCTGTAATTGTAAGTGCAGTACTTGAGGAAATTTTATTAAATTGTTTTTTACTTTCCACCACTGCCATTACACTTCTCAGCATCAAGGGAGTAGCATTAGCATTATTGTTTTCACTGCTCCTTTAACCATTTCAGAATTTCATCACTGAATCCATTTCTCTTGAAAACAAAACAAAAAATGATTACTAAATAGAAATGATGAGTCACACAAATATTTCATATTTTGTGTGACTCGCGAATCTCATGATGCAGTAACTCAAAGCAGAGTGGTCTTGTGCCTATTCAAAAGCATTTCAAGAACATTCTAGAAGTGATTTAAAAAAACCAAGGTAGTAAGTAGACTAAAGTAAAGTAGTAAAAGTAAAGTAAAGTAAAGTAAAGGTAATCTCACCTGGAGTGAGAACCTGGTACCTACTTCTGGCGCAACCTTGGGATTGGTTCCTACAATAAAGGGTTTGGTAACTAGAGCTGCGTTTTCTTATTCTTCCATCTGTGGATCTTCTACTTCCCAGGTCTGCCGACACATAGAAGCTTGTTTCACTGGGAGTGGATTAAGAGTCCCCATCCACTCTGAGCATCTGTTCAGTGCAGCAGGTGATGTTATGTCTCAGCACAGTTCCAGACTACTCATGCAAATGTCTGTTTTTACATCTGAGAGAAATGTGAACGGGGACACAGCTGTTGAAGATATAGATGAATACCGACTATTTCTCTCAGGAAGTCCTTAAACTTTCCAATGCCAGAAAACACAACTAAAAAATAGATATCAAAGAGGCTGGAAGATGTTTTAACAGGCACATAGAAAAACTAAAATACAAACAGTGAAACTTTTCCATGTGCATTTGTTTTCAGATTCCCCCAGTGAGGGATGAAGTTGCTTAGCAAGTAAAGATGTTCCCTGCATAACATAGTTGAAAGAAAATGATTTATAACTGACAATTCAGAAGCTCTCACTCTTTGAAGTGGGATCATTTGTGATGTGTTTCTTTCAGTTGAGTGAAAATAAAAATATTTTATTAAAGTATTTTTTTAAGTGTGTTGCCTTTTATGCTCCTTATCATGTGTTTAGGAGAGTTGTATCATTCAATGCAGTAGACTGGACAGTAATAATGCTTGTTTGTGTAAAAACAATAGATAAGTAAACTATAATTAAAAATGTAAGGAAGAAGCAACTTTGATCCACTATACCTACTGTATCGACACCTCAAGTTTATTTATTTATGTCAACTATTTAGAAATTTTGCACATCCATACAGGTGACCAACTCTATAAACCAAATGTGCATCAACATCACGCACACTTAGGAAAGTGTGACACCTACATTCATGAACAGTGTTATAGTTTTTTTTAATCTAACATATTATTAAAATAAGATGAATATGATGATGATTGATGTTAAAATGATACCAAAGCAATATAGACTAAATGTGCATTATATCAGGGTTATCGAGCCATATGTCAATCCAATGATGAGATCGAAACTTATCTCACATGAAAAATTGCAGCAATAGTTACTTTCTGTGTTATGTGCCACACAGATAACAGTTTATTCTTTTATTCAGTTTTTCTTCCTTTTTTCCATTTTGATTTCATTAGATGATGTTGGCAACTCTGCATCTTGGCACCCCTCCAATTCTGATACCTTGTTTTCTGCTTAACATAAATATGGATTCAGTGATCAGCTCCCCCAAAGACAGACCATCATAGATTTATGGGTGAAATGAAAGCCCATTAGGATGGAGAACATTGTTTCTGTAGTCATACCTACAGAAAATTACAAACCTTTTTGTCCCACTTTTACTGTATCTTGTAGTCATGTTTTATTTTACTCTTCTTATTACCAACTGCACATGTACTGCAACTTAGTAAATACTCTTTAGAGACTATAATAATAAACTAAACTGACATAAAAAGTTCAGTTCATTGCCCTTTATGTTACTAAATGTTTTACATAACAATAAATTTAACTCAATAATTTAAGGAGTCATAGAATATA
Source organism: Ctenopoma multispine (assembly GCA_034779795.1). Taxonomy (NCBI): domain Eukaryota; kingdom Metazoa; phylum Chordata; class Actinopteri; order Anabantiformes; family Anabantidae; genus Ctenopoma; species Ctenopoma multispine. The sequence goes on from JAUYWH010000013.1 coordinate 9,908,285, forward strand.
CCAATATGATGTGTTCTATATTGATGTAAAAGAAATAAAAACATATGTGCCTTCATCACTGCTTTGGTTATAATGCCCACCTATAGATACAAGCTTTGGCAAAAGAATGACAATACAAAAACAAGCAGCCAAAAAGAGAAAGTCTCCCAGGGTGGTTTGTGTCACTCTGAGATGTAGTGGACATTTCATTTGTTTTAGGGGGATTGCAATTCTGTGCAATTCCATGCTATAAAAAAGCAGATGGTGTGTTTCATGTACCTGTCAAGGTTCTGATGCTGTCCAAGGTGCTGATTGAGCAGTTGTCAATTGCAAAGGAACTGTCCCAGGTACCCACTCTAGATAGTTCAAGTCTAGACAAAGACAGTTTTTTGTGAAGACACAACACAATGACTGAGTTGCTGTTTAACCACTAAATTCACTAATTTATGTCACTGTATGCATTATTTATACAGGTCATCTCAGAGGCTTTTGTTTAAAAGGCCATCCTAAAGTTGCCGCAGTCCTATTTTTGGGTTTCATGTTAATCCTGTTTGTGTTTCACAATATGTTCTGACTGAATTTGGAAAACAGCATTCAAGTCTGGGGGTCTAAGTGGTTGTATTGAATGTCAGAAATGCTTTAAATATAAGAGGAAATGAACCCTAAGATCTTACTTGAAGAGAACTTGAATCTGTCAGAAAGTGTTGTCTAATCATTACAAAGATGCCTGTTGTCACTGAAACATAAGTATTATTACACTCAATATAACTGACTTCACAATGGTAAATGTGCCCGTGTGTTTTATATTGTCTTGTAACTATATTGTTGATGTTGCTGTCTTCACCAGGTCTCTCTTGAAAATGAGATTTAGGATCTCAGTGAACTTATATGTGGGCAGCTCAGTTGGTAGAGCAGTTGTCTATAAAACCGGTGGTTACCGGTGGTCAAAAACTCCCAGTTTTACTACAGCTGTCAAAACAACTATTTCCACTATCATTATTATTATTAGTGGTGTTAGTATTATCATTAAAGATAAATAAATAAATAGAAACTGAAATTTCTCTTGGTTGCTGAGACTTGAGGAGCTGTTCCTACTGTGCCTTCCTCTAATAATGTGTTAGATGTATGAGTTTCAGTACTGTTAGTCTGACAGCTCACATTATATCTACCCAAGTTATTTCGTTGTGTCTCCACCATTAGTGTGACAGTTGCCAAAGTTACAGTTTAATCACCTTGATGACTGCAGTTTACTCAGGTGCATGTGTGGTTTTGCCAAGATAATAAAGTTTAGTTTTAGTGCATCTTCAATGTCCTGCCCTGTCATTGAGTTTGTGACTGATGTTTTTTTACACCTTTCCTTAAAGGAGTATTGAGTAGCTGGAAGGAGACCCTGAAAGAATACATTTCTAGCTGGTCTGAGAGTGGATGAGCCTGGATATTCCAGAAGAGCTTGAGTAAGTGGCTGAAGGAAAAATAAAAATGCAAACCATATAACCAATTTCTGTCTGGTGTATAATGGAAATCTAGTCCTACTAAACGTTTTCCTAGTTTTTTTTCTTTTGCATTGTGCATTTGTTTACCAATAGTAGTGTTGTTGATCATGGGGTCCTCAGTTTTTATATGATATATCTGAATGTCACATTTTTTGTAATTGTAAATATCCAAATGAATAAGCAAAGTGACAACACATACTTTATTTTTTTTTTATTATTACATTTTATTAAAAAAACTTTTCTGGAAATATATACATTGTGTTACAAATGGAATAGACAGGACCACTTCTTCAGTGCGGTACAGTCTAGTTAGGCTGCCTGACAGTTATCTTAGCTGTAGAATTTTCCATGAAATTAATTTTTCATTGTATTTTTTTTTTTTTTCATTTAGATGAAACTATCCCTTGAGTTTTAAAGTTGGATACATTAATTAACTGTGACGTGTCCAGGTCAAATATTCTCACTTTAAAAGTAGAGCGGGGTATTCATGAAGAGAACTGTGAGGTGGAAACCACTGTTTCTGTCAGCCTTTAATTAAATGGCACTAAATTAAAATTAATTCCACAAGTATCTCTATTTTTTTTTGGAAACATTACTATACTGACTTTTACACACCATAATACTCACAAGAGCAATGTATGCAAGATAAACTACAGGTGTCAATGAGAAAGAAAACTGTTGAGAGGAATTCTTATGTATGTGAGAAAGTGAAATGGACAGAAACAAACAGCATATTTCTGAAACTCATCCCTCTCTTCTTGTTCTGAGAAATGAAAGCAATTCCATGAGAGAAACTGCCAAGAAACTGAAGATCTCGTAGAACACATTGTACTCCTCCCTTCACAGAGCAATGCAAACTGACTCTTGCCAAAAAGAGGAGTGGGAGTCCCCAGTGCAAAACTTAGCAAGAGGACAGATGTGTGTTCAGTCAGTCAGAAACTGGAAGATACCATCTTCAGCAAATATGCTGGAGGAGACAATGTGATGATCTGGTGCTGCTTAGGTGGTGATACAACTTTTATCTTACAACAAAACAACGACCCACACCATAGCTCCAAACTACACGAGAGCTATTTAAGAAGCAGCATCTCTCTATAGTGGAATGGCCAGCAGAGTGCATCTCAACTCTACTGTGCTCCAGTGGGAGCAGTTTGACCGTACATTATGTAAGAGGGGCCTATCAAGCCAATTCTGTTGTAAATGTTCAAGTCCGGATCTGTTGTTATGAGACACGTGGCTCATAAATACGGATTCTGCAAAAATCAAATCTGTTATGTTTAATTATGTCCAGTGGCAGAACGTCTTCAGAAATTGTAATTCTGAAAATGAAAATACTACAAATATACTGTAAATACAATACAAGTTACTCAAAATTGTATAGTACAGTTCTTAGGTAAACATAAAAGTTACTTTCCACCTGTGTAAATGGTCTTTTGCAGCACAGTCTGAATCAAGCCAGTGTCATTTTTAAGGGCCTTTGAAAATATCCCATACCAACAGGCATCCTTTGTACAGTGATGGCAGCCATGTTAATCCACTGTTGATCTACCCTAGGATCAAGCTGTTTCAAAATCAATAAAGCCATGAAAGCTTGTTTTCTCTTCATCACACCCATTACATCCTTTAGTTAATACACAGTATGAGTATCTTCTGTGCTACAGGCAGGGCCGGGTTAAAGGAATATTGAGGCCCTAGGCTGCTAGCATTTGGGGCTCTATTTGTCGCCTTAAAACATGTAAAACATTTTATGCTATGCTGACTGTGCTGCTACTGATTAACAATAAACTAAATCACTGTATCACTGTACTAATATGATGCTTTTCAAATGGTTATGAGTCAATATATGTGGGTTCTGAATCCTCATAGACAACGAGAACTTCATATATTGCATACAATGATGAAACCAAACATGGCGACTAATATCCTAAAGGGTTTCAGCAATAATGAGCTTGAAGCCAGAGATGAAAATATACTGATTCCAAAAATCGTATTCCAACAAATTTCATTACTGGTGTTACACCACAATACCAGAAATTAGACCACAGTCCTCATTACAATGTGACTGTCAGTAAAATGTCACCGTACTGCTAAAAAACAAAGAAACAAAAGTTATCATCCTACGTGTTGACAGCACAATCTGACCCTCATAAGCCTTGTTCACACAAACTCTTGACATCTCCCACATACCGATGTGTACATTATTAAATCATCACCCATAAAGTGAAGTCTGTGTTTAAATCAACTTAAAGTGAAGCATTAATAATCACATACTCACCTGTGGTTCTATTCCGGCTGTCCTGTTTTGTGCCCCTCCAGCTCCTCTTCTGTACTGCTGCTAATGCTAATGCTAGCTGACTCCGTATCACCTGGTCAGGTTGTTGTTAGCAAGGAGGCTTTATTTTCTGTATCTGCTGAGGGTGTTTCTCCACAAACGTATTGTTGTTTTCTGTCAGTCTTTGTTTTTCTGAAATATGTTGTCTGTTCACTTTTAGTTTTATGAAGATACATCTTTAGGTTTCATGTTTACAATTTGAGTTCGTCTCGGACAGACAAGCTGAGCTTATTTAGATTTTTAATAAGTTTCATGAATATATACTACTAAAAGCTATGATTTTGTAGTGTCACACTGATTACAAAAATAGAGTCATCACGAAGTATACGTACAAATAATTGAATACAATTTAAAACAAAAAACTAAAGTATCAATCCATGTAGCTCACTGAGGCCCCCTGCCGGCGGGGCCATAGGCTGCAGCCTAATGGGCAACGGGGATTTGCTTATGTCATCCATCTGGCACAAAAGCAAATATAAAACATGTCATCAGTATACCCAAGTCATATATCATATTGTCCTACAAAATAGGATAACACTTTCACAATAAACGCATTGTCTTGTAAATAACAAAAATATACTGTACAGTACATGTTAGAATTTACAGTAGTGATTTAAAATAGTCTTATCGTTGATATCCTGCAATATTTCAACAGGGTCCTAGAGATTTACTGTATCATACTCTACTCTACAGCAGGGAAATAAAAAAAGACTTAGTTTAAAACCTGACTGACTAACAAAAGAATGAAATTGTGTTATGCAATTATGGTGAATGTGCATATGTTTGAAATAAATATATATATATGTATATATATATACACTAAACTAATTATTGCCTAGTATTTAATTCTATATTTGTATTACTGTTGACGTTTTGTTGCTATGTGTCCCGGTGGTAGGTGTCAACCTGCAGCCCTTGCTGAGGTGGATAAGGCTGGATTCCACTCCATATTTTGTGTCCCGCTTTGCCTTGCCAGTGCATCAGATCTAAACACGGAGCGCTCCCCTCCACACACAGCATTTCCATTTCAACACAGCGACCGGGGGCTTCGTCTGCTCAGCGAAGTTGAGTCAACACACCGGGAGCCGCACTGCCTGGATTCATGTGGCATCTCCGTACTCGCAGTCCTCTCTTCTGTGGCGCTCGGGGACTTTTAACCATTCTCGGTTGCAACAGAAGTCGGTTTTGCTTTGGGGAAATGTGTTGGTAGACAGTAACAGTTGAGTTGCAACCATTAAACGCCCGGTCATTTAAATAGGTTCTACTGCAGGGGAGTTTTACCGGCAAGCGGGATACTGCAGACAACCTTAAACAATAAGGATTTTCACAGAAGTGAACAATGCCCACACTACAGACTATCATTTGCACTTTTTCTGTGCTGTCCATTGCAGCAAGAGCAGATTTAAGAGCACGGAATTGCAGTGAGGTGAGGGAGGCTTGTGTCGGGAAAGGCTTCAGCTTCACACATGTTCCTCTTCAGGAGATCCCAGGTAAGAATGAACTGAGTGCGACTTGTCAATTACCCTCACGACCAAATAGAGCCTCGCGATTAAATACGCCGTTGATGATGATAAGCTCGCAATGAAATTAAAGTTGTAAATCTCAAACCGTGCTTTTGCAAACTCTTTTAAGATGCGAAGTCATTCCAGTTTCGCGCAGGTCTGCGAAGCGTCTGAATGCTGCAGGGGAAGTCTGGGACTGCATCATGCTAATCGGTTACACAGCACCTCAGCCACCTGTCACTCACTCAGTCGCTGCGACTTTCACTGACCAAAAGTTTTAAGCCGCGCACAGTAAGACACACAGCTTACCCCCTTACCAGAATAGCCTTAATTGATCTGACTGAACGATCAACTACTGTTGCAGCCTCGTGGATTTTGCAAAAGTGAAGTGACAGGCCTGTAATGTAATACAGGCCCTGACAGTTTGTGTGAGCGGGTTTGGTGGTTGCGTGTTCGTGCTGCCGGTGCCATGTGTTATCAGTCACGCCGAATGTGAAAAGAGTAGCTGTGGTTTAAAAAAAAAAAAAATCAGTCTCCATGTATCCCCTGTAACTAAGATAGTGAATGCTCAACTCATATACGACGTGATGAGGTGAAGCAGAAGTGCTGGATTTTGCAGTGCTTCTGTGGTAACCCATAATCACGAGTAATTCATTCTACACAGTTTCTCTCACCATCTTAAATTCCATATTGAATGAATTATATTATGAAGACTTATTTGCATTAAGCTCCTGTTACAAATAATAGAGGTTTAATTGTGTCTAGTTGAATTGTCTGTTGGCCAGAACTTGGAAACTGTGAAAATGAATCCTGTGAAGTGTAGTGAAGTGAAAGCTTTTACTACTATATGTAACATGGCAGTAAAGTAATTCTAGGTGAACAATTAGTGTTTAATATAAGCTGGTCATAAAATCACAAATTATTTTACAGTAATCCCACTCTTAGAATAGTGGTGATTTATATGAACATGCAGCCCAGCATTTCTGTATCTGAAGAAAAGGATCAAGGATAGGTGGGGGGGGTTTTCATACTACCCCAGCTGAGTCTCTCCAGGTTGTCATTATTGTGCTTCAGGATCAAGTGAAAGGCTACTATTTGATAACTGGCATAGCTGTTCGGAGATGGGTTGAAGAACTGACTAATTAAATCCTTTCGATGCATGTCGCTGACATCAAAATTAATCACCCAAATGAGTGAAAAATTCAATCTCTCTCATCTCCGAGTGATGTCATCCTGAATAAACGCCTTTTGATCTTGTCTTTGACTGAGTCATAACCTTACATGTCTGTTAGACGCTCAACACATTATCTGCACCTCAGCAAATTCACGCAGTGATGGACATGTCCTTCAGGCTTCCAACATATTACCTCTCACTCATTCAAACAACGCCCACACTCACCTCACTAAAGTTAAAAGTATAAACCATTTACTCAAAGTTAATTTAAAAGGATCTGGTATCTGTCCAAATTGTTTCAAGTGTCAAAGACAGATGTGCAGTATTTTATTTAGAGAGAACCAGTGTTATAGCTCTGTAGATATTAATATCATTTTGAGCTGATTACAATTTTTTAAATTGTATTAATTTCGATTGAATAAGTTGTTTTGGTTACTAAATCAAGTAATGCTTTGAAATGTCATGGACATGCTGTGTATAGTATCTAAGGGCAGAAGGATTGTAATATTAGCTTGTTCAGGAGGTGGCACTGAAGGGAATTTATGAACATCTATGTGGCCGATGGAGAGCACGACGGCCCTGACATAGTTTGGAGTTAATATTCCAGTACTTGTAGATTAGTTGGTCCTTGTGAGACTCTATGTCGAGCGGCTCTTAAAGCTTCCTGTATAGCAAATTATTCCTTACAGCTACCATCACACTCTATTAACTCACTGATGATTTGGTAAAAATGTCAACCTCCATGTTACCGGTCCACCTCTACAAATTACATCTCTGCTTCTTCTCCTTATTGCTCTGTGCTGTTCTGTCATTATCTGATGGGCAGCATCTTCGATGTGAAATTGTAATGACAGATTGATGCATGTGTTCTGGCTGCTTTTAATGGCAATAGATATCATTAGTCATGAATCAATGCCATTAGTGACCATTAGGTAGACAGACAGGGAGAAAAGCCTAGATTTAACCTACTGAGTTATATACAGTACATCAACAGTACATCACACATTTTTGTTTACCAGAAATATCAACAAACAAATTATTTCTAACTTGAATAACACAGTCATGATCTTTCATGTCTTTAATGAACACACCCATGAAACCAGCAGCAGTAACCTCAAGGAAGTGGTACCTTTACATTAGACCCAAATTAACCCAAAGGTCTTTCTGAACTTTTACTGAAATGTTTTACTCAATTGAACTTTGAAAGAAAATTATCTACTAAATTTATCTAAATGCATTATATATGTAAAAGTTAGACATTGCACATATAATGCTTAGATGTAGTGCGCTCACAATCACTGAATTGCACTTCAGTGCTCAACAACTGCAGTGTATATGACGGCAGTGGTGTCAGTATTATTGACAGAAATGTTGTGATGATCCAAAGCCTTAAGGCTGAGGAGTTGGTACAGTAATTCCACAAGACTTGCTTGAAGCAATCCTTATGCCTGCTAAACAGGGCATGCTGGATGTTGTTAGCAGCAACATGGTGGAGGCATTTTGAACCAAAGGAGCATGAACTTGGAGATTGCTCTTAAAGTCTTCAGTGTGTTTGTACATGTACCCAGGGCATTTCCTGCTCCACAACATTTAGTTAATGTATGCTTGTATATTTTCTTAATTTGACTTTTAACAAATTAATTCAGTTTACTGAAGCGTAACATTGTTTTTCACTGCTCTGGTTAATAATCAGACCTGCACTCATTCTTGTTCTTACTGTCTCAGTTTCCATTCAGTGGACTAGGGTTTAGCCCTTTCTTTTCTTAAGTTGGATAAAGTGATGTAAGATAGTTGTGACGTTGTTGACTTATGTTTCAGGGCTGCTCTCAATTAAATGTCATCTAACCACAAATTATTCTGAACTTTAACTTCAATTGCTGTTTATTTAGTAATGAATCTGAGTGTCTGAGACAGGATAAAAAGAGAAGATGGAAATATATGAAAAGTAAGTAGTCAGGCTGCTGCATTCAATGGAACTTCTTAGAATATCATATTGTATCATGCAATCATTTGACATCCAGCTCTGTTTACTCCCAGCCAGGAGATGGAGTTGAGACAGAAATAACATTGCTGATATTTTATGTGATCCTTGGCAGCCTGCACAACGAGGCAAATGATCTCTACTGAAGCATGTAATGTGCCCAGGTTCTCTACTGTCATGTAATGGTATGGAGAGGATTAAAATGGGGCTAAATGGAAGTGCCTGCAGAGGAAATGGCCAGGTGACTTTGTTGGGCCCTGCAGCATATGTCAGTATCACTGTGGTGTATTGTCAGATTATTGTGACCTCTCTGACAGTCACACATGTGGAGCTAGATCTGGGAGTAAGGTCCTGAGATGCATTTCAGCGTTTTAGTGAGTTTATAGTGAGTTTTATTTCTCTGTGCAGACATAATGTAAATATTTTTCAGAAATCAGTGGATAATTGTACTTATGGGATTGCCTGTTATTATCTGAGTTTTTATATGGTAGCACTAGTATTTAAACATGTACTTTTCTATAATGTAATGTGAATGTGTCCTACTAAGAAACAGAAGGGGTAACTATCAGGGAAAAAGAATCCAAACAAGTAATTTATCCCATGGCAGGGAGGATTTCTCACACACTGCCTCCATTCCTGTGTCATCAATCATGCTCATGAATGCCAAAATGGCCTCATGATGGGCTGTCTCTGCGGGTGTTCCTTCTGAGAGCTCCAGGAAACATTGTGTCCTGCAAGTCTTTTAGGGTTGCAGCACTGGAAGCAGAAAAACACAACACTCAAAGCATATCAAAATGCTTAAGCAGGGCATTGTCTGATTATTTGTTCACTTTCATGTTTCAGTACGAATTTATGAGATACATTTAGCTTTACCACTGAATAAAGTGTGAATGTGTGTGACACCATGTTGAGGCTTAAGGTGTATCAAGAACAGTATATCTTTACAATTTAGTTTTGTTCCAGCATTTAAGCACCTAAAAGGTGCTCCCTCCTAATGTTCCAACTCTGTTTTTAAGGAAAGAACCACCAAGGCATCAGATATAAGGCTCTTACGTTGACCCCTTCACATTTTCCTGGAGGTCAAAGACATTTGGCAGATATGACAGCATTACTATTGTTACTATTGTTATAGTAGATCCAGAACTACCTGATAAGTCCAATAACAAGTCCAATATCAAAGCCAAGTTCAGATCAGGCAGGCAAGAGGAAAGTTGAAGTCTTCCTACACAACTGTAAAATTCCCTGGTGGTATTCTTTCCAGTATCCCAGTGAGACTGCATGAAGGCTGGATACTCTCGCAAGCTGTTTGGTGCATAAGCACAGACAAGAGTCAAAGCCTTTCTTACAGTGATTCACTGTCCCATTGAGGTGAAGCTCTAATCTCTCTGACTACCTAGTACCTCCTACCTTGGGCTGGAAAATAACAGTCTACTTCCTTACCAGGAGTTGGTTTCTAGAGCAACTGCTGCTATAATCCAGTTGTTGGTATTGTTCCACATCTCACACCAACTGGTTTTCATGGGTTTTACTCCTAACACTAGATAAAAGATTTCAGCATGTCTAGATGGATAATAAAGCGTTTTTGTTTACCCATGAATAGGAGTTGTCATTATGAGCTTGCATTACATAGAATGATATTTTCATCTAAAGGGAGAGGTGTGCCAGCTAATTAAAGTATTGTTCCTCAGTTTGTCCTTCTATTTCATGTAAATACAATATGGTAGTTTTTTTTTTTTTTTTAACATTCCAATATAGGCCATTACGCTTTGCTCAAATGCAATATTGTGGAATTGGATTTGTTATTTGATTAAATTATGTTATTCTACCTCTTCTGAACCTTTAGTGTTTATCATTTAATATTCATAAATACTACATAATATAATACTTCAGCTCAAAAAAGGAAGACATTCTCAAAACTCATGTCCAAAAAAATCATGTCTATGACCTAAGCTTTGTTTGTTTTGTTTTTGGCCCCCAGCAGGTTTTATGTCCAACTTTCTGTTGCTCATAACCCTGGGTGCTGACATTTTAATAGAACATATTAAAACCAAAAGGGATTTTACTTGGCAGTTTGGCTATTATTAATGTTGTTTATTTATTTTTGCTAATGAACAGTGCATTTTATTTGAATAAATAAAGTAATATTCAGACATTTCCAGAAGTGCAATTTCTGATTAGATAATGAGTGGAAACAAAAACACATGGAGACATTGGATTTTTGAAGCTTGCATAATTCTAAGTTTATATCATTGATAAGCAGCAGTTGTCATATACAGAAGGTTACTGGAGGAATGATGCTGCAAACAGCCATGAAGAATTAATGTTTGTCAAATTCATTTGAGATAAATCTACTGTGAAAAACAAGAAAATGGATTGAAGTTATTCTCTTGAGACGCCATGGCAATAGCCTTTTAATGGTTTAAGACTCATTTGAAATGTGAAAGAATGAGTGCTCCTGTTGTCAGCAAGAGATTGAATAGATGCTATTTTGATCTATTAGTTCCTGTCAACAACTGTCCAATTAAATTCTAACCTGGAGCCACTTGGAATAAGCTTTTTCTTTCCTCATTTAAGAAGCTGTCATAAACATATTTCTTTTATAGTCACTTATACTATTTTCCTTTCAGTAATGGACTACAATAACAAAATACTTTAGTAGGTTACATCTTAGTGGTAGTGAGGCCTGCTATGATGTATGGTTTGGAGACGGTGGCCGAGTTGGGGGTGGCAGAGCGTAAGATGTTAAGATTTTTATTGGGAGTGACCAGGATGGACAGAATTAGAAATGAGTACATCATGTTGAGCAGTTTGGAGACAAAGTTAGAGAGACAAAGTTGAGATGGTTTGGACATGTTGAGAAGAGGTTTAGTGAATATATTGGACAACAGATGTTGAGTATGGAGCTGCAAGGCAGGAGGAAAATATGAAGACCTCAAAGGGGGTTCATGAAAATACTGAAGGAGGACAGTAGCAGGATGCTAGGGAAAGGGTGAGATGGAGGCAGATGTTTCGCTGTAGTGCCCCCTAAAGTGCAAAGCAGAAAGAAGAAGAGGTAGGTTACATCTTGTAGTCTTGTAATCTCACCAAATTACATTCATACATTGGGCATCATTCACTGTATCAGGACAACTAATCCGAAAATACCATCAGAATTACGTTCTTTATGTCTAAAATGCCAATGAAGCTATTGTTTAGACATGCTTGGCACATTCTGTATCTCTTGATATTTTGATATCTCACTGTTTCTATTGATTATTTATTTGTTTGAAATATTTACATAGTCTCTTTTTAAGCTAGTCAAGGATCATCAGTGACTTTCAGAAAACAAACCACAGGATCAATGTGTGTTTCCTCATTGATATGAGAATCAAATTTTAGCTTTTGGCTGTGATGTATAGTTGGTAGTTTTTGCCAACACCTCATCTGCCTGTCAAACCCCGCTATCATGAAACAAAGCCTCCTCGAATGCCTTGTTGCTGTCCTTGGATCTATCTTTAGCCGCACATCTGCCACTCCTGTCTTGTTGACATCGTCTGACTAGACATGATGTGCAACTGGAGAGGATTTTTGCCTTTACGCTGGTCCTGAATTTAGTATGATGTGTTTTAGATGCCATGGGGAGCTACAGTATATGATGTGACGTGTGCTCTTTATTGCAGTTAAGCAGTGTGCTGACAAGAGTACCCTTGCACTGCAACAAGGTATCATAGCTAATAATGGCCAGTGATAGTGAACTAAGCTGTAAATGCTGAGTAAAAGGTAATGATCAGTGCAGGTCTCAGGGCCCAAAAGCCATCAGCCACCACCTGTAGTGCAGTCCTCTAACATGAAGAAGAGAGTAGCTCCCCTGCTCACATCCAATTCTCAAAGGTCTCTAGGTGTGCTGCCCATGTAGATTGAACATTTACATAGGTCTTGTCATACCTATGGGCTAGGCTTTTTAATACATGTACCTTAATAAATAGAAAAATAGTGTTACAAATGCTGATTTCTCTTTCGCTCCGTGCAGTCCGTGTGTGTGCGATGAAGAGACATAAGAGAAATAACATGAGGCTGTTTAGGTAGTTTGATAAAAGAACAAGGTACAGACCTGTGGTTACACACAGGTGGTTCTGGACTCTGAGAACAAGTTTTTCTATAATTAACTAGATACAGCGGGGGAAATAAGTATTTGACACATCAGCATTTTTATCAGTAAGGGGATTTCTAAGTGGGCTATTGAT
>JAUYWH010000013.1:9921068-9940798 GCA_034779795.1 Ctenopoma multispine
GGAAATTTTGCATCAATAGCCCACTTAGAAATCCCCTTACTGATAAAAATGCTGATGTGTCAAATAATTATTTCCCCCGCTGTAAATGTTAATGTCCTGGCAAATAGCTTTGGTTTTTCTATTTGATTTGATTACATTAATGTTTAAGTTGTAAGCAATTTTTTTCATATAGCAGTACCTTCAAAATAAAAGTAAAAAAAAATACATTTGAATCTATTATTATTAAATTTTCCCAGTAGCAATGCGATTAATTGCAATAAAAAATGTTAATCGCTGCCCAGAACTACTTTTAACTTTAACTTTTAAATTTTTTAATTTGGTCGTTGTCTTTGTACCAGATTACTCAGAATTGTATTTTCTTTGAGCATAGGGGAGGAGCTATCAAATGTTACAATGTAGCCCAGTTTTGAGAACAATCAGTTTCCAAACAAATTACAGTATGTCTCGATGCATGCTCAATAATCCAGGTAAGGAAATCCTAGAAATTTGATTCTGTTCATCTGGACAAGGTTTTTAAAAAAAACAATTACAGTATATTGTCTGAAAAACGTATTTATCCACAACAGTTTCTTTAAAATCCCCTAAGTATACTTTTTTCTTCAACTGTTTATATTTCTTTCCTCAAAGGGACTTTTTATAGTGCATTTAAAATATTTTAATATGAAATACCATAGCATTGAGTCAACACTTGGCTATTTTCTATATTTTATTATGCACACAGCCTTGCACATGTGTTGCAGTGGAATATCTTGACATATTGAAAAAAAAATACTGACACATTTGCTAGGAGTATGAAACTGTTCCAACATCTTTATTCCTGTCCTTTTTCTCTTCATGCTGACTCTCCTGAGGATGAAGAATACCATTATGCCATTGTACTATGCTGCTTTTATTGTAGAGTGTTTTATGTCAGTGAGAATTCATTTCCTATTGAACCTGTCCTCATTCACCCAAGGACATATACTCCTCTGTATCAGCATCCCCCAGTTATTTAAAAATCAAGCATGCCTTTCATTATGACTTCTGACATGACCCAAAATGTGATAGGAATAATGTCATGCAATTTTGATTGATGCGAGTTTTAAGTTGAGTGAGAAACTTGACTATTCTGTACACAAAACCCTCCTGAGACGTTATTAAAAGTGAAATGGAAATACTGTGTGGAATTCACAGATCCATGATATATCAGTGCTGATGTTCATATGCACTGAATTTCATGCTCATGCACTGTAGATTGTGAGGGTGTGATTCACAATTGTACATGTCATTTTCTTGTCTTAATTATTTGTCAGTCAGGGGCATGTTCAAATGTGTTCCATATAGAGGGAAAGGGTGAAACGGGACCTACATTACGTTCCTTAATTCGTTCCTTAACTCAGTATTGAATTGAGCAGTGATAGACCAACTAACTTCTTAACTTGTTTTTAAGAAGCAGGAAAAACGAGTGAGCACGACTTAGTCTGTTTAGGGTCAGATATAATAAGCTCCTTACAGTTTCTAATTTGGGGATTTTTGAAATTTGTAAGAGCCGTTTATGTGGTAACAAAAATGAGCACTTCTGTATTTTGGATTTGTGTTGAGTGCACTGCACTGAAGGTCTAACCAATTAAAGACTGATCATGTTGCTCATTTGGCAATATTGCAATAGCCTTGGATAGCCTTTTTTCTTGAGTTATAATCTAGGCATGCAGCAACTGAGCCATTTCAGACCACAGCAAAATGTAAAAAAAAGACAAAATTGCTTTGTTCTGCTTGACTCAATGTGGGTTTACCTGTTATGAGAACTTTCTGCAAACAAGCATAACGTTAGATAATGTGTGAATCAAATTATCAAGATGTTTGATGATAAAGGTAAACCAATGGAATATGAAAATAATATGCAATAGTGGTGACATTATATTGATCAAAACAAAATTTAAGCAAAATGTTGCCATGGCTATATCACATGGAGCATCAAACAATAAATATATAAACATTTTCAGAACAAGACAACTGTGAGAGATTGAATAAGCAAATTAACCTATCTACCAAATTATGAACTGAAATGATGAATTTCTGACTAAAACACATGCGCTCTCAATCTCAATCAGAACTAACAAGCTGCCAAAATTCACAACTCTGCAACTGTCTTTGTTGATGTGATGAAAGTGATGTGACAAGGAAGAAGGAACGGCATCAACACTAGGAATGTTGATCTCATTAGGACCAAGTATGGCTTCAAGTGTGAATGCATAAAAAGCTTGTCAGGGGAAACCATGGGACACAACATATGGCAGAGCGCATATGCTGTGGGTCTCTTTGGCCAGGTTCACTGATAAATCTTTGCAAAGACTGTTCTGCCTTTGTTGATATGCATAGGACACTTTATTCTCTAAGATGATTCATAAATTAAATTGCGGCATAATATTTTGTGAAATTTGGGGAATGATGCTATCAGTAGGAAACTCGATCTATTCTTCTCCACTCAGCCCTCCCTCTCTTTCTAGCTGGCTCTTGAGTACCTGTGCTGAAGTGCGAGGCTGCACAACCTATAAAAAGAGCAAAATGTAACAGACTTTTAACAATAAAATTAATGTTAATGTGTTTTTTTATTATTACAACTCAGTTGAGAAAAGTTTTAAGGTTAGAAATGAGCAAATAAATAAAATATAATTTAGCAATGACAACAAATTAATGGCATTGGCTTGACAGATTACTAAGTGGACGACCATAAAACATGCAGAGTGCAAATAAAAAGAACAATTTATACAGGATTATATAGGTATGTTTGATAGACATATTACTTTGTGGCCAAAAGGGAAATTTAGAAGGCTACTGGTGAAAGGTAGGGAAAGTCCAATGCTTACAACAAGGAAACCCAAAATGTTTGTTTTTGACAACTATAAATAATCAATGCCGAAATCCTACCATAAAATTGCAGGTGTGCACTGTAAAACGCGAGCACATCTCAGCACGAAGAAGGTAGAATTTAATTATCTTTGTAGAGCTTCATTAGCAGTGATAATAAGCTAGCTGATTTGACTGACACTCCATTTGATTACAGACATGGGATTGACATGAAGTAATTACGATTTATGATGACAGCTTGCTTAGGTATTAAATGAGTGCATGCATAAACCTCTCCCATTAACACTCAAATTTACAGTTTTCACAGCGTTGGTGCATGGTTAATAGTAGCGCTATGACATTAGTATGTATTGAATGTTAATGTGAAAAGGATCTGCTACTCTACAAGGATGTTGAACATGATATGGTGCCGTGCCTTGACACAGTGTAAAGTTATGGATCCTCCTGCTAGAGCAGGTCAAATACAGTACAGGACAGGGACTTGAGTAGTACAGTAAGCCAGTTAACAAAAACCCCATTTGCACTTTCCTTGGTATGGACCCAGTGAGTTAAGAAACAAGGAGGATTATCCCAAAGCTGAGACATTTACTTGAAGGACACTTTTGTATTTCTAAAAACCCTTTTCAACTTTCATGGGAATACACTTATATCTTTCTATTTTTTTCTGTTTGAAAGATGGGACATGGAGTGCAATGAAAGCTGATAAAAGCTTGAGGCTTCTTCATAGGAAACATACTGTTCAGTATATAAATCTAAAATACTGAAATAGCACAAAAAAGTGAATTTGATGATAACTGCATGTCTATGTATGAATGAAAGAAAAGCACACAGACAGAAAGCACTACTTTGGCAATTTAATAACCATAAAATGTTTAATATTTCACCTCAGTCCAAAGCTATAGCTACACCAGTAGATTATGTGTTTATTTGTTGAAATAATGTACTCGAATGGTAGAAAAAACAGTACTGTATCAGTGCCAGTTTACAATTTACTTGGAGAAACTTGCTGAGTTCCATAGAAATGCTAACAATGCCACTGTATTCACACAATAATATCTGATGGCAGACTCCCAACTACTCACAGCACAGCAGATTTTTTTCATCCCCTTTCCCGCGGCTCTGAACCAGCAACACACATGCACATTGTTCACAAGAGTTAGTGTTCACAAATTTGACTTATGACTTATAGTTAAGATTCAATTGTTAGGAACATTTTGTACATAAGAAATACATCTTTGATTCTTCAGGGGCACAGGCTACTTGGGTGCCCTTATCCTAACCCCCCTCCCACCACCACACAGCTTTTGTTTCAGACAACTATTAAGTATTATTACTGCTAACTTTAAATATTAAGTTAGATAACCCTAATTAAGTCATGTTTAACTTTCAAACTCGGTTACATGTTGTTCCGGGTTCTGTTATAACTTCCTGGATGAGTTGTTATGATCTTGGAGTAATTTTGTTTGGCCGGCCACTTCTGGGAAGGTTCAACACCGTTCCAAGTTTTCTCCATTTGTGGATAATGGCTCTCACTTTGGTTCGCTGGATTCCCAAAGCCTTACAAATAGTGTTGTAACCCTTTCCAGACTAATACATGGAAATTACTTTGTTTCTCATTTCTTGATTTTCTTTAGATCATGGCATGATGTGTTGCTTTTTGAGATCTTATAGTGTGCTTCACTTAGTCAGACCACTTCTATTTAGGTGATTACAGGTCTGGCTTTAATCAGGCCTGGGTGTAGGAAGTGAAATTTAACTCTTTCCAACAAAATGGTTAATCACAGTTCATTCATGATTTAGGAAGAAGGGGCAATTACTTTTCAATTAACCATTTCAAAACTGCATTTTGTATTTAATCGGTTATATTTCTGTAACATTAAATTTAGTCAGATGATCTGAATCCTTTAAGTGTGAAAATATGCAAAAATAAAATCAGGAAACACTTTCCCACAGCACTGTACAGGCACAATGAATTTTTATAATCACTATAGAAATGTTTTAAATATTTTAACTGTGGAAAATGTTGTGTGATTGCTTGTATGCTCATTTTATGAGACACAAACTTTCCTTTGCTGTAAAAATGTATTTGTCTGTCACTGTCTGCGACACTCTGTTGCTAATGTGTGGTCTGTGTACCAGCCGATGGATTACAATATGTGTGAGGCCACAGTGCTGTTTTAACCTTCACTTGAAAGGTCATGGTACTTTGAGTAGTGAAGTCCCTTGAAAGCTTCTTCCCAAACAGTATGTTGATGTATAGCAGGTTGATGTTTGCTCTGTAGAGACTGTTGGAGCATGCAGTAGGGTTATTGTGTCAAGATGGATTGATTTTACTTCTTGATGTGTGTGATGAAAAGGCCGCACTGAATTTGCAGCCTGAGGGACTTGCTAGTAACATCTGTCCTACTATTTTAGAGCCTGTACTTGTTTTGAAATCCATCAGGGAGTGGCTAAAATACTGGAATTGTGAATTTAAACAAAACATCTGCAATGACAGGTGTCCACCTGAATGTCACAGTGAAATATTTGCACAGAAACCCACTTTAATCTAAGATCAAAGCCTTACTTATGAGGTGCGCACACTAGATTATACTGTGAATAACAATTTCCATATTTTTAAAGTATCTTTTGACTATAATCCGTCTTTACTAGTGAGTTGCCAGATTGTTCTTCATTTTTATGGACATTTGTTGTCTTTCCCATTGAAGACCCTGTTCTTTCCAGTGATTTTGAACCCACCCATATTGAAAATGATGCAATATTGTGAAAGTCTAATTTCTTTCTATGTAGCATGTGGATGAGGATGTGTTAATGGCCTTTTCGCTTTACCACCCTCTGCTTCAGTCTATGCTTTGTGCACCAACACACACATAGATGTCATTATGTATTATTTATTATACATTTTTTGTATACATTAACTCTGTTTATTGAAATGAGAGATTTAAATTTAGTTTCAGAAACAATACATTTAATTAATTAAAATAAATTAAGGGCAGAGTTTTTATTTTGCATTTATTAAAGCATTATTACTATTTTAGATTTACAACATTGCATGCAAACAAAAAGTAATAATATGACTTTTTATGACAAAATGCAACACAATATTTTTTTCATTCCATAGATTGTTGCTAAATTGAGCATTGGAAGAATTAGAAGATCATTTCTAACCTTGTAGTCAATGTGTTTGACAAATAGTGTCAGGTCAAGAGACATTTCCAGAACTTTTCAAACACATCTCACAGTCTTCATCGGCAAGGGGAATTGGCTTATTTATCATCTCGTCAGCTTGTTGTCACATGATGAACACAACATAAGTCAAAGATCCATTCAAAATATATAAAAAAATTATTATAAACTAAGTTATTTTCAGACATGGTTGTTTCATCCAAAAGCCACCACTTGGATTGAAGTATATGTGTAGGTGAGAGTCTTCCGTTGGATAATTACTACAGTGATTAATATGTTTCAGCTGGCAACACAATGAGTTCAACTCATGAATCTACTGAATGACCAGCTTTTTCCAGCAATGGATTTTGTTTTCCCTGGTGGCACGGGCATATTCCAAGATGACAATATTGGGCTCAAACTGTGAAAGGGTGGCTCAGGAAACATGAGACTTTTTTTCACACATGGCTTAGCCACAGCAGAATCCAGATCTTAATCCCACTGAGAATCTTTGGGATGTGCTGGAAAAAACGTTACACATTGGTCCAATCCCATCATCAATACAAGATCTTGGCAGGAACTTAATGCATCTCTGGACAGAAATAAATGTGGTAACATTGTTTGAGCTTATCAAAATGATACCAAATGAGGCAAATGTGTGTTTCAATCAAAGAAAAAGATAGATACATAAGCCTGTGCACCCTATTTTGTTTTTTTGGGCCAGTATTTTCCTCTCTTTCTCTTCTGTGTTTTTTTTTCTTGGGTGTAAACATGGTTTGCTTATGACTTATTGCACACTGTATATTCTGCAGGTTGAAGTCTGCTTTTTCAAAAAGAAAAAATCTTAACTCCTGAGACTATTTGTAGACAACAATTTGCTCATATAATGTCAGTCACTCAGTGTGGCACTCACTTAGTGAAAACTATTTCTTGTTCTGCTGCTGTGCAGTCTATCTATTGCTGCACGCAGTGAAAATTTTACAGCTGCCATCTGCTAACATCTAAATGCCTGATTGGAAGCTGATGCTTACTGAAGATGATGTACATTAACTCTGTGCTTTTTTTAGAAATCAGCAAATAGTTTGTGTGCAGGAGAAAATGTCAGTAAAAATGCTTTGAACTGAAAAGAGAACTTTGAAGTATTCACTAGTAATCTTCAGTCATTATCACATGACAGTCATTATTATCACGTGATTATATTTCCATTTCACTTCCTGGCATGTTCACCCTCCCACAGTCATTTTGGGTTTTAGACTGTGAAATGAAGAAATAAATGCCGTTACAGACTGAGTCTGCATTATCTGTGGCTGTCTTTGAAAAGGGCTGCTTGGGAAAATGGCATGATGTAGATCATTAACTTTTGATTCTCTATTTCCACAATGTCATCAATTATGTAATGTGCAAAAGAGTATTTTAAAGGAATGCATTATCTGTTTCCCTGCTGATTTAACTTTGATAACACCTAGTCAAAGATACAATGATTGTGAGAACAAATGAGAAACTGCATCATTGTTCCTCCTCTACATACAATAATGGTAAATATCCTACAAAGCACAAACCATTTTTACTCTGTCAGTTTCTGAAATTAGGAGCTCATTTTCTGTACAGAGAAAATTGCAATGGAATGCATATCTGCTTTCATGTGGGGATAATGAGAAAGGTTTCATGTTAGACTGCAGACAATTTTAATGTCAGTGGGTTTGTGAGCTACATCTCAGAGAAGCCAGTGGCTATATTTCATTGACACATGGTTTATGCACAACTAATCACACATGCATTAATGACATTATACATATATATTAAACTATAATAAAGTATCACTTTGTAATGTAAAGGAAGGATTTTTTAAAGTGGTGCAATAGTTTGGGAAATTTAAAAATGTTATGATGTAGTCATGTTACGTTAAGACTGTCAACAGTCATTGTTAGTTTTGTTGTGTGGAGATAAACATTTTGTTTCTTTTGTTTAATTTGCAGGTGAACATCTTCGTGTATGTCCTCAGGGAAACACATGTTGTACCCAGGAAATGGAGGACAAATTTGGACAACAGAGCAAACAAGACTTTGAAAATCTGGTTGATGAAATAAGTCAAGAGTTGAGAAGCACCTTTATTTCCAGACATAAAAGATTTGATGGTAAGTCTGTTTTTAATA
The DNA here is from genome assembly GCA_034779795.1 of Ctenopoma multispine. Lineage (NCBI taxonomy): Eukaryota > Metazoa > Chordata > Actinopteri > Anabantiformes > Anabantidae > Ctenopoma > Ctenopoma multispine. The sequence continues at coordinate 9,929,234 of JAUYWH010000013.1, forward strand.
AGTGTATTACTCTCAGCAGTTTGGTGTTTGGTTTTATTTTGTATTTTAATGGTTAGCCACTATAGAACAAATTGTTGCCAAGAGGGAAATAAAGGGATTTAGACTACATATGGTAATTGGAAGGTTCATTGTTTGTAGTTCTGTAGGTGTCCTCCCCCGAGATGAGCCAAGATATGAAAATCTTATTAACGTGCCTTGGAGTAGAGAAACCTCTTGTTGGATTAAACAAACATGGCTTTTTGTACAGCTGACTGACAGCTTAAACAGCAGTACTGAGCCAAACTCTGCATTATTAAGGTTGTATTGTGGTCTTGTGCTGTGTGTGATCTTGTCTCAGCCCCATGGTGACTGTCTTGACCACTACACTTCCACTGAGCCTCTGCTACGAAGGGAATGTACTCATTACTAAACCAAGCCTCAGTCTACCTCTCCCACTTCTATTTTTCTCTATGGAGTAAGCTCCTTCTTGTTACGTTTTAATGAGAAATAATAATCCCTCTAGCTCCCAACATTACACTGTAGGAAGGAAGCAGCAGTTCATCGCTGTGGACGATGGTGAAGTGAGGTGGAAGTGAAAATTAAGTACAGCCACCTGTTAGCATTATTGTGATATCACTCAGAAACCTTTTAAATTGTACTTTATTTAAGTTTGTTTGTCCCAAAATGAAGATAAAACACTTTTTTTTCGATCAACTACAGTTAGTATTAATGTCTTACTTAGTCCTGTACATGTAGACTTGGAGAGATCAAATACTTACTTACAGAAAGGTACAGTAAAAGACACTAACTATTTAGTGTATTAGTAGTAGTCTGTCATATACCCACCATGCTGCCACCTTCAAATAGTAGTTTTCATATGATAATAAAAATTAAACAAATTTATTCTACAGTATATGGATCTCATTCAGTGTCATTAATACACAGTTGCCTATGACAAGGTTTGAATCTACAGCAGCATAAAAAACAGCTAGTTGCTTCAATGTCATGTGTTCAGAAACTGCATGAATCCACTTCTGCTGTCATTTTCCACATTTTTATAAATGTATTAGTTTGCTTGTCATCTACAACAATTTAAATTGCAAAGCAACAAACTCTGTGAAAACCAAATCATGAATCTAGAATTATCTTTGAATTCAAAACTGATATTGAGTACACGTTAAGCTGAGACGAGGGATGTGAATATGTTAAGGGCTGTCACAGGTAAGTGAACAACAGAAGGATGAGATGAGAAATACAAAACTTCAATATTGACATGGTGCAATACAACAAAAATGTTTTTTAACAAATATCTAAAATGACTAAAATACCACGGTATCTTTTTTTTTGCTGCTGTTTTTCAGCAGTATTGACCATCAGCATGTATAACTTATTGTCCTTTGATTTCATCAACAGTACAGTCGACATTTGGACAATATTAATTTTTTAGACTTAAAGACATTAAAAAACATTGAAATGCCTCTTCATGTAGCCTTCAAGATGCTGCTTTACATTTTTCACCCCACTACACTACCAGCCAAAAGTTTGGACACACATAGAAAAGAACGTGTTTTTGAACAGAAAGCATATTTTACGTTGACCAAATTGATCAGAAATACAGTGTAAACATTGTTAATATTGGAAATGACTATTGTACAGTAGCTGGAAACAACTGTTTTCAATAATATTATATTAATATTAATAAATGTACTATCCTATCATCAGAAAACATTAGTACTGTCTTCTAAGACATTATGTTTGCTAGTGCAAAATTTATTAATTTAAAAGGAGACGTGATTATTAGAAACCTTCTTGCAATGATAACACAACTGATGACATGAATGTTTTTTATGAAAACATAGTATTTCCTGTTTGTGTCCAAACTTTTGACTGGTGGTGTATGTAATTGTTGTATCATATACTTACATTTTAGACCCAGACCCAGTAATTCATTTCATCAAACGTAAATCTAATCTTTGTCCAAAAGTAGGTGATCCAAGCAAAGAGGTTCATATTGGTCTATCTAAATGTATCCAATATCAACAAATAAATAATAATTGAGTGATTCATAGCGCAATTTAATACTCAGCAGTCAATGCATTGTCTTTCTATGATCAGTCTTTTCAAACTCTTCAACATATTATATGAAACAAATGCTATTGAGTTACAGTATGCAACTCTCAGATGATTTCACATTGCCCAGAAAGTCAATGTCACAATGCCTGGGTGATGTCTGTCTGTTTGTTTGTTTTTTCCTGGAATATGCACTTCATGTGATTCCTGGAAGCATGCATAAATAAATAAGCATTATTTTGATCAGCTACTGTCAGGATAGTGAATGTCATAAAGAGAACTCCAGTGAGGGAGGAAATAGGGTTTGTCCAGCAGCACTTAGATGCATGACTCCAGGCACCCCTCCTTCTCTTGGGGCTTGCTGCCACTTTCCATAATTTCATCAGCATCAAAGCAGATGCCATATGCATGTTTCAGCTGCATAGCCCTTTGCTGTCTGGAGACTTTGTGTCTGCTGAGGGTCTCAACTGACCACCTGCTTGAGAAACATGCAACATTGAACAATAGATTAAAATTTCACTCTTATAGATATGTCATCAATGAAACTGAGTGTTTAAAGTTGTATGGCTTTTAGTATAGAGCTGAGATTTAACAAACCAAAATATGCCAAAACATATTTTAGTGTTAGAATATGATTTATGTGTTGTTGAGACTCTGCATTTTTTGACTCCACATTACCAAAACAATCGTGTTAGCCTTGGTACAAAGCCAGAAGATCCAAACAATACAGTGTGTTTAATTCATTTAAGATGCTCTTTACCATCTATTTAGCACCTGTCTCTGGACTCCCACCTACACACAGACAGTGTGTATATTTTCTTCTCTTTATGCATAGTTTGTGATGAGTGTTGCTGTAGCTGACAGTAGCTGGCCAGCCCACGCATACCTGACACCACAGCCTGTGTGTCACAGTGAGAGGGCACAGTCTCGACTATGCCAAGACCATATGAACAGAAATACAGGAATATCTACAACAATCCAGTTAAACAGTACAGTTGTAGGAAGTAACAACATCATCTGAAAAATCAACTTGCAGATACATTTACTGCATTAATAAATAATATATATCTCAAATTGTATGTCTGCATATTGTTTTCATCATAAAACATATCCTAAGACCACAGGTAATGACTGTTAAGAGAACTAGACAAAACAATGTCTAGCATAGGGAATTATTTTCTCACTTGCTCATTAAAGAGTCAGGGGTCTTAATTGCTAATCAATTGTTAGCCCTTTTCTGACCATGAACTATGGTGTTGGGCAGCCAAACAGAATATTAATGTGGTCCTTCCTGCACAATTGATCTTTTTGGATTTACTGACTCACACATTGTTATTATTCACACTAACTGATGTTAGTTGTGTTGTTGGAAGGTTGTTTTAGTTTGTGTACTTATACAAGAATATAAAAATTGAATTCTCTCCACCCTCAGCAGCCATTATTGAGGTGCCCTTGAGCAAAGCGCTTAACCTGAAATTACCCTAAATAAGATAGTAACTATGGAAGACTGTACTGTACTGGCCAGCTACCAGGAGTAAATGTGTGCAACTAGATGAATGCAAAACTGGATAGTGCTGAAAAGGGCATGTTTGCTCAGCAAGACCTTAAGAAGTCCTAGACCATTTAGTTAGAGACTAGAATTCAAGCAATGCCTCAGTATCTTCATGTTAAAGTCAGAGCTTTATTTGCCATTTATGACTCACAAAAGACAAACCACAGGAATTAGCCAAAGAAATTAAGATATAAATGGTCAACTGTTATCTTCTGAAGTAGCATAGCCTTCAGTAGACCGGCACATGCTTTCAGCTAGCATGTGATCAACACTGAAATTTATGTCCTATTGACATCAGAAATATACAGATATGAGAGCACAAGGAGGTTGCATAAAAAATGGTGTGCCTTTTTATATTACATATTTTCAATAATCACAAAGTCAGAGGTGGAATCCCTCTTTGAGAAGAGGTCACTGGGTGTCTTTGCTGGAGAAAACAGGTTGTTGCGAACAAGTCATCAGTGAGCTTTTCTGATAAATTACAGATAGTTCTGACAGTGTTTGGCTTGTAGGAATATGTTGTACATAAAATACCTTACAGCATTTCATTCCATTGAATTCATTAACTTTCTTTCAGTGTATTCAGCTGTTGGGTACCTTTTCTTGGTGTATGGCCCCGAAATCAAATGATGCACACAAAAAATGTATTGTGAGATGCCCAAAAATGCAATTGCACAGGACAGTACATGAAGACAGTACTTTAAAATGGTAGAGCATTTTTATATGCAGCACCAAGGTTTAGAAAATTGTATATTCACAAAAAAAATATGCATATTCAACTAGTTCCTTGCATATTTAAGCAGGGCAACAGTATTTCTGCAAAAAGTGTTCAAATTGGAAAAGTGCTTACACATTTTTACAATTGCTTTTGGGTTTTCTGCATAGAATAATCCAGTTGAGAGCTACTTTCACAGTACTTCCCATGGGGGGTCTTCATAGGAAATCACATCCTATCCAGAGCTACCTCTATATCCTTAAGATCAAGTGAAGTTGTTTTCAAAAGCTGTGGTCTGCGTCTAAATGATCAGCATGCAACTTGGCTTTTTTGTCCATAATCCAGCTCTAAAATTTTAAATACTGTAGGAGTGGCCTGTTTCAATATTGCAGAAATAGAGACTGCCGATATCCTTGACATCTGAGAGTGCATCCATCAGGAGGTTTCTATAAGAGCAGGCAGCTGTGGAAGCACAGGAACACAACAGACTTCCTCTTCCTCACAGAGAAAATGGCTCTGTGTAACCTGCACAGCTCTTTGTGCACAGTGAGGGATTGCAGCCAAACTGAGTTTTATCAGCAAAATGTAATGAACTGTTGGCAAGCTAGGAGTATTAGAACCAGCCCTGTCCAACATTTTCCTCTGTTTGCATCTTGCAGAAGCTTGTTTGGACACGTCTTAGTCACTAAGATGTGTTAAGGTTTGTGTAAGCTTTACTGATATTTTTAGTCTTTGACATCTGACTTATTGTTATTGTTATTTTTAGAATATGATTCCTCTCATGAATTTCCACTAATTAGATTAAGTTGTCTTGTTGTTTTTATTTAATTTGCACATATTTAAAATTAAATTAGTTTTGAAGCTAATATTAATCAATGTGCATATCTCTCAGCAACACAGACTCTTTTAAATGCAAGTCACTGAAGCACAAACTGCTTTGAGCTTTGCATATCTAAATAGTTTTTTCAATTATATATCTTAGGAATACTGAAAAATAATTATACATTGTCCAACACTACAGGTCCTGAACACTGTATGTACTAACAAAAGAAAAAGTGATCTTCAAAAGATAGCAGAAACACCTATGTGAAAGGTAGGGTAATTTTATCAAAATCTCACAGGAGGCCCTACAGTTAACATGCTGTGGTATGTGACAAAATGTGCTAATGAACAAAAGTTATTTGTGGTAAGAATAAAAAAAGAAGTAGTATAGATAAAAACAAGACTAATAAACCAGAAGCAGGTCTGCATAAAATACACTGATGTAGAAGTCTAAAATCTAAAATTTCTGCTAATGACTTTTACCGTCTAAGATTACATCATATCAATTGTAAGATTTGAAAATACATTTGTATATATTAGATATCAATCAGATAATACAATTTGTGCATATTTGACATGTTAATTTCTGTTGGTGTACAACATATAATAATTCAGATGAGATTTGATGTAGTATCATGTCGAGTCATACCATTTTGTTTCTGTGCTTCTGTAATCTGTAATTTCACCTGCATTGCTGAGCACTAATGACCACTTCAAATCCATTACAGGTTTGTCAGGGCCATTCTGATAAGTGACTGTGATGTGCATGGCTCAGAGGTGCCAGATCTTTTAGTGCATATGTGGTCAGAGTATAGCATGTGAACCACCTACTCTACCATTTACAGACTCATATCCGAACACATGGGTGGCATTTACTGTAAAATATTTAAAACAGTTTAAAATGTAGTTTAAAACATTTCCTTTAAAATCACCTGCTACTCTGATGACAGAAAAAAACACAAGTAACATGGTTTATATTATTAATAGCTGACATGCTGTTACAGGGACAACCCACGTAGCTCATTATTTTTAATTATCCCTACCTTTTTAATGTGTTGCTGCTAGCTTTGTCCACATCCTAACTCTTCTTCCATTAGCCCATACTACTGTGGCCCCTAGAGACAAAGCACAAACAAAAAGGAAACATGCCACAAATCAGAAAATACAAACCTAAGGCAAAGTACAAACAAAAAGGAAATGGCTGCAGTAGACTATCCTCAACTGGAAGTGCTCCAGGTGATGAGCTCGATTTGCAAAAGCAACAGCGGTCTTCTTGCAAATACCCTGACTTGGACACTATTATGTGCTTGTTTCTTGTAAGCTCAAACATATAGGCCAAGATTTAAAAGAAAATATTTAGTTCATTTACCTCTTTCTTTGGGAGCTTGCTTACTGCTTCTTCCAAAACCAGCCATTGGTACTTCCTTGTCCTTCCTTGTGGTACACATGAGCTCATGGCCAGTTGTTCAGGTGTTGGTATAGACAAAAACAGAAGTAAGAGAGAGTGAATATTCGGATTTAATTTAAGGGTTATTCAGAAACACAACTCCAAAGACATGCTAATCGTTCTAGCAAATGTGTAAATAGGCATGTGTTTGCTAACAAGTTAACTGCCAACTTTATGAGGTGATAATGTGTCATAGTTCAGTTACTGTTTACAGTTTTTGCTAACGCCTCGAACTGACTAACTGGAAGTCAGTTCAATCAATTTTGTTTTAAAGTTTGGGATTTTTTATTTAAATGTCATAATAACAATAAAAGTATTGTATCAAAAAAGTATTGTATCATATTAGCCCTTGAAAACCAGGACTATGATTATGGATAGCAGATGGTCAGAAATATTATCATCTCATCTTTTTCAGATGAGTCATAGAGGTCACAGCTAGTGCCTATAAAGAAGAATGCAAAATGGTTGCAAACCCTTACAGGTAAACTGTATTGTGGCATCATTATCATATTAAAGGGAAGTTTATTGCAGTTATGGCACCTTATGACAGCCTTATTACTCCAGTATAGATTATTCCTGTTGTCTTTGGGGTTTACAAGTGAGATATGGACAGAACAAACCATATATACTGCAAACACAGAACATATTTATTTTCAGAAATATATGAGGAAGGGTCCCACTGTGATTCCAAGAGTAGTTTACTGAAGGTAAAAATCAGCAAAGCTGTGGAGCCTCTTTAAAATGAAGTCAACATCCGATGCCCTAATTTATATGCTATTTTGGTATTTTTTGGCTGTTTGCATTGCAATCAAGCAGACTTCCTTTTAAACTGCATTCTGCAGTTGTGCAATCAAGCACACTCAGTATAATTTTTCTGTATCTATTTTAATCACAAATGTAGGGAAGACTCCTAGGGCAACTTATCAACGCACATCTATACATGCCATGTGCTGAAGAAAGAGCATCACACAAAAGAAAATCACACAGCAACTAACACTTTTTCTTCTCTTCATAAACCAGAATTCTTCCTGGAGCTGCTGGAGAACACAGAGAGGTCCCTGAATGAGATGTTTGTGAGGACTTATGGCAAGCCTTACATGCAGAACTCTGAGGTTTTTGAGAACCTGTTTGCCGAACTGAAGCGCTATTACACTGGAGGAAATGTTAACCTGGAGGAAATGCTTAATGACTTTTGGTCACGGCTGCTGGAGCGTATGTTCACACTGCTCAACTCCCAATATGTCATCACTGAGGACTATCTGGAGTGTATCAGTAAGTACACCGACCAGCTCAAGCCCTTTGGAGACGTGCCCAGGAAGCTCAAGGCTCAAGTTACCCGGGCATTCATCGCTGCACGCACATTTGTCCAGGGACTCTCTGTTGGCCGGGAGGTGGCCCAGAGAGTGTCAAAGGTAAACCTTCTTATACACTTTAGCAAAATTCAAGTTTTACTGGATTATAAAACATCCAAATAACTTTGTTGTATCATGTACAAACCTAAGACAAGCACATATTTAACTTGATTTCACTTGCTGATCCTTTTGGAAAATATTCAGCAGTTGACTTCAGCTGAAATTAAGACTACATTCTACACAAACTCAAGGTCTTGTTTGGTGTGCAGTAAGCACACAATTCCCCATGGTTTTTTACCACGAATGAGTTCCTCCCAGAAACTTTTCTGACTAATGTGGGTTCTCTTGGTGCATGGCTTTAGAAAGTCTGGAGCTCAAGGCAACTTGTTGTCAAAAAGGCACTGTTGAAAAGTAAAAGAATTGCCCAGGAGAAATAGCCAGACAATGAGAGAAAAGAAAATTCTTCCATCAATGTTTATAGCCCTATTTATTGCCTAATATTCGTTCATACATTATACAGGAGCCATTAATCATGTTGTAGGCTTAGTATTCTGTTTGATACGATGCAGTCTTAATGCAGCTCCTGCAGTATATCATACTGCCCTGGGAGTGTGTGTAATTTTGATCGTGTGTAAAGTAAGATTAAAGGAAAAACCGAGGGGCTAAGACTTGGATTTAGTCACACTCAACATCAACAAGGCTGTTTCTACATGCCTTCTTATGGGTTGAGAGAAGCACTGATAAGCACTATGCTGCAAATCCCCAGCCACACTGGTTTTTATTTCATTACTGTATTGATATCAGTAGGATTGGAAAATCAACACTCTTATAAATATTTATAGGCTGGATGTACAGTATACTGTATAAACAGAAGTCAATGGAAATATAGTAACCTACAATCATTAGAGACACAACACTGTTCTCTAAGAAATCCAACATTCATGTTCTGTTAGTCCCTCCATAGTGAACTCAGTGAACTTTAAACTCTGTCTTCACTGCGTGTCAGCACCCCGCTTGACAGTAGTAGTGGTGAGTCTCATTTAGAAGCAGCCACAGAGGATGTGTTGTTAGTATGCATTTACTGAGTTACACCCTGCATTTCTTAGAAGCCAGTGTGTCCCAGCTTCACCTCTTGACATTTCAGTGGGACCTGAGATCCAGGTCATGTGTCTGGGACTGCAGCCCTTTGATCCCCAGGGTATAAACTCATCTTGAGGGATTGGGTATAAGCATAATGGAATAAGACACCCCACTAGAGATGTCTGTTGCACAGCGTGTCTAAGATGTGACATCCATGCTTATTGCTGCTGCGGTCTATATTGAATTAAAGTAGAAGATGGAGAACATTTTTTTCTTTCACAGCTTAAGAGACATAAAAAACCCAGGAAGCAGAAACCGATGTCTGGAGTCTGTGTCTCACAAACAAACCTCAAATTTATTGCAGATCATAACCCAAACAGTATATCTGCTTCTGTTTAATGAAACACCTTCTCTGGTTTTAGATTTTTATAATATTTAAAATCTCATATCGGTAAAAGTAACTAAAAAGAATAATTTTGACATGTGAATGCACTCACTGTGGTAAAAAGTGTGCATTTCTATACAAAAATGGAAAAAAAAGTATCATTCTGTTGGAATACCTTTTTAACTTTGAATGTAAGTAAAGAGACAGGTGAGACATTTAGATAAACATATTAGAGTGTGGAATGAAGACCAAATGTATTAATGTTGTTACATTACCAGTGTTGAAAATACAAATTAGGGAGTTTCTTGTCACAGAGATTCTATAGATTTGTTATAAAATGCCACTACTACAGAATACCACTGCTATTATGCTACTTAAAACCACTACAATTTTTTAATGCTGATATTAAAACCTCACAACCTCTAATCCTTTGCTCTTTATTTTGTGTTGCTGTTTTACACTGTTGTCTAGTGTGATATCTTTTGGCAGGAACAATTTCAGAATATTCTGTTAGTGTGTAACAAGTAAGTCTGTAGTCCATGAGTAGATGTGTGTTAGTCAGGGCAGGTGTATTTGTGCCTTCCCTGGAGCTGGACTCCAAGGAAGGGGAAACAACAAAGATTTTTCCATACCTCTTTCTATGATTCTCATCAATTGGCTGATGAAGAGACAGAGGTCTAGGTAAATCAACACAAATGACCAGGATCAGGCAGTTTCTCTGTAACTTACTGTGTATTTGTTACTCTGGTCTTAGTAGGAAAGACATTTACGAAGAACTTCTTAGACAAACGCTCATGAACCTTATGCCCTGCTGTTTCGATTTCATCGAGAGCCTTTCTGATGTCTTCATTTCTCAGCTTGTCCATTATAGAGAAATAGTGTTTTAGGAGTTCCAAAGTCTTCGCTTGTCACAAAAGGGACAAAGTGGCCGGACCTTAGTTGTTTGGGACACAACTTCATCAGGGCGGAAGTAATGCCTTTTTTAAACATGAAACTCTCCATGTGCTTTTAATTGGTTTCTCATCTGTCATATCATTCATATTTGTCTCTAACCATCTGAGGTTGCAGTGCACTATTCCTGTTTTTGTAAAATAAGCATTTTGTTAATGAAACGTTACTACAGCTACATTTTCTCACTTTATTTCACCTATCTCTTCTATTTCTTTTACCTTTCAATATTTTAGTCTTGAACAACTAAAGCGAGAAATCTGTTTCTATCTATTCCGTGGCGTGGTAGGAATTAAATGCCTTTGCATAGCATTGATTTGGCATATGCTATGGTAAAAGTGTAAGTGAACTTACAATAAGGTTGTTCATCAAAGCGCATCATCTAGAACCGAGGAGATTTAATTTCCAACATCTTGACAGGACATTTACGTTAAAGAAAGAGAAGAGTAGGAATGTTGAGTGCTGGACACTCAAAAGAAGTCATGTGATAAAATCAGTTTTAGTAGGTCACGCAGTCAAGTTTGTATTTGCTATCTGAAATGTCATTGTACTTACTTTGCTTACTCATTGCATTAAACTGATATAATCCTGCTCTTTGATGCATATGTGGCCAGGGTGATTACAGCAGAACAGCTGATCCAGCCTTTGGTGAGCTGTTTTCTGGCTTACTGTGTGTGTATTTCAGCACCATGACAAAACCTCCTAAATAACACATAACAATAATACAACACATAGCTTAAAATGACATAGCTTAAAATTTGTACAGCATCACATGTATGTTGAATTAGCTACAGTGTTGATTTGAACCATTTGGTCGCCGTGCTACAGTGCCCCATGAAGCTGCAGATTCTCTCAACTTTAATCATTTCAAATCAATGATTCAAAACATTTAGAAAAAACTGTGTTCAGTGAGTGGTGAAATGAGTTGATTTAAGAATGCTACACAATTAATGCTACAACTGATTGTTAAACAGACTCAATATGTTGTTTTTTCTCACCCTTTTTCAAATGCATCATGAATTTAATTATGGCTAATAAATTAATTAAAATTTCACCCACGCTGTGGTTCTGACCACATCCACTTCATTGTGTCTCTACTTACATTTATGATTTGTGACCTGAGATACTTTAGTAAGATACATTCAATTCAATTCAATTCAATTCAACTTTATTTATATAGCGCCAATTCACAACACAGGTCATCTCAGGGCACTT
>JAUYWH010000013.1:9940898-9951206 GCA_034779795.1 Ctenopoma multispine
AGTAGAGAGGGTGTCTGCCTCCCGAACCTGGGTTGGGAGCTGGTTCCACAGGAGAGGAGCTTGATAGCTAAAGGCTCACAACAGAACACACAGTTCTGTATGCAGAATGTTTTTATGTACTGTTTTTATATAACATTAAGTTAAGTTAACTACACATAAACGTATCATTAAATGATGTTTTAAGCAAAAGAAAACAATAACAGAAAATTGTCAAATGTCATTGTTGTGCGTCGATTATCTGATACAACACAATGTAGAAATATGTGATATGAATGCATAATTTATGATCCTGTTCCTGTCTGTTGTAACTTTGCCTTTTTTTGATTTGTGTTTGTAAGTTAGTGACTGATTACAGCCATCTTTATTTTTTTGTTTTTGTTGATGGAATAAGGGAAATTAAAATAATTAGAAATTGGGGAATAGATGAGGAACAGAAAGCTCGACAGCTATTCTGGCTGAAGAGTGGGAGAATAAATATTTCTCTTTACTTAATTTTGACATTTAAATGCAGGGCAGATGTTTGACAATGAACACACACTCTAACTGATTGATTACTGATTGAAAACTGTTTTTGTTGTGGCATTTCTGAAAGTTTTATTTTTATTTTTTTTACAATAGACTAACATACAACTTTGCAAATATTTTAAATCTGTGTGAGACAAATAGTTTTTCTTTTACAACTCACTGTAAAATTGTTAGGAACATCAGCTGTGGAGCATGTACTTCAAAATAGATGTCCAAATGGTAATGACTGCTCTCACACTCTCTGTCCCTGCAGGTTAGCAACACTCCAGCGTGCATTCGAGCACTTACAAAACTCCTGTACTGCCCTTTTTGTCAGGGCATGCCAGCAGTTAAACCATGTAAAAACTACTGCCTGAATGTCATGAAGGGCTGCCTGGCTAATCAAGCTGATCTGGATCCAGAGTGGAACCAATACATTGGTAAGTGTTTTCCAGTTATTTTCCTGGGTCCTGTTTTGTTAATTCACATCATATCGTTATGTTTTTGTATATTTTTATGCCCGGACGTATGGCTTTTAATTTTGGTTAAATGGGTAGCAGTGACACAGAAGCACCAAAAGCATGTTCCATCATTTTAGCACCAACAATAATGTGATATTTCTAATACAAGTGTTCACATTCTCCATTACCCTACTCTTATATTTGTTGATTTACACAGTGATGTATTTTAATAGCAGACTGAAGCCACGTGGTTTGATTCAATAGGATTTAAACTGTACCAATAATAGTAAGTACTAGTACAGCAGTAAGCTGTAAAGGTTTGAAAGCTTAAACCATACAGTCTATAGCATGAAATGAAATGCACAGACTTGCACAGAATACACAGAGAATAGGATTTTTATGGGTGAGACTGACAATAGCTACTAGCTTCCCATCACAGAGAATAACTGGATTTCATTTTAATATCAGAAATACAGCTTGTAGTTCACACATTTTTCTGTTATGTTCATGAAAGAGTAAAGTGTTAAAATATAAATACTTTGGTTTCTTTGAAGCACGTTTTATGCACGCAAAAATAAAAAGATAAAGACATTTTTAAAAAGAGATTGCTTGTGTCAAAACGTTTAACTCGTAAGGCTGCAGGATTAATAAGTCAGCGTGTTGTACAGTTTGACTTTCTATTTTAAGAGAGGTTACAGCTGGAGCTGTGTTGTTATCATGTTTTGACAACATCAGTTCCATTGACACACACTGGGCCTTTGGATAAGAAGGTTCTCTATTTGTTGCTCTTCTATCAACATTTTGCTGCATGAAAAGATTTTATTCATGAGATTCTGGTCTCCTGCTGGGCTAAATGGGGACTTGTAATAGGGCAGAAATGCACGGTGGGGAGTGTCAAGTTTGTGAAGAGAAGTTCGGTGGGAACTTGCTCACGTCAGAAACAAAGAACACAGACATGAGTATGATATTTACATATTTATTTCATATTTTATAGAACCTACGCAGATGATGGCTCCTGCCATCATCCTGTAGGACCGAACTAAAGCAGTGACAGTAAAACCGTGACAAGGCTGTAATGGGAAACTAATGTAAAGGAGCTGTGTTTGTTCCTTGCAACCCTGTGGCAATCACTGAAATCCCAACACTCAAAACATAAATTGATTAACTGAGGACTCAGTTTTTACTAAGAAGCTGGAAATTTGCTGGAAATAAAGTTCTGGTCCCGTGTTGTGCTGTGATTGACAGCTTTTTGGAGAGCTGAAATCACTGAAAGATTTGATCATATCTGTCTAATGGTAATAATCATTTTAAAAAAGCTTTATTCCTATCTAGGCCTATTTACAGCAACAGATAATACCCGTTTTTAAAACAACACATTTTGTGCTAGCAGCTGAACCATCAGTATAGCCGCATCTTCACTGTCAGTAGTATTTTCAATACATTCCTCCCATTTCTGTATTTAAATATGAAAATACATCTTACAGTATGCAGTTTAAACAAGAGAACCACTCACCCTTGATTTTAATTAGGATCTCCAAGACCACCCATATTGCACACTCTGCCTACTCCCTACTGTGTTTCATCACCTACAGGCTAAAGATGCTTGAACTGCATTTCACTGCTATGTTAAGTGATATTTGATTACTGTGGAGCAGAAATACTCACAGCAGCAGAGGCCTCATATTTATGCTTCTTACCAACTGTCTCAGCAAACAAGTGTCTATTTACACATGTTGCCGTTTCAGTGCAACATAGGCAACACTTTGCACTCATACGTCTATCTACCTGATGAATTTACCTCTAGCATTTACTACCTTGGCTCATTTGATGCTCCAGAGAAAATATTAGGCTTTTTGTCCTACTCGATTGACAGTTTTCCTTACCAGCCACTCGTTATCGCTGGCATTCAGCCATTATACTCTGGGCATGTAGTGTACAACCAGACTGGCTAAGCTTGTGACCTTGGAGCAGCTGCACAAAGTTTTTAGTTAGTATTTTTGAGAGCAACTGGAACTAAATGGACCAGTGAACCAAAACAATGAGCATCTCAAAGAGGGTAAAATCTACAAAAGAGTTTGAGTGAGTCTTGATTCTCAGTGGGATCTGCAGCTCATACAGAAATGTTTACATTTCAGTTATTTGGTTCCTTGATATTATCAAAAATATCTTCTAAAAAGACTTTTTAACATTTTATAATATACAGATTAACCAAGATTATATACCATACTACAATGAGAATGTATTTCTGTTACTAATCTAAATTAAATTAGAAGTAAAATGTGTAAGTCTGTTTTAGTGGCCTGAATGTCTGTGTTCAACAAAAGTAGAGCAGAGCAACATCACTCAGCGGCAGGAGAAATGGCATGACTGACAGATGTGGGTTTGTGCCACATAGAGGTGTAGTAGAATTTAAGTCCACATTAATGAACTCTACCAGCCCCTTAATACCTGAAGGAGCACATACAGATCCATGTATACTTAGTTGTACTTTCTTGTGGTGAGTCATTTTGTCTTACAGCGGATCAGAGTATTCTCACATGAGCATGGAGCAGGAGAAGAACCACCCACAACAGACAATAAAAACAAACACTTCTCTGCAAAAGCATTAACTGGTGCAGATTCCTACAATCACACAAAGCATTCATTGTACATCTCACAGTATTTTAAACATACAGTAGTTTGTTAAATAAAAAAATAACTAAATAAAAGGCTAAGAAAATGTTATTATTATTTATTTATAATAATTATATATACAATTTGGTCTGTCACTGGGTGAGAGGCGCAGTACACCCAGGTTTTTCACTCTATCACAGGGCTGACACAGAGAGACCGACAACCATTCTCCTACGCACAAATAAACCTAACTGCATGTCTTTGGACTGGGAGGAAGCCAGAGTACCTAGAGGAAACCCATGCAAGAATGGGGAGAACATACAAGCTCCAAACAGAAAGCCAACTGGATTCAAAGCCATGTCCTTCTAGCTATGAGACAACAGTGCAACCAGTACACCACTGCACCCCAATTTAAATTTTTGATTAATTTTATTATTATGTTTAAATGTGTGGAAATATTTAGATGATTTTCAATTTAATTGCATTAATGCATCATTTTATCTCAATATATTTTACAGTTAAACTTTTATTTAGCCCAACTGCATATAGGCAGACCATTGTAGAGTATCTCACAGGCTTATTATAGATATTTTACAACAAAAGCAAGTTACTTTTCAAGTGGTTGGTGATCTTGGGACAGTGAAACTTACTAAGAGCTGACAAAGTTATTTTCGCTCCATTTTCCTATGCTGGCTCTGTAGTCTGTGTTGTCCACGTCTCTCAGAATCCCTCCTGAAATCAGAGCTCGGTTTGTCTTTTTTCCCAGTATAATTTTCTGTTTTTTTGTTGTTGTTTTTTCAGCACAAATTTGACTGCTGATTAGTGTGCATATTTGTTTTGAGAAAATACGTGATTTGTGTTATTGTCTACTGCCAAAACTTTCAGTCATTACATTAAGTATGTTGCCCACGCTCTACTCTGAAATCTGTGATGTGTGGTGGACATAGTCCTTAAGTATGAGCTGTCCAGTCTTTGAAAGTTTTAACTTGTCTGTTGTGTTCTCACGTTTTCTCTAAACCTATTTCTTTACTTTTGTACATATATTAAGATCCTAATAACAAATGCAACAAGACACAAAAATAAGTAAAATACAATATCTCACTATTTCATATCATCCCAGTGCTTGTAAATGATTTGTCCATTTTTTCTCCCACAATACAAAGACATGCCCTTACATGTAGGTTAACAGGTGACTCTAAATAGCCCACAGGTGAGAATATGAGTGTGAACGGTTGTCGGTCTCTCTGGATGTCCCTGTGATAGACTGATGACTTGTCCAGGATGTACTCCGTCTTTTGCCCAGTGATAGCTGGGATCAGCTCCAGCACTACTGCAACCCAGTTTAGGTGACAGCTGGATGGATATTTTTACCAGTTATATTGATATACATATTTTCTTGATTAAGTTAAATGTTTCCAGTAGCTGGATTTAATTTCTATTTTTACCAAAAAAACAGCAATAATTCTTGAACATTTTATAAATTATTATACGGTATTGTTGGAACTGCTTGAACTTGAGGATTTTCTGTGTGTTCTGCTTTATATTTCAATTTAGCGGTCGCCTAGAGCGCCACTTGCTGGATGGGGAGCAGCTTCAAGCCTTCAAGCTTGCTCGTCAGTCGCGAGTTTACAAGCTCGTTTTTTAGTGTAGTTACTTATTCGGGCTTTGCTATGTGTATGTATACCCCTCATGATTCTCTCTCAGCCCTCCACAATAAAGTGATATGTAACGGTTAGTTAGTTAGCCTTCTCCAGCCAGCATCTGTCCGCCCGAGCCAGCCAAAGCACCCCTTGCAACTCTGTTGCGTGAAAACGCTTTCTGGCTCAACACTGGCACGCGACCCCTAGGGTTAGGCTTAGATTTAGGTTAGGAATGACTCGCTCTCGGGGTGGCTGGGGGGTCCTAGGTTGACCGCCTAAGACACCAAAATGGGTCAAGACAGCTCTGTGTTTCAGGTTTGCACAGGACATTTTAGAATCTGGCTTATTATGGCATTTTTCAGCTGTATATTTTCTGATAATCTGTAAGAAGATACAAATCACTAGTTGTGTGTATTGTATATGGTAGTTGTGTATTAGTAGAATATATTTAAAAACTAAATGAAAAAATCTAGAGCCACAATCTGTAGAATAATTGTAACAAAATAAAACACTGCAGGTCTACTATTGATGTTACTTTGTTGTTTTTTAAACCCTGTAATGTACAAAATTGGTTGCTAAGAAACGGGTTCCATTCAACAATCAACAAAGTAAACAGGGCACCATCACAAGCTGTTACAGCATATCTGTTAATGACAGCTTCAACACGCCAACCCTGTCTGCCAGACTGTTTTTAAATCTATTTGTATTGCAATATTAATCTCCTTCTATTCTTCAAAACCACTTTCTCTGTCCGGCAGATAATTAAGAGACACCGTTCAACTTACCTGCAATTCTTTAAAGTCAAACACACTTTGTGATATAATGTGTTTGTGACTCAGACTGCTGCTTGCTTACACAAACAAACATATATTTATATATATATTTACATGTACTTCACTAACAGAGAATAAAATCTGATGAATTTGCTTTTCTGCCATTAATCCTGGAACAGCATTTATTCTGTCTTCATCAGAACTCTTGTCAATTGGATATTTGTTCCTCTGTGTAGATTAAATGCCAGTTCTATATCTTGTGACTCTGGCATTTCGTGGTCATTATAGAAAGAAAGATTTTCAATTAGCTTAAGGACTAACCACAAAAATGATATTGACTTGGTTCTCTGTGTTAAATTGTCAGAAAAGCTTGTTCTACACTGACAGGCAAACTAATATAATGCCATACATGACTAGTAAGCTAATATGAAAAAAGACTATCACTATGGACATGTTTTGTTGTTGACACATTTGTTAGTTATCTTTTACTAACATATAACAATTACCTAAAATGGGTTATATCATCTCTCTGAAGAAGAATAAGAAGCTTAGGCTTGAGAGACATTGGGAAAAACACCTGAGAGCCCTACAGAGCTCAGATAGATTTGAAGCTAAGATATTCATCTTGATTCCTGTGGCATCCATTCAAGCCAACATCATACCTGCTCCACTGACCAGAGAAGACAAGATATTGGGGAGGCGAAAACTAATCCAACCAAAGAGTGAGAAATCCTTTAAACCTCACGGCTGTGCCTCAGATGGCAATGATTTTCCCCTGCAACAACTTCTCACTGCACAACTCAACTTACCTGAAAAAAAACCCCTGTGATTATATAAATTTCAACTTGTGACAGAACTTGAACATAAATGTGGCATGCAGTTCACATTAACCATGGCCTCACCTTCATTTGTCTATGGTGTGAGTGTGAGGCAGAAAGGGACTGCTGTGAGGCGCGCTATAACAGATGTGTGTATGGAGAGTAGCTGCAGGGCTATAGATT
This sequence comes from Ctenopoma multispine, assembly GCA_034779795.1. Classification (NCBI taxonomy): domain Eukaryota; kingdom Metazoa; phylum Chordata; class Actinopteri; order Anabantiformes; family Anabantidae; genus Ctenopoma; species Ctenopoma multispine. The sequence continues at coordinate 9,947,891 of JAUYWH010000013.1, forward strand.
CCTCAGAATTGTTTCTAAATCGGTTTGCCAATTTTCTCCTTCTGTACTTCACTTTAACAGTGTAAGGAACTAGTTCATGTTTCACATTTTTAGAGGTTTCACTTTGACATTCTAGTTTTTTTAAATGAATTATTTATAACTGTACAATAAATGATGGAAAAATCACCATCCTTAATAACATCATTCCTGTGTATTTGTATTCTATATGTTGTATTCAGTATTCATGTGCACTTTAATGAGGAGCTCTTGTGTGTTTGCACCACTAACAACCATAGATCAAAAGTTCTTATTCATGTGTTTGTTTTGTTTGCCCCAAAGCAAGAGATTAGTAAGACAAGCAAATAAAATAGGGTAATGGATTTAAATTTAAAACACAAGCTAAATGTAGGTTCAAAAAGTACTATGTCAACTTTAGATACATCAGTCATGCATTGCCATATTACATTCATTTGAAAAGGTGCTTGGCGTGGAACTAATATAGCTTTAGATCCAGAGGGTCATCTAATTTATAAAGTTAATATGAATTATTTCTTCATTCTGCAACTATGATCATAACATAAAAACGTAGAGAGCTAGATGTATGTTTATGTATTTCTTCCCTAATGTTACACCTAATTAATCAACTTTAAATAAATCATATACTAGATTAATTGTCTCTGCTTGGTAGCTAGTCTGTAATCCATTTGTTCCTAGAGTACAACAACAAATAATTGCTGACTTCTCACCATTCTGCCCCTGAAGGCAGGACTTGCTCAGTTCATTAATTATGAAAACAGATGCTAATTACTGTATTTTTAAGCAGTGTGTTGCATCTATTCGTGTACATGCATTTAAAAATCACATTTAATTATCTGTGTGCAATTCGATGAGATTAAGAGTGGGATTAGATTTGAATCACAAAAAAATAGCTGAAGCACTGAACTGCTGATGAACAGCTGTCAGTCTGTTCACCACACCTGAGATCTCTACTGTGAACATAATCAGGACCCACACGTCAAATCCCCTGGGACACATTGAGCATTACACTTTCTGCATAAATCACTGGATATGTGTTTTAAGATGATCAGGTTGACAGTGTTTACATGTCTTTGTGCTGTTTAAAAACTCTTCTGGTTGGGTATCTTTTTTGTTGAAGAATGTTCTGATGCAGGCTGTTTTTAACCATTTTTGTTGTTATTTATCAGATCATCTACACAAATTGATGTTTTCTTCCTCTGAGGTCATTTGAATATCAGTCACATGCTGTGGTGATGAATATAGTCCTCTGCAGTTTACACCCCATGTGTCATTATAATTTTTTTATGCTGACAGGCACCCTGTGATAGAACCCTTCTTCCCGCACCCTCACAATATTCACATTGAGAGTTGCAGTTAGTTTAAAGTCATTATTAAATTGATTGGTTGTTGCATATTTGCAGTTTTGTTACGTTGGTGTTTACAAGCTGGTACTGTTCTTTGGACAGGAGTGTCACCACACTAGAAGTGATTTGTATTGATCCTATCTCCTCATTTAGTTTTAATTAGGTGATTTGTTTCACTTGGTAACTGGAGCCAACCACAACCCCACTGTTTATGAACATTCAAGCCAGCAACCCGTCCATCGCTATGTGAAAAATTCCTCATGAATAAAATATTGACAAGAATGAAACCTTTCCTCACACTCTGTGTATGGGCAACTCATGGCTGAAAATCATAAATCACAAATAGGCCGAAATACTGTCTGCTCAAAAGAATGATGATGAAGAATTCAAACGATGATAAATCTCACCTCTTTACACTTTTCTGTAATTAAGACAAACTTACAGTATACTCCTCTCACACCTAAAGAGTGACAGAGGTCAACACAAATCATCCAACCAGGGAACCTCCCCCCAAATAGAGTTGAAAATGGCCCAGAAGACAGTTGGCTTCAATTAAACAGGAATTTACTTCAGTGTTATTAATGTTTAAAATAGTGTTAATTGTCTCTCCAGTAGATCTCACAAAGGAATCAAATACTGCACTGAAAGAGCTGAACCTTATCTCTGTTTGGCACTTACAGTATGTAATGCACTGTAGTTCCAGATGCAGTTGCACACTTAAGTCTCAGCGAATGCTGATGACCAGTCGTTAAGCTGTTACAATTACTGTTACAGTCTTCTGTGAAATAATCTGAGGAAGTATTGAAAAAGAAAACAATTAAGTAAAATACTTCTTTACAAGTAAAAGTCCTGCAGTGAAAATCACAAGTAACACTATGTACAGTATAATTAAAAAAATGTATTAATGTTAAATGCATTACATGTTTTGAATGAAAAATGAATCAGGTCTAACTAGTTTCAGTCGCAGCGTATTTTCCAGTGCAGATACCACATCTATATGTGCAGTATTTAAAATCTGGAGCCTCTTTTGCATCAAAGCTGATTAATGTATTTCCATATTTATGAGTTGAAATAATTATTATCCAGCATGTCACTGATTTCTGTTATGTACAGATTTCTTGATGAGCCTTTATGCTGTGCTTTTCTGCATTTTGTATCATCAAGGATTCATTAGATGACCTTCAACAATAAGGAACACAGAACAACATATAACATTTGTTTTATGTCTATTAACTCTTATATTGTGCAATCAGAGATACAATGGATTGAAAATTGGAGAGCTTGAACTCCAACAAGCAGTTGCAAATCTTTGGTATTTATTTGGCATTTCAGCTCCCCGAACCAACAACTCAAGATGCTTAATTGAGTATGCAGAATTCTCATATGAGTAATGAGCTTTTTTTTTCTTCTTGGATGGGGTTCAGTCCATGATATATTGTCAAAAGCAAATTAGAGTCATGTGAACCTGCAAACTAGTTGTAGTTTCCGTTCTATTAATGTTTCTCAGCTCATTCTTGTGTGAGGTCTGAATTTCCAACAGAAGTGATTTAGAACAGTAAAGCTTTAAAAGCCATTTTACCAACATCTCTGGAGTTGAATGGATTTATAATGGTTGCTTGCACTGTCTAATCTTTGTGGCTTGTTTCAACACCCATGGGTGGAAGGTTACAAAAGTACTAAGTTCCATTCTAAAAAAAAAACAAAAAAAAAACACACACACACAAAATCTCATGTACACTGCTTAAATTTGCTAATATTACACAGAAAGTCTGATATTGCAGAGAACATTTGTATTTTTACATTTGTAAAACACAGGTCATTATGCACCTCATTGTTTGACCTTATAATTTAAATTAAAACATTTTCTATGTTGTAGATCAGTGTTTTTCAACCACTGTGCCGCGGCACACTAGTGTGCCGTGAGAGATCGTCAGGTGTGCCGTGGAAAATTATCC
>JAUYWH010000013.1:9954369-10056133 GCA_034779795.1 Ctenopoma multispine
TATACATATTATTATGTAATATTATCAATTACATTGACAGAAAATGACAACCTCATGGTGGTGGTAGGGGAAAAATGTGTCAGATGTGTTTTACCTATGGAAGAGATGTCATAGGATCAGCACAATATTTAGGATTAATCCTGTATACTTCAACAGATCATCGAAAAAAATCCACAGTGCAAATGTGGCTAAAATTCCTCTAATATCTTTGTAAAAAGTAACTAAAAATGGTTTCACGTTTTATATAAAGTGATAAACCCTGTACTATAGGTTCCTAGGCAACACTGCATGAAGACAATATTTTACATTATCACAGGCTCTGGTGTTGTTGTCACATGGTTACAGCAGAGCATTTTATGTTTAATAGGGATCTTCTAATTTAATATTCATGAGTGTGTTTAAGGTAAGGCTATTTTCCACAGCAGAACAGAGGAGCTCTGGCAGGACTATTATGATGCTCCACAATCACATGCCACCAAGCTGGCAGTAGTTGTTATGCACACCTGACAGAGGATACTTTTTATTATGTGGAACAAGTCCTCCAATATTAACAACCATATACTGTAAGATGTCCCCTCCCTGATATGACCCATACGATAACAGGGCCCCTATGATGGCAGGTGTAGTAGACCTTTGTCATTGTTACAATAATAAACAAAAGATTAAGCTTATGAAATAGTTACCAATCCAGCCACCTTTACATTTTCAATCTCCCTATGACATCGCCTGACTTGCTCATTTGGTCCTTTGGTTACTTCATCCACTAAAGATGTAACTATGAGTCATAATATGCTGCTTACACACATGACCCCATGGGTTGTTTTCAGGGAAGGACAATGACAACCAACATCACTGCCAGTCTGGCCAACGCTGTCTCCTAAAGATTATGTTCCTGTGCAGATGGCAGGTGTATACCGTGCAGATGCATGTATATTATCATGAATCAGACCGCATATTTGAGGCCAAAGTCCCGCAAGCGGTAGGGTTAGGCAAGAGAAGTACTTAAGTTTGTGTCCATTAATCCAGCCCACAAGCTTTCTCTGACCCAGTGTTGTGAACCCAACCATAAAAAAACTTTAATAATGTTGGAGACACATATCTGGAGGTTGAACCACAACATTGGATGTTTTTGCAGAAGAGATAAAAGGCTGTTGTAAGTTAGATATTTCAGTGGACAAAAATACCTGCCTGTCTACATTTCATTGATTTGATTTCATTTGTAACTTCTCATTTACGCTAATTGTGAACACATGATCATTATGTTAGCAGATAAAATGTTTGTGATTGCAGTTTAGAAACATGATTTTTAGGAGGCTGGGTTGGTTGTGGTGATCATGGAGAACATTCATAGAGAAATTCATCTTCTTCATGAATGTTATATGAAAGTGAAATTATAATTTTGAACAACCTTTTATAATTGTATAGGATAAATTCTTTTTATTACTATTTAAATACAATTCAGATAAATACTTTAAATGTTAAAGCTTTTTTAACATTATGTGGAAATGTTTTCAGTTGTGTGTATGTGTTGAACCAGTGTATGCTTGTGTGTCTGTGCATGTATTTGTACGTTTAAGGGTTTTTTTTTTTGATCAGGACAAAATGTGACTAGGGGACAACATGCATTTTGTCCTTTCCATTTTTAAACTGTTTCATATAGCACCATTAGTTGGTTGACTGAACCACAGATGAGCTATGCTTTACAGAATCTAAATTACACTAGAGCCATTTTTCATCCTGTGGAGCTCTTCACAGGCAAAGAGCCATAGATGGGCCTGTTCACTTTCCTTATTTGTCCTTGTCTGCTGGAGGTTGCCGCTGGCTGACATAGCCTGAATTTAAGTGGACATCAATCTCGATAAAGCAGTAGAGTCCAGAGTAATATAACTTTCTTTTTTTTTCGTTTATCTAGACAACACAAATAAGTACATTTCACATCACAAACTGAAACTTTAACCTTTAATGTGAAACAAAAATATTTAAATCATGCTGTGGTTTCACAGCACTGAGTCTTTTAGGTTTCCATGTCAGGATGCGACAATGCACAGTCTGTAAAAACAGTCTTTAAAAACAACAGTTTTTAAAAACCTCAGTTGAGAATAGGACAAAATGCCTCTATTTGCATGGCTGTGTCGTGATGATAACAAGATTTCCTCCGGCTGGCCAGTGGCCTATCTCAGTGCTGCAAAAGTGATACAGGGAAAATTTGGCTGAGAGTGGCAAGCAGGCCACAGCGGACTGGACTTCATGCACTCTTCGTAAATGAGAGTCATTAATTCTCTATGTAGGTAGAGTTTTTCACATGCAGTGCAGCATCTCACATGGGACAAAGTCAGACCCTGGCCTGACACAAACCCATTCAGCACCATTTCTCCATGTCTTTCTTCTTCCCTTGACGGTGTCTCCTTTCCCTCAGTTATGGAGGGAAAGCTGATGAAAGTTCTGTTTCTTGAGCCCATCTGATAAGTTGCAGATAAGTCACCAGTGTTGACACTGGAGGCACTCTTCTTTTTTTTTTTTTATTATGAAATATGTGTTTCTACCACTTAGCTCCCCTGACCTAAATTTAAGCTCCTGCTTGAGTTTAAATGTTTTTGTAAATTGAGCAGCCATATATGAGGCACTCAAGTTAATTTAGATTACAAATGTATTAGTTAGTTAGTTGTTAGTTGTATGGCAAAGTCACATTTAAAGTATGTAAGGAAGTGCCACAAGAACAAAAAAAGGAAGCATTCATCGTTAATTGCAGTTTATCAAGAAAAACATTATGTCAGCTGATCAGCATCAATGCCAATAGCCAATTAGTAGCAAATCTTAATTTTCCACTTGATTTCTCTGCAGGTGCAGGTTTCTTCTACACTTCCACCATATGGTTGCACAGTGGTGCAATTGAAGGTCTACTGCAGAAAATCCTTTGGCACTGTTGTGCAGTAGTGGGCATATTAAAATCTCAGCGAGCATCACAGGCTATTTGCAGTCCACAGTGTAAACAAACAGAAGAGCTCTTCAAAGGCTCAGACTCTGACATAATTGGAAAGGAAATGGAGAAAGAGTCAAACTAATGTTTCCCGACTCTTTTTGTCTGCCATTAGTGATCTCAGATCCCAGAAGAATGAAAAGCTGGACTGTTCTTTTATCAAAGAACTGGAGTGTACTCTTTTTCATGTACAGTATTTGTTTTCTTTTCCCCCTATTAACTGTTTGGCTACAGTTTGAATTTGAATGTTTCATTTATTTTTCTTTTCTTCATCTTTTCAGTTAACATCCATGATTTTCATTTTCACACCGGTTCACCTCTTTTCATCTGATCTCTAGAGTAATCTGTGTCTTTAGAGTCTCAAAATAAATTATACTGTTCTCTTATGGGTGGGGTCATGAGAGCACCAACAAAAATATATGATGTTATTTTAAAATAAGCTGCTCACTGTATTTTAGTTCAGATTAAATAAACAGTTAAGGCACTTGCAAACAAGTCACTGTTTCACTAAAGTCCCCAAAAGATTGGATGAACACATTTAATAAGGAGGTAATTGATGAAGAAACCTCTTCTGACAGACTGACTAACTACCCTCTCCAGGTTCTGGGACTTGCTTAATTATGAGTTAGTGGTTAAGTGATGTCCAGCTCCCGGTGGCACTCCATTCAAATGCAGAACTGCCATTACGCAGACTGTGACACATTAACATATAAATGCCGTGGGGCTGAAAGCACTATAGCAGTGCTTCATGGCACTATCAATTAACTCACTTATCCTCTGAAGGGCTGCCCAACTAATGTGAGCTACTGTGAATTCTGCATCTTTATAGTTGTAAATTCTTTGAATTCAACACATTTTTTAAGCGATTAGAGGTGTTTATCGAAACCAATGAAAACAAATAGACTCTGTGAAGATTAAAATGGAAAGTGTCTCATGTTCAGCAAGACCTTCTGGCTTGTGTCCATGCAATGATATTAATGAGCCATTGACCTTTTAGTATTCACTGCCGGCAGCCGATATAAATAAAATCTTGGCTTTCAAAAGTTATATTAAATAAATGACTCATCAACAGTAACCGTGTATGCAGCATTAAAAAAATGTTGGCTTGATTGAATTGATCTACATAAAAATTTAAAGTGTGTGTTGGTTGACTTTGACAGTCAACTTTACTGTGTTGTGAAGCAAAGACACAATAGTTTGAAACTATAACCTTTAGCAAAAGGTTACATTAAAAGCTAAGAATTATTTTCAATATAGTTTAATTTCATTATCAACATTTTTAGTTGAGTAATTTATCGGTTGGTCTTTTCAATTTCAGAAAATAGTGAACAACGTCCTTCACTGTTTCTCAGTTTAAAATTAAATTTCTTTTTTCATCTGACCAACAATCTTAAATTTGAATGTATTCACAGTACAGTAATAGGAAACAGATAAGACCAGCAGAATATTACACCAAACATAGAGAAGCTTCAAGTACACACAGCTGAACTGATCCACAGCATAGCATGGAAGCATTCAGGGATAGTTTGCTGATTGTGTTTCCGCATTTTCAGTGAATTTCTAAATGTGTAGTGAATGTTGTTCCTCCTGCTTGTATTTTCTTAAGTTGTAGTGCACTGTGTCCTTTCTAGTACTATTAATATTGAACCCTTCCATATCAGAAATGACAGGAATGCTTCACTTGGCATTTGAACAGCACCACATAATACATCTTACTAAAAATATTGACTTAAAGTAGAGATGGTGAGTTACATTCCCATTCAATCATTTTCCAAGTAGCTGAAAATCTTGGCAAAAATTGCTCTAGCGAAGGTTATTTTGTGTTTGAGTGCTTAGCCACACAAAGTGGAAGCCAGTAAAAAGTGTTTCTTTAAATGAATCTGTATCTATTTGCACCTCTTCTATCCAACACCCCACCTTTTTTTTTTTACCTTCTTTATGACAGATGCCATGCTGCTGGTGGCACAGAGACTGGAGGGACCTTTCAACATTGAATCTGTCATGGAGCCTATTGATGTCAAGATTTCAGAGGCCATCATGAATATGCAAGATAACAGTGCCCAGGTTACCTACAGGGTATGTCAATTAGCTTTATCCCTCAGAGAACAAAAGTAGCACCTCAGACAGATTGCTGATGTCCAGCTTCTCACAAACTGAAGAGTGAGTATGCAGGGAGCTTGTTGTGAGCCATACCGGACTGTGACTAAGCTGTGTAGTACAACATGTTCTAATTATGTCCAAGTTTAGGTCTTGTATTTGAATTATATGTTTCAGTGTGGTCACATAATCTTAGTTCAACTAACAGTAGTTAATGTGTTTCCTGAGTTTTACTGCATTTTTCTTTTCCCACAAAATTGTAGGCAGAAAGGGGAAAAAAAATAGGTGGTTGTGAAGACTTTTTTCTGCCTGCACGGTTTTGTATGTCTGTTCTCATTCGAAACTAAATGTTTGGTTGGCTTTCCCATGCAACAGATGTAGTTTTGTTTATGGTTTAAATATATGTGGTGTTTTCCCAAACGCCTGTAAAAACTTAACTTTGTCATCTTAAATGGCATTGGTCACGGCTCCTTGTTGAATCACCTATCAACACGGCTACCTCAACTTGACGTAGAGCACTCTCACACCGATAATGTGGGGGAATGCTTCACAAGACCTAAACAAAACAGTATGTTTTTTCCTATTTTCCGTATCCAAAGTAATTTAAAACCCTGACACTTGGGTGCCCATGTTTTTGTGATTGCAGGTTTTTCAAGGCTGTGGTGAGCCAAAACCCGCAGGAATGAGTAGGTCTGCCCGTGGTGTTTCGGATGTGTTCAATGCCCGCTTCAGGCCATACAGCCCAGAGGAACGGCCTACCACTGCAGCTGGCACAAGCCTAGACAGACTGGTAAGGACAGCCAATGCTGCTGTTTTCAGGCAAGACACTGCTTCTGTGTAAACATCATTTGTCTTTCTGACTTGACACTGTTGATTAAAGCTGGTGATTTGCCATCGTAAGCCCCCGGAGCCGGAAATTAATTCTTTGTACTTGTCCTCCATTCAAGCTCCTCTATCGATTTGTGTTTGTTAACAAATCAACAGCTCTACCCCAAGAGGGCAGTGGAAAGTGTGGTGCACTGTGTTCAATGCCCTTCTCATCTCTGTGTACTTAGAAAAACAGAAAAGGAGCGGATGAAAGAAGAGACGGATAGATTTTGTGAGGCTGACCATATCAATTGTTTGCTGTAATGCACACCTTTATTTTCTATAAGATTAGCTGATGTTTGTTGGATTGGATCTTGATACATAGATTTCCATTTCAAACCGCATTGAAACCTAAAATGTTGCATCAGGGTAAAGGTTAACGTGGAGCTGACAGCCACAGTGCACTTCCTTTCTCCCCTCTAGCCTTTTCAGAATGAATCTTCTCAAACTGTGTCTCACTTGTGGTGGTATTTAGAGCTTTTTATATCAGAACACCCCGAGAATTGTTGGTCCTTTAAAAAGTACCAAATTTATGAAATGAGTTCAGTAGAACAGCAGTCTCTCTACATAGTCTTTAAAACAAGCAATATCATGCAGCATCCGAGTGCCTTGTGTCGGGTTAACGATTTTGATGATTTCATTAATGAATACATAATTAGAAAAGCAGCTGTTTTTCCATCTGTCTTTTGGAATCCTACAGCAATAAATTAGCTATTTGTTTTATTCAATATTAATTATATGTTTCTGCACAATCTAACTCATTCTTCACACGTTTGATGTCTTATATACAGCAGCTGCCTTTTTAGCTTTGTGTGTCCGTCAACATTTTCTCCCACCTACACTGAATTAATTAAGACTTTCTGTTCCCCTGCCTTTATGCTGCAAACCAGAGGATTGTTTGGGATGCGATGCAACACAGTGTAAGGTTCCGTTTTTTTATACTAAGTTTAGTGTTTTGTTTAGTTTTGTTCGTTTGTTTGTTTTGGGACTATTTTATGTTTTATGCATTATGTCTGTAAGAAAAATATCTGTCTTTATACATAGATGCAAATGCAAGACTGCCTCCTAAGATAGGCTTATAGAGATTAACTGTAAGCAAGCATTGTGACCTGTTAATCTCAATGGCATGTAGTAGCTGGTGTGCAAATTTTCAGTCATAGCCTCATAGTATTTTCATCTCACATGGGATTCAGCGTCACGTACTGTCTTTGAATTGCTATGAAGGAACATATTTCCATTAATGTAGCAGGCTCTCTAATGCAGGAACTCTTCACAGGTTGATATTGGCCAATGTTGTTAATTATTATGGCATCACAGTATCAGCTGTTAAACACCATATTTTACAGCTGAGTTGCTAACACCACAGGAATTGTTGAACGCATGCCATGGTGTCTTTAGCTAGTGACGATTTCTCTCTAGAGTTCTAACATGAACTTTTGTCAGCCGCCAAATCTATTCCAGACACATTCCAGTCCAAGACCCTCATTGGCATAGCTAATAGAGTCAGCTCCTCAAGGAAGCCAACCAATCAGCAGGTGACCTGTGCCGTCAGAGCTGGCAGAGGGGAGAGCTGTGAAGAGTTGATGGGGGAGTGTTGCAGCCAGCATCTGCTCTAATGAAACAGGGACATGGGGGCTTCAGACTGCTTAGAAAAAAAAACTACAATATTAGCCTGCTCAGTGACAGGAGCTTTTATTTGATGTACGATAACTAGATCAGTGTACCTGAGCAGAAAATTCCATTATCAGCATCAGTGTGCCCCAAGGAATCTGATCATAGTGGCCACAGGAAGCTGCAAATCACAACACTCCTGTAATCTGCTGTAAAAGGTGTTGTCTGGCTTATGCAAAGAAAAAAGAAATGCTTTTAAACACTTTCAGGTTTCAGCTAAGAATCAAACTTTACTTTCCATAGATGAGAGGTTCAATGTGCCTTTAAAAAAATACCTGTCTGTGGAGACTTTTCAGCCACACAGATCATGGCTATTGGTTGGCAACGTCTCTCATGAGAAAGGCTTCTTTGGAGCAATGCTTTTTGCAATGTGTATATTAAGCTTTACTGACTCATAGTAAAATATATTAAACCTGTGAGAGCTGACTTCTGACTTGAGTAAACCCCAGCTAAACAATGTACACATTTTAAACCATTGCCAACAGCTACAGAACATTCATTTGGAGTTGTGTTTCAGGAAATATTCACTATTTTTAAGTATGCTTTCCAAAAAACCAAGAGGATTGGCTGAACAAATCAGAAATGCTTGGCAGAGCTGAGGCTCAGGTGATAATTCTGTTTGGTTATCATTGAGTGGCTCCATTCACATAAATAAGTATTGATTATAACTGACTATAAAATACTTTCAGTCAGTTTATCAGCAGCACTAAGCTAAAACCTCTTCAGTCAATTACAACAGTCTTCAGTTTTTCATGTAGGTGATAATGTTATGATAATTCCATTTTTGTTTACTTGATTTGATTGTATGATGACTCAATTATTGCTAAAGGAAATAACAAACAGCACCTGTTTTCCGGGAGAAGTTTGTAGTTTCTCTGGATAAGATTTTTCATAATGAATAATTGTCAACATAATTCTTACTACTGTCAATATTGCCTGTAGATTACCAAACCACTACAACATCTGTAAATGTGATAAGATTAGTCCCAGTGATTTAGGACTCCATTTGAAATAATTGGCCACATACGGTGTAATGGTGTTGATGTAGATGCCACTGCAGTGTCCCTGGTTAAATTCCAGTTGTTAACAGCACCTCTTCTTCTTTCCTGTATTTCTTTATTTACAATCTTGCATTGGAAAATAATCTTATTTGAAGGTGACTGACAATTATCTTATGATGTTTGACACACAGTGATAAGCCACGACTTATCTTTGCTTACAAAAACTGTGCTTTTTAAACCCTGTTATGATTGTCTCACCTTTTACCACATAACCTCCTAATACTTTGTGTCCTACAGAATGGTGTTACTTTACAAAACATTTCAGTCTCATTTTAAACACTTATAGCAGTCGTACATATCTGATCCAGACTCACTTCTAGTCTGCTTCTCCCTTACAGAGGGAAAAGGAGTTGTACAGTTTAATGGCCACTGGGAGAAAGGATCTGCTGTGGTGCTCTGTGGAGAACTTGATTTTGGTTAATCTCTGGTTCTGGTTTAAATGTGTTGCAGGCATCAAAATAAAAAAATGTTCATATTTTCAAAATTGTGCGCACAGATTACTAATTTGAGAGAACAAATTAAGTAGTCTGTACACACACATTATTTAATTTGTGCTCTTGATTTATTTATTTATTTTTATATTTTAACATCACTACTTTAAAGCTCAGTATGTCCCTCTCTGGCAACTCAAATAAAGCCACAAAACCATTATAGTTTATAGAATAACTATCTTACTACTGGCTTATGTCAGGCTTTTATACACTTAACATTTTCATACAAAATAACTGAGAGGATCAAAGTCACAGTATTTAAGTGTTAACCTAGACTAAATATACAGTATATTCAGTGTTTTAGCTGAAATCTGATATCTGACTGTCCGTCATAAATTAGAGCCATGCACAGTATTGTGGGGGATGTTTAATTCAGACAGATGTGTGCATACAATCGCAAAACACACTGTATTAAAGCAGGTGAATTGAAAGAAGCTCGGTGCCCACTGACACCCAGAAGGCAGACAGCTGTGTGCAGATGCGGACAATTCACCCGTAAGATCTCTTGGGCTTTCAGACTGATTTTACACGCGGTGACAATGTCCAAAATAGCTCTATCCACAGACATCCCTGAAGCCTGTTGGCTTACTCAAGATTCAAAAATATTAAAATAAATATGAATTAGTTCAGATGACGTATTTTTATAGAAGAGGATCCATCATAAACAAATTACCAAATGTTGCATAGGGAACATGTAATGGCTGAGGACACAGAGCTAAGTTACAAAGTGTGATTTATATCCTCACTATCTCCCCCACTGGCAGCTCAAAGTCACAAATCCCCCATAGTATAGGCAAGCTGCCTCCTTAGGACCCAGAACAGCACACAGTACATCAGGCTTTTATACACTTGACATCTTGGAATTGATTCATAAATGTTATCAGGCCTACTAGGCTACTGTCAAAGCAACAGGATGGTCAGGAGGTCCAATCGCCAGCCTTTACATGCTGCCTATGTGACAATTGGGTAATTGCTGGAGGTAAATTAATCAGATACAGTTTGTGTCACTGCATGTAATTAAACACAAACTTAGTTTTGCCACTGCATCTCTGTGGTTCTTCAAAGGTTGGTAATAGTCTTTTTGAAAGGCTCTTTGTTATTTAACAAATGTTGTGCTTCATATTTGTGAGAATACATGTATAAGCCAACTGGAAAATCTAGTCACCCAGCATTGACAAAATACAGACGTTCAAATTCAGGTTTCAATGATTAGAGTCTCTTTTTCGGAGGCCTGGTACAGCTGAGAAATAGGACAACAACAAAAAAAAAAAAAACACAGTGACTTTAAATTTGTACCTGAATCACTTTGTCAGTGTCTGTATGGTGTCAGGTAATTATGTTTTCATGCCTCTATGCTTTAAAGTACTGTTGTTGTAGAGGTGTCAGTCTTGTCCAGGAGCTGCCTCTTGCAGCCATTAGTGGGTCTGCATGTAATGTGTTAACTTGTAACAGGTATATGACTAGGCTCCCTGTAAGCACATCTTTGTTGTCACATTCACTGTCCTCGGTTACATTCTGGCATAGAATAATTACCCATGACAGTGACACTGCTCAGCCTTGTGAAAGTTGACAATGGTTTAAAGTGTCCTTTGATGAGAACTTGGAACTGGATTTACCGCTTAAGTTTGTGAGTCAAATAATGTGCAAAGGATGTTTTGGGAGTGCCTGCGTTCATTTCTTCTGTTGCCTATAGAGGAGCCTGGAGGAGTGGGCCCACCTCCAGCTCAATGAGCCATAACTGTTTAATTGCCTGACATTCTGTCAGAGCACACACCCTCAAAGCTCTGAAAGAAATGGAGATTTTAAAGTCCAAAGTGGGGATAAAGGCACAACAGACTGTCAGACTCAAAGGCGCATAAAAGATAAGAGAAAGAGCTTTTAATTTGACATTTGTAACAAGTTTTGTGCAGAGCAATTTAGTGTAGTTTTATTGGTCCTTTTTGTCTCTCTCTCTGTGTAATACACAGTTCCTATTTTATTAGTATGGCACTATAAACAATGAACACAATAAAGACAAAGAAGATAAGCATGTAGGGGACAATATCTTTAAAAATGAATTCTTTGATACATGACGTAATATCCATAAATTGTATTGGATCCTCTTATTACAAAAAAGAAGATAGTTGCTGAAAGTCAAAAATGTCATAACTAGTCACAACATCACATATCAATCATGTCAGACACCGACGGGCAATGAGCCCATGATTGTTCATAGGATAAGTAACTACAAGATTGTCCATGTACACTTTTTGTAATCATTAATGAATTAAACTCAGCTCAGCAATGGCAACCGTCAATATCCTTGACGAATTCCTAAAGCATTCTTCACAAACCACCAAACCCCTACCCCAAAAAACCCGAATTTGTATTTCCACCTGCTCATAACAAAAACAAAACCACTTTTGAAAGCAGTAGTTTCTAATCTTGGATCGCAAAATAAATATGAGGTATTGTATGTGGATTAACAACATAAACAGAAAACTGTATTTCTTTTTCCCAGTTTTGTTTAACCTTTTTTCTTGTGAAATACTGCATATTTTCCCATATTTTCATGTATTTATTTATTCAAACAAAATGAAAAACAAACATCCTTTGTGGAACTTCTAACTTTTTCTGGAAACTAGAAATTTAAAATGGTGATTCATCAGTGGTAATTATCATACCTCACCCACCAAATTCATGTTAAACTCAAATTTAAGGTGACCTGAGAGAAACTTCCCTCTTCCTCCAGCCAATAGGTGGAAAACAGTCTTCTATAGTCAAACTCTGCACATACATCATTTTATACAGTGGAGGTCAACCATCCAAGTGAAGTAACTATGAGCAAAACATATTTTCGAGCTGAGGTGGACTTCATTGAAAATAATAACCAAAAGCCATCAACCACACTGTGACATTAGATCAAGGACAGTTTGTTGTGAATTATGTCCTTAGGTTTGCCCATGTGTATTTTATAGTTGGGAGACAGTCAAGTCAGAAATTGTATTCCTCTTGGCTAGCCCTGACAGTAAAAAGGGTGGTGGTATGGTGGGTCATGTTTGGAATTGCTAACTCTCTTTCTCACTCACTTATAAACCAGTGATCTGATGTTTGGTTTTTTTGCTTTTAGTCACATGCTTTTTATTTTATGAGTAAGTGTGTGAGGAGTATGATTAAATCATTACAAAGGTACAAAAAGGAAATCATTCCTTCTATGTGGTGAAAACTGTTATATCAATTTTAGCCTCTGCTCACTTTCACCTTTAGATGAATTATTCCTTTTTACAGTTGTTTTATGTACAATGTGCATCAATATAACTTTAAGTAAAGCTGGATATTCATGCACACATGTTTTCTCTTCTCTCATGCTGTGTTTAAACACACAGAGTTAAACACCCATGTGTGGTTCATGAGGTCACTTGTCAGGGGAAAAAGGCACAACCACTCCTTTCCCAAAATCTTGACCCTGGCATTATATTTCTGCAGTCCAGGATCATGTATAAGCCGCTGAAACATTCTTGTTTTGGATACAGCTTAACGCAAGTAAAGTGGGCCTATCCACAGCTCCAGTCTCTGAGTTGTTGTATCTACTGACTTTGACCCCAGCCATGCAATTATGGAAATTCTGCAGATTTTAACATGCTTCTTCTTAGACCACACTAAAATAAATAGTCTAGAAATGCACTTGTGGCACGATACTTCGGGACATTGTTTAACCTTAAATTTCAACAATTCCCCAGTTTGGATAGTCCTCAAACATAAATATTTGACTGTTAAAATTAAAGCCTGACAAATGTATTTTTACAGGGGAATCACCCCTTCTGCACTACTTGTAAATGGATGGAACTGATTTAGATGGTTCTGTGTGTAACTCAAACACTTCATTGATTTAATATCTGATGAATATGAAAAACAAAGCATTAATTAAAAAAGATTCTTAAGTTACTACATGATAGGCATTATGTAAGGTCAGTAACCTTTATTATAATGTATGTATTTTATCGGTTCTTCTTCTCAGACTAAACACCTCAGTAGCAGGCAATCTAGTCATGCTGCTAATGTTTGTTTTTCTATTAATTACTGCACCATTTTCTCAGTCAAACACTTGTATTTACTTTTACAGGATGACAGAGAAAGTAGCTACCAGCTTTTAAGTATGATACTTGATGGTGATTACACATTACAGCACATTGTCTCCATTTTAAAGTGGGCAGAAGCCTAAAGACACTGGAATATGTGCATCTGGGCTGTTTGTTCCCACACAGCAGTGATAATTCTGTAAGCTCTCTTTCCCAAGTATTACTGTTACACATAAGTGTCTCAAAAGATCCAACATGCCTAAGCATTGTTTACTTGGTGTTAGGATTACTGCATGTCAGCTGGGGAAACTGGGGAGCTTGGGTGGAGCTGATGTGGAAAATACTGTAGTTGAATGCCAGGAATTGAGATCTTGGGGTTTTCCAGAAAAACTGAAATAATTTGTGATGTAGCTTTGGTCCTCATAAAGAGACCTGAACTCTATCAGAGCTGTCAGCACATTTTTATTTATAACAGGAGATCTGTGTTACCTCAAAGAGAGGAATACTGTACTACGGCACAAACTAATCATTATATATGTTTTCTTAGACCAAAACATTTGCAAACGTAAACAGATCTTTAACTGTTATGAACAGATTATCTTCAGTCAGTGTTTATTGTAAAGAGATAGCAGTCACATGTAATAGACCTTAAAGTCCCAAACATAGGAAGATCCTGCATTATTTCTGCTTTCTGTCATTTAGATTAGTTTGAACTGTATGAACTGAATGTTTTCCTTCGCACAGGTATTCATTGTATTCTTGTCATCATTGGATTAATTCCCATATAGACAGTATAGCACTGGAAGGGGGAGCCCAGAGAGCTGACATACAATGCAGCTCATACTTAACTCAGTCAGTATCACAGTGGGGGTCTTTTTGAGTAAGGCACCTGCTCCCCTGAGCTGTTCCAACATTGTACTCAGCAGCTTAACATATGTTATTGCATGAGTGTGGAGCAGAGGTGTTCTTTAGGGTGTGCAACCATATAGATATGTCTACAAATACAGATTCGTACTGTTGTACTGTAATAATAAAAATCCCACGGTCGAGGCCTCAAGTGTGCTTCTGTGATTGTCTTAAAATTTGAAAGAAAGAAAGAGGTTTATGTAAATAGGAAGTAGACATCTCTTTCATCACACATCTGTCACTTAATGTGAGTTAGTAAGGCATAATTACATATTGCATCTGGCAAACATCCAAAGAGATGTATCTTACAGGGGATATGAGAATGTAACTATGAGCATGCTATGAGGCAGTTTGGGTTACAGCTGCACCAAAGCCTTATCACTTCGGAGACATCACTGGCTCAAGCCAAAAGGTACAACAGCCATAACATATTTATGCCTCACAGTTCACTGTTGTCATTCACAAAGCAACACTGGTGCGCTGTCAAAGAGACACGCAGAATAGGAGCACTGAACCTTACTTCTAACTGGACTGAAAGCAACTCACAGACTTAATATATCAGAAAGAGAAGCAAAAGTAACAAATATTACTGTAAATCCACCAGATTGATTTATTCTATACACATGTACCTGTAGTGTAAAACAAAAGGTAACATTTTCAAAAAAAAACAAAAAAAAACAATCCTGGTGCTCACATTTGTGCCCATACAACTGGCTGAAAACCTTTATTTAGAGGTAGTGGTCAGATAAAGCCTTTCATTATCATAGAATTATGTGTGACTCCTTCATTTGCAATTACCTTAATGGCCCTAATTAAAAGTTTACACACTGATCTGATTATATACCGACAAGCTGACACACACAGTTTTAATTGGCTTTTAAGGTTACTGACTTGACTGCACTGAAGGTCTTATGATAGCCATCTCCTGTCTCCTGAGCTCAATATCATTTAGCTTTTTTTAGGATATCTCAAACAGCAGTTTATGCAAGACAAACCAATAATTTATGGAACCTTGAGGCTTTTTGCCAAGAATATGTAGCTTTAACACCTAAATAGCCTCATATATAACTGTCACAAAAAATACAAGCTATTGTTGTTTTCTTTGCACTGTTCTGTGATGCCTTATAGTTTAGCAGTAGACCCATAAATAAATGAGTTTTGTCTGAGCACTCATGTCATCTTTGCCATCAAGTAATTTCTGGGCCATATACTGTACGTAAATCTCAAGCAATCACATACAGTAATCGATAATATGCAAACTCAGAGCTGAATGCAAAGTTTTAACACTTTGGGCTGATTATGTTTTTAAATCTGAGCATTTAGGTAGTGGTGTAGTTAATATTTGTAAAAGTTGATAAAAAAAAAAAAACAGATATGGAGGAAATTATACAGATTGTGTAAAAATGGACAAAACTAACATGGAACATGGTGCAGTGTTTGTAGAGGTGGATCAGGGAAAACATTATGATTATAGGTGGTTCTAGTAAATATTGATGACATGTTAGATGTGGATAGTAGCGGCTCTAGCTTGTGTGGCGCCCTGGTTGAACTACACACTATGAATATGTGTATGTAGACTTCAGTATGTTACAAAGCTCTGTGTCATGTACTGTGTATCAGTTTTATGGGTAACACTTAACAATATAGAACACAAGACCATGAGTAGTTAAGGATCGAACAGGAAACAACCCGTAAACAAGTGTTAATGAGTAAATCCTGAAAAACTTTTGAGGAGCTAATATTTCTTTTGAATTCAAACTATAATGGATACAGATTGTTAGTCAAGTTTTTCAAACCTTCAGATGTATTGCTGTGCAGTTGTTGTAGCCACAACCATCTTGTGGTTTCCATACACCTGAAATTCCTTAATTAACATGTGCTACTTAAGTGTTAAATTATTTTAACACCCCACCATGAATGTTTTGCAAAGAATGAATAGATATCACCCACACATTATTAAAAGCTTTCTTGGGGAAAAGTTTGTCAGAGTCAGATGTTAGAACAATATCTTAATTATGCCAGTTGCACCAAGTGTTAAAATGTAATCTGTATCTGTATAAGGAAAAACTAATATCTAGGTATAAGTACATGCAGAACTCATTTCGAATTTAATTGGTTCGTATTGTGATCACAGCTAATGAACAAGTTAAAAGGTTATCTTACTCTGCCTTATTCTGCAGTCTTAAACAAGCCTGACGAAGAGCCACAGGAGACCAACTTCTGAAGCGCGGTGCTCATTTCAACTTACATATAGCCCAAGACATGCGAAAGTGCAGATTTGTGATCTGTCTTACAAAGACCCATATGCTGTGTGGGGTCAAGTGTAAACAAAATGTTTATTCAATTCCATTTGGATTTTATCCAGAAAGGTACGAGGCATTTGAAATGAAAAGCGTAAATAGGCTTTCTGAAGTTGTAGACAGCTGATTGTAGCAGTGGTTGTAGCTGCTCTGGATGTTTTTGTAGTCGCACATAAATGTTAAAAAAGCATGTATGGTTCATTAAATGATGGCAAGCAGAAAGGGAAGGTGAGGAGAGAATTTGTACATGGTGTAATGAAAAATCTAAGCTAAAGTAGTTTAGTCTTAACTTCATTTTTTTAAATTTATTTTTCAGGAACCAACTCATCCAGCAACTACAATTCTAATAGTCCACTGCTTCATAAAGTTCAGTGATTTTATAGATATACAGTAAATATAGCATAAAGGCTCTGCTACTTTTCATATCTGTCAATACATTAATAAAGCACACTGGCCCCATTACACTCTAGGTTGCCTGCCTCTCTGGGGAACAAGGGCAGCAGGGAGAGAGCAGGCCTGCCGATGATTGCTCTGTTCTCTACAGAGCATAGCTTCCTTTTAATCATCTCCCCTTTTCAAACTTCTCTTGTTGTAGCCTTGAGCACAAAGTCGCCACTGCTTCATCAATATTCTGTCATTTTTTTACCACTCTGGGATCATTGTGTTGTAAATTCTGCTCATAATGATAAACCGTATTGCCTAACTGTGTAGTTACCAGAGGACTAAGCAATGGTTTAAGGCAATATTATGTAAAACAAGCCACTAAATATGACCATACATTATTTTATATTTATATACACTGACTGTATGTAAAGAACTTACAGCATTTTGTCATTTATAACAGATACAACGCTCTTATACAACGCACGATTTTGTTGTGTGAAACACTGACAGACATTCAGTAAAGAATAGACTAGACAACACTTTTGTATTGACTTGTGAGAAATGATCTCTTAATGTCTTTATAAAAGTTTTGTGGTTTTTCAAAACACATTCTACTTTACTTAACATTATTTTGTGAAATTATTAAATTAGCATAAAGAGATCAAAGTTCCTGGTTTGTAATTATTAATCTTTTGCAACAGCACAGTTTGTGCTATTTCTGGAACCAGCAATAGTTTGTCTTTGTCTTCTGTTTTTTTAAAGGTATAGAGAGATTCATTGTCAAGTTCAATTAGAGACATGATGAATTATTTCTCTTGCAAGATTTATGAAGACTGTTGTAGGAGTCAAAAAACTGAGTGATCGAATTCAGCATTCAATGTTCTCTCACTGAAGTGTGGAATCAAAGCTAAACTTACAGCACAGTCAGACAGTGTAAATCAAATATATTATATGAAATTACAACAACACATTGTGCAGTATTTCTTTAAGGAAGCTATTTTGAATCTTTAAGTTTGTGTAACATTGATAAGTGATAAATATTCATTACTTTTGTCTATTGCCTCAATGCTATCTCCTCCTCAGTTTCTGTCAGTTAGACCATTAAGATGGATCTCACGGAATTTCCATACTGTGTGAAAACCCTGGCTGCAAAATCAAACAAATGCAGAATAATAACCAGCTTTGAATAACAATAGAATTTCACTTTATGTCAAGTATCTATTCCCAGAAAGCAGTACAATGACAATCACACAGTGCTGTCACCGATGGTGCTGTCACCAGGAGATATAAGAAACATATACACATTGACCCAAATCAGGCTTTGGTGAGATGTTCATGTTAAACCATGCTGCAGTATTCTGCTGTGGAACGTTTATGCTAGGGCACAATCAGTTGTAATCAAGAGTTGAAGAAAGTCTGATGGCCTGCAGAATGAATCTAAAAATGGATTTATCATGGCACATAGCATGCTTACAACAGAGGACAGAAACCGCCACAGTTCTGTCATATCAGACCACATTGGGGTTTGAAACTGATTGTGCTGTTTTCTAACCACAATTTGCTTCGGTGTACCACTCCTATCTGTGTGCATACTGCAAGATTAACAGCTGGGCGATGGCTTTCTAGTTTCATCTATTGTGAAGTCCCAGAGAGGAAACATATTTCCTTTTGCTCTCTGTTGATGGATATTGATTCGATGGAAAAAGCCCACATCTATATGTACTTTGCTAGTTACCTGCTCCAACCAACACAGCCAGTCACCTGTGAGTGTCTCTGGACAAGGACAAACAAGACCTGACAAAGTGGAGCCAACTTCTACTCAAAACATCACAGAGGTCATTTATACGGTATGCTTTGGACTTGGAATTTTTTTTTCTTTACTTTTTTGATACGCTGTAAGGCAGATGGCAGGTCTTGGTTGAAAGAATATGCTGTTTATGGATTGATCTGATCCAATAAGGAGGTCTTTATGATGTGTTAGACATCAGATTAAATAGCCCTGTCTGGGGACACACACCCGCAGGGCCTCAGCCCCCTGATACTCGACACTGAAGCAGTGATCTGTTGGCTTCATGACCAGATAGTGCGCCCAGACTTATATAGAAGAGTGTATTAATTTTTAGGATTGGCTCAGTCAACAATATAACTCGAACAAGAATGTGATGAAGAGGCAAAGTTATTCTTACTGGGGCCTTCCTGCTTGTGAGAAACTATTTGGTCTGTCCTCAAAATGGTCACTGGTCAGGGAGAGACTTATGGCATGGCCAAGGTCTTGGTATGAGCAGAACCAACTCCCTGACCTCTGTAATTGAGATGCAGGAAGAATACTGCATTTGTATCAAATGAAAAACTATTTTAACACAGACAGGAGGAGCAGTTGCCAGGGAAAATAAGTTGATCGAGGAGTTGTCTGCCCCTTGTGGTTTAGTGGTAAGACCTGCTGCCGAGTCTATGATTAGATTGAACAAGCACTAATTTAGCTCAGACTTGCAGCAGAGGGATATGCTCTGTGTCAAGCAGCGATGACACCCACAGATAGGTGCTTGGAAAATGACAATTATTAATTTAACAAGACAGAAGTCTTTAAACTATCAGAGACACAGAATGGCAGATAAATAGTTTTTTTGGATTGTGATCTTCTTCTCTGTTGAGAAAGAAAGGAGATTTAGCAGCTGAGAAGAACAGCTAGTGGAGACACTGAACACCATAGCTCAGATGTGGCACCAATGCAAGTATGATGTGTCTGTTTTTGAGTGTAAAAGTTAGAAGGATAGTCTGGCCACATATTTCTTTTTTTTTATTGAAAGGCAGATAGCACATCTAGGCATCATCCCACGGCCAGATAAGCGCTCAGGCCCCTGACATTGTGCTGTTGCCAGGAGTGTGACTGCAGCTTCAAAGCCAGTGACACGTCAGCTTTTGATCTGAGAATAGGCAAGGGCATCTGAAAACCACTGGTCAAAGCACAGCTCACTCACATTGCTGTGCTGAGCTGTAAGGTGGTACACAGCTGGCAACCTGTTGCCATGCATCACATGCATTACAATAAATATTGTAAGAAATACTTTTGAGTGTCTGTAAACAGACTTTAAGCGTGCTAACACCATTATCTCACTGATTCCTGTTGTTGTTTTGGGAAATAATTATCCTTTGTAAACATTTCCTGATGTTTGTTCATTCAAGCAAGCCAATTACATTTTACAGCAAGTAAACATTGTACGGTATACACGGGGTGTTTTGACAGATTTCATTTGTGGTGAGGTAAGGTTATGTTTAGATCATGACCACTTAAGCTAAGTAAGCGTTAATACATTGCGGGCTACTCTTCAGAGCTGTTTACTCTGAATTAATCTTCTGTTGTCTGTGGCTATTTTGTGTGTGGGGTTTTATTTTTCGTCTTCACAAGTAAAGAATAAACTTGATTGAACATGAATTTGCATGAAGAGCAATTGATTTATATGTAGATATTTTATTATTATTATTTTATTTTTTTTATTTATGTTCAGCATGTATTAAATGGGGAAAAAGTAAGAGTAACAACAAGCATGCCCTGCTGTTCCTTTAAAAAGTGGTACTCAAGATATCAAAAATGAACATATGGAGAAAGCATGGAAGAGAAAAGCTGTAAGAGCAGTACAGAGATTAGTAGACGCTGTATGTGGGAAGAGAGAGTCCAGAGGCTTTATTCACAAAGATCCTTAGAATAGAAGTCTGGTCTAAGATTGTAGGTCAGCTATCCATGAAACCTTCACTTTCACTTAGGACTGAGGTAACAGAGAGAAAAACCAGAGAAAGTTGGGAGTCATAGCATGAAGGCAGAAACAGAGAAAAACACAATGAAGTAATATATGGTTCATGACAGGAAGCAGAGAGACAGAAGGTAAAAGACAGAATGTGGCTGAGGAGGAAAAGAGAGAGCAGGCAAACCCACAATGTACACTACAGCTTTTTCTCTTTTCTTCTCATAAATAAATAAATGCCTAATAAATACTTCATCACAAATACTCTGTTTATTAAGATAAACAACAGCATCATAAAATTAAAAATGTTGTAATAATCTATGATTCAGTTATTTTCATCAAATTAAGTAGTGTTTATGTAGCCAACATCTGATATTTTGTAGCTTGTATCTGTGTGCCACAGAGCTCTGGTGTTAAAAAAATATATTAAAACATGTTACTGAGCTGCATCACTGCACTGGATGAAGTGTTCCTGCATTACAATAAATCTGGCTAATGCAGTGTATTGAAAGTAGTAAGTCCACATAGACCGTTTGCTGCTGTAAATACTAATTAGAGCAACAAATGTGCATTAATCCGCACAAATTTACATATTACTTCATTGAATAATATGGTTGAATCATTTGGAAAAATCAAACCATACACTTGCAGGTTACTGTAATGATTGACAGTTGAGGGGTTGAGGCTGAGAGCCACACACAGGAAGACTGGAAAATATTCAGGGACATATTAATAACTTGGTGATTTTATGTTTCTCATGAAAGGAATCTGTAGAACAGACGTCCAGACTTATGGTGTAAGTATCTATTTTCAAAAGTGCGTTTCCTTTATTGCACTGTGTGGAACACGTATATAAGTTAACCACTAAACTCTTTAATATCTCCAAACCTGAAACAACATGTACTAATATGTGCACTGTTTTTCTGCAATGTGATAACCATTAAGACAATGAACACAGTTATCTAACGTGGATGACTGAAAAGCTTTACTTAAAATGAAGCTGAATGTTCCACGTGCTTTCTTAAATATCTTTCCTTTCAATTCAACAATAATCAGGTAGACACAGGTGTGAGTTTGACACTATTCTTCTTCAGGTGGCACATCATTGAAGTCCTGTCAATGAAAAAAATATAATATATATAAATGATCAAGGCTTATCAGCCCTCATTACACAACTTTAGGTATCACGATCTAATACAACTTGTAATGTCTTCAGCAATCAGAAAAGCTATGATGCGTTATGATAATAGTGATCTGTTAGGATGCCAGCGAAAGCAAATTGAGGCAAGGAGGTGTTGTTTTGTCTGTGATCCTCTGTGTGCTTTTTCATGTCAATAGCAACCGTGTCGCTAACAGGTAGTTTGTTACAGTGAAGGTGTTTGGCCTCCTCACCTAACATTTTCACACTGGAGTGAAACGATATGAATTTCCTGAATGTAATGTGGATTTTTGAGTCTTTTATTAACCGTCCCGACTGTACATCTGTTTCCATGGCAAAAAGTCATTCAAAGTGAGACCATGTGAGATTCACGTGAAGGTGAAGTTTGATGTGAAACACAAAAGAAACATAATTAGAAACATAATTGGTTTAAATTTGAAGTGTGTTCCTCACTGTCTTTTCCCCCTTTCATTTTCCTCTGTTGTTGCTTTCATCCCCTAATTTCTCAAATACATAGTGCCATCTAGTGTGCATTACAGCTGTTTGCATGCCAGTGTTGTTCCAGCTGTATTATTTAATCATAAGCAGTGTGCACTGAAGAGACAGACTTTTCCCATAGACATATTCATTATTGTGTGAAAAGGCTCAACCTTTTTTTTGTCTGAAACTTTCGTTGAAGCATCAGGTAGTTTTACATTCATCAAGGAATTATTGATGGTGATATTTTATTCCCAGTGGAGTTTTTGTTAGTGGTGGTTAAAGTAGGGGCATTCCACATTCACTCACTCTGTATAATGCCTGTATGGCTACGTAACAGAGAATATTAAACACATTGTCAGTGATGTCTGCTGTGTGCTTAACTAATTAGATGCAGTGAACTGTTTATCACCTTTCAGCAGTGGCAGTACCATATTTGTACCATGGCAGAGCTACATTTAATTGAGGTGCTAATTAAATATTTGCATTACGAAAATGTTAGTTTCCTAATTGACACTTTTTCACAAGCCTGATTTTGCTGGCAGGTCCGGGGAAAACTGTGGATCTCTCACTTGTTAAACTAAAGTTAATGTGTGAGGTTTAGTCAAACATTGCCAGTCAATCTCTTGCATTGAGTGCAGCTTTGACCCTCTGGGCAGTGTCAGAGCTGCTGAAGTGCTTTGGCATCAGTGTGACAGGATTAACACATCAAAAGCAGTGTCAGGGCCTACAGCAGCATCACACAGTCAGTACAGCACCTTTCATGTTCTGCTCAGGTTCACTACAATTTCACGTAAGCCAACAGCAAGTCAGACAGAAAAAGATAATGGGGCCAACTTGCTGCTATCAGGCTTTCCCTCAGCTTCAGTGAAATATGTCAAATTCTGTGTGCTTGATTAAAGATCGGAGTTCAACAGGCTCAAGTCAGGAAACGATATCAGAGTGTGTCACATGGCCGAGATGCAAAGGTGCATTTAGATCTGACATTCAAGCTGAAATTATTGCTGCAAGCCTGCATGATCATACTCTTCATGATTTAAACCTTTAATTGTCAAATATGGAAAGAAAATTAAATCCAAATATTTTTTGGGGAATCAAGGTTTAAGATGTCTCAGGGTTAAATTGCATGATTTATAATCCCTTTGATAAGATGTGGTAATAAGGGAGGGTGGGACAGTTTTATAATGAGTTTACAAATGCGGCATTTCTTGAGTAAAAAAAAAAAAAGACTAAAACTCAGTTATGACATACAGTAGTTGCTTTCACTCAAATGCAAAATTTACACCTACCATTTTTCATACTGTGTATCACAAATGTCAGGGATCGCTGTCAGTGCTTGTATTTTCTTTACAATTATTTTACAAAGATATATGGAAATGAGTAGGACTCTTGTAATGCTTCAGGGGCTAGAAGTAAAGGAATGCAGTAGGTGTGTGGGAGGGTTGTTGTCATATTGCGTGTTATGTTTTGTATTTTCATTTTCTGGCTTGGGAGAAATCATGTCTTTAACGAACTAATTTCAAGATAATATTTTCTTTTAAACACCTACATTTCCTGTATTCTAGTATGTACTGTATTATCTGTAACGTTAGGGTTACAACTGCTGTACTTGAATGCAGACTTAAATTTGTTTATATGAGTTGTGTCTGTCTTTGTTCAGGTGGTCGACATAAAAGAGAAACTCAAGTTGTCAAAGAAATTTTGGTCCAGCCTTCCTGAGGCGATGTGTGTTGAGAACAGAGTGATTGCTGGAAATGCCACTGATGAGGAGTGCTGGAATGGACACACTAAGGGCAGGTAAGGACGCCAGGACCCAGGGCTAATGCAAGCTGGTACAAAAGGTTACGTAGAAGCCCAAAGTATGTTAAACTGGCCTAATGTTAATCAGTCTGATCCTAGAATTAAGAACCAGATTATTTACTTTTGGTGCCTAAAACTGTGCTGTGCAAGTGCCTCGTATATTTCGACTGTGATTTTTCAACTCAACAAATAGGACATGTCTAAAAAATCTGTTTATACATCCTATAATATATAATATCATTCTCTTTATAGCTGTTTGCATTTTTTTTATTTTTATTGAATTGTTGTTTTTTTTGTCTTCTCTCTGCTTATGTCATTAATCTGATTTCATTTCCCAGGCACATATTTGCATGAGCTCTGCAAGTGCCTGCAGCCTTTGCTGAGGTCACAGTTACTGATTTGAGCTACTACTATTCATAACATCCAATTTACAATCAAAGGATGTTCAGCATTCATATTTTAAATTCTTTAAATGAATAATTTGAAACTAATATTTTAGTTTCAATTCTATATTTATATTATTTGGATTGAGTTTAGCTTATAGCAGTCAAACTCTCTCAGATGATGTGTGTAATGCCCTCACATGACAGCTTTCTGCTTATTAATTAAGCAGGGGTGCAAGCAGCTGACAGGTTCTCCCTGGAGAAATATGTCAGGACATTACCCACCATGATTGGTTCAAATGTTCATTTTACTAACACTGTTTTGTCCTCAGAAGCTAAGTGCTGTATGAGGTCTTATTAGACATAGTATTTATATTTATTTATGTGATTATAAGAATTGTTGGCCTAGTTGTCTAGCATCATGAATACTGACCAATAATCACCAGCTTTATTGTCCTTTTAATATCCACCTTGTGAAGAATAACTTCAATTGTATTTCACTTGTATTTTTAACCTAAAGGTACTTTCCTGAGGTTCAAAAAGATGGACTGACCAATCAGCTGAATAATCCAGAGGTAGCAGTGGACATCACCCGTCCAGACACCTTCATACGCCAGCAGATCATGGCTCTGAGGGTGATGACGAACAAGCTGAAAAATGCCTACAATGGCAATGATATTTACTTTCAAGACTCAAGTAAGCTATTTCCACACTTTTCCCAGGCAGATACTGCATGGTACTTGTTCACTTAATGTAAAGTAGAGATTATCTTTTTAGCTCAGTTTTAGATCCCCGCCAACTGTTGACAAAACTATATGACTATATGTTCCACTATTGCCTTGTTTCTAGCTATTTCTGCTTGACATTTAGCACTGGTTAGATAGTGTAAAGTGGGTTGTGGGTTTGTGGAGCTGCATCTGAAAAATAGGTTGCAGCAGAATTAAGTGATAATTCCCCGTGGGTTCTTAATGATGAATGACACCTTTTTCATTTTATCCATTATTCATATAAAACATATATTAATAATGCGCAATGTGTGTCTGTTTTTTTTGTTGTTTTTTTTATGGTGTTGCAGGTGATGAAGGCAGTGGCTCGGGCAGCGGCAGCGGCTGCACAGAGGTCTGCCCCACAGACATGGACGGTGCTGCCACCGAAGCACCATTGGTGAAAGCTGACCGGAGCGGGCCTGTGGATGACTCTGCCCTGCTCCATGTACCCTCTGTAGCCCTGCCAACCATGCTGGCCCTCTCAGCCCTGGCACTCCACCGACAATGGAGATAATGCTGGAGGAATGGGCTAAACATGAACAGCAGGATTTCTTTCTCTTTTTTGCAGTTTTTGTATTTAGGCAGATTGGAGTTACAGTCAAGCAGACAGTATTCAGGCTGCCAGCCTTGAGGCTAGAAGAGTCTGCTCTGAAGAAGAGAGCAGCCACGCATCATGATTTCCCACTTTCCCAAAGATCATGCAGTGCCATCCTAAGACTTGATATTTTATGGCATCACTCCACCATCTAACACTGATGTCGATCCAACTCAACAAACTCTGCCTCAGAGATTGAAAAAAAGTATTTCTTGCACATATGGCAGGTATTAATGTAGGTCTTCATGTGGTAAAATCCAACACGCACTTTGATTGTTTAGATTTTTTTTATGCATTTTTTGTGAGAATGTGGTTCTTTGATGCACCTAAAAGAGGCATATTAAATTTAATATATGTTTAATATTATATTTTAAAACAAATACAAAGGATATGTATCTCAAATTCATAAATTTCAGGATGATGTGGTTTCCACCTGAAATGGAGATTTCAGAGTCTCTAATCATTAATCATGTGCCAATTATTGATTTTTGATGAAAAAATATTCATCAAAAAAGTCATGTTTTTATGTTTGTTTTTAGATTATTCACTGAATTATGTTGCTTAATGTAATGATTAAGAATCATTTCAGCCATCATATATAACAAGATTGTCGTTACACTTGACTTGGTCATGGATCTGCTTCGCTTATACCTATCTACAGAAACCGTTCTTTAACGGCCGTACAAAAACAGCCTTTTTGTGCTCACATTTTGTTAAAAGAAATAAAATTGACATATTGACATTTTTATACATTTACACATTTATTAACTACAATATATTCTCACTCCATGATGGTTTTTCAGGCTTGGCTTCGAGAGCAGACAGCATGGCCAGAAGAGTTAAAGTTACTATCATACATAAAAGATCGCCACTAATCTGCAGAAGTGTTACCATCATAGCAATGCAGATTTTTTGTTGTGGGGTTCATGTCAATCAGTAAAATGAATACATGTCAGAGTGAGCTAAACAAATTCTAATCCTCACCCATTTCTGCTTTTTTCAGTAGGTTATGTCTCCATTAAGTGAGTGGTTATGCAATGTTATAACTGCATACAAAGCTACTTAGTAAGGAGATACACAAACACACAAAAAATATTTAAATGATTTTTAAACATACTCTGGTGACAGTATGAAGGCTTATAAAGGAACATAGACACGCACAATCAATTCAATACAGAATCGACGAAGGGCATCTTGTGCTGCTGTGAACTTTATGTTTGATTACATTATCAGCAAAAATTTTCATAGATACTGGAATTGCATTTACAGGAGCAAAAAGGGTGTGTTTGCCACTTTTGCAAACTGCATATGATTTAATAGTCAACGCTTATTCTGTTGTCACTGTTTGGACAAAGTCAATATTATATTGAGAATTTCAGCAACAAAATAAAATACTGCCACACAGCATTTAAAAAAGTTGCTAATTATGAAATATACACTTATTACTATAGTTATGTAAAATGTGAGGAAATTATTAAGAGAAAACAGCACACAGTAGGTAGTGGAAATGCAAAGAAAGGGTCCCTAAATTTATCTTCAAAGCTTGAATGGTTATGTCTGCAGCAGCGACAGGCTTGAAGCCGACCACAGTCACCTGTGAAATGAGAATCTGTGGAGACTGGACAGGGCTGAATGCTTCAGTGAAGCTCCTCAGTAGAGCGTACTTACAGAGAATGTGAGAGGCCTGGCACTGCTGAGGGGGGCGGACAAAACCACCCTGTATGTACGTCCACTGTTCTCTGAGAGCCCGTCAGCTCCATAGCCATCAGGCCAGCTAAGCTTACATATCCACAGAATTAGCCTGTGTTATACATTTTGCAGTATATCAGTGAATGTTTGTTAAGCTTTTCTATATTACATTTAAGTTTGCATTTTCATTCACATTGCAAGAAAAAGAGTATAAAGAAAATCTGTCAAATATGTCATTTAAAGGGGATTCTTTATTACGACTATTGATCTTACAGGATGCCCTTTTTATGTTTTGTATCATTGAACTTTTAATGGTAATATTTTTCCAATAAAATATTAAAAATTATGTCTGGTCAGACAAACTATGTGGAAAAAAAGAATAAGCAGGAAACACTATAAGTTAGCATTTTAAGGGTCAGTATTTGAATTCATTGTTGTATGAATTCAAATACTAATGAGGTGAAGTTTGTTTGGAGTTTGAATATAATTTCAAAGTGGAAGAAGACAAATTAAACAAGCAAATATGCCTTACTGATTTTCAGTGCAATTAAGATAATTGCATTTGTGTTTTGTTACTGTTCTTGAAAATAAATATTTATTAAAAACATTCCAATTATTTTGCATTTGTGGTGACTCTTAAAAATACATTGTTAAAAGTACATTTTGGGGAAAAGAATTGTAGAAAATTAGGTCACATTTTGGGAATCTGACTGAAAATGTACTACATCAGTTTAAGTAAACATTCATTTTCATTTTATGTGGATACTACATGATTCAAATCATTCTTCTTAAGTGAAATTAGATGTAATCATTTGTAGTGCAAGTCTCATTTATTTACCTGATTGATATTTTCTTCTTGTAGGGCCTACATAATATTGTAGATTGGGTGCTCCATCTCGTCTATATTTGAATGAGTAAATGTGTTATGAAACAACACAACAAATCTAGGCTTCCTCTGTGTACTTTCTATTTGTGAAGTCTGCTTTTATCAGAGGTTCAAAGCCTCTGTTTCGCCGCTGACGCAGGTAGAGCACAAATATAAGAAGAAGCACAAGAAGACCGATGAAGACTCCCCCCAGAGTGGAGCCCAGCACAAACACAGTCGGCCCTCCGTCTGCATCTGTAAAGATGAACAGGTGGAGTTTACATAAGAATACTTTGCAGCAGAAAAACATACTTGATGTAGATGTCATTCATTATGTTAAAATAGGCCATCTGAAGGTTGAGTCATGGCAACTGGACTTTCTTTAAGGTAGAGAGTCTCTACCTTAAAGAAAGTCCAGTTGCCATGACTCATCCTTCAGACAACTTCACCTGGATGACTGAGAATCTTCACAAAATTAAAATAGGTTGTTTAAAAATGTTTTCTCTAATAAAATAAAGAGTGACTGACAGGTTGGATGAGGCTGTGAAGCAGCCGGAGTGACTCAACATTACACAGCAATGAACTTACTAGTTTAGGTTACTAAAGTTTAGTTTACTAAACTAAACTAAACTGTACTAAATTTAAAGAAATTGTTTCATATTTTGAGGGGGGTAAGTTTATTTGTCTTCTTGCCTGGCAATAGACAAATGTGAAAGGTTGTACAGTATATATGAAGTCAGTTAATTTAGTCAATAGCCATAATAGTAAAAATTAAAAAATAATAAATTTATCATTTTTACACTTACAGTGGGTTTTTCTATAGAGTTAAAATATGTTCATTAATGAACTGTAGAGGAACTGGTGAGTCACGCTAGCTTTCTCAAAGCCAATTTGCTAAGCCAAACTCACCAGCTGCTGGCTGTTCATATTTACCATACATGTTCATGAGTGGAATTGATCTTCTCATCTAATTCTTGACCAGATAGTGAATAAGCATATTTCCTAAAAATGTCAAACTGATCCTTTAAAGGCTTTCATTTAACTCTTGCTCACCATCAAGGGAAACAGCATAGGAGTATCCCATCTGCTCAGATGTAACATACAACTCCTCATTAGTGACCGGGGGAAAGAAGGGAACCATGTTGTAGTTCCTGTTGTGGCCAATGGGGGCCATCTCATCCGGGAAGGAGGCATTGGATGGACCAAACTTCTTCATCCACTGGTCAAAAATGGCATCAGTGAAAGCATGGAGCACCTGCAGACAACCAGAAACACAGTGATTATTTTAATGACAACAACTCTACTGTGTAACATCAGAGTGCATCATGAGATCATCTGATCTAACCAGAAAGATGGGGTCGTTGGCTGCAGAGTGTGACAGAGCGCTGGTTCCGTTGAGCAAGGAGTGGACGAGGTTGTGAAGGTTGTTGACCGATTCACCCAGTTCTCCGTCTGGCTTTTCGTATCCTTCAAGAGCATTTCTGTGTGTTATAGAGCAAAATGCTTGTTACACTGTAGCTGACAAATCCCTTTAAAATTAAAGACAGCTATTGTCGAGGTTGTACATTTAAAATTATCATAGATGATAAAGTTGTACCTGAAACTAAAAGAAGAGTTGGTGAAATAGGGAGGGCTGTCAAAGTCCCTGATTCCAAGGCAGCTTCGCACATCATTCATGGTAGGCATAGACATTCGACTGTCC
Source organism: Ctenopoma multispine (assembly GCA_034779795.1). Classification (NCBI taxonomy): domain Eukaryota; kingdom Metazoa; phylum Chordata; class Actinopteri; order Anabantiformes; family Anabantidae; genus Ctenopoma; species Ctenopoma multispine. Next base: position 9,984,359 of record JAUYWH010000013.1, read on the forward strand.
ATGATGCCTCTCTGAATGAAACCCTCATTGGTACCATTGCAAAGGGTCACCAAGCGATTGTAGTCATCCAAACTGAAAGATAAAAAAACGATTCAAATTAAAACGCATGTTCTAGACAGTGTTTATTTCTTTATAATCCAACCAATAATTACTGAGTCTGTGATTTTCCCTTTAAATGTTTTTTTCTTTGCTGACCTGTTACACACCACCCCCCATCTGGAGAATCTGGACTGGTTACTGATGAGAGAGGGGTTGTCTGGGTTTCGGCCTCCCAGCAGAGAGTCAGTACACACATCACACTCACTCTGACCTGTAGCAAAGTTCCAGTAAGGGATCGCAAAGTTCTCATTGCCAGTGAGTCTCTGCACGGAGCATACAGATTTAATGAGTTTAGTTTACACTAAGATCAGAAACAGTGGTTGTTGCTTAAATACCGGACCTGATTGCTGTAGAAACCATGACTGTGATGGTCATTATGAATCCTATGAGTCTTTGCACGATTTCTCCTCATTTTCTTTAAGCTTTTTGTCCTATTTTATCTACAATTCTCCTTCTTTTTTTAACAAGATTTATAACCAAAACTGTGCATCTTAAAAGTTTTCTACATTTATTTAATAATTATATATAATTATTTCCTTCAGAATATGATACAAATATATTATTATATTAATATATATTATATGTTATCTGCTCCTTAAGCAGAGCGATACAGTTTAGCAGTTAAACAGAATCTATACTGTGTGTTTAAGTATTCACTGTATTGTTACTTATTGATAAACTAACGTTAATGCACATAACAAAATTAATGTAATAAAATAAATATTTGTTTTTGGAGCATGTTGTATTAGCATTTAGCTGTTATCTAGAAAGAGAACCAATATATCAGACACTTTACCAATACCATGCATTTAACAATAACCCAGTGTATGATTTAAAATAAACTATGTAAGCAAATATTGTATACAAGGTATACTATAACACAGTAAAAAAGGTGGCTTTAATAGGTACTGTATATTCCAACCATTTCAACTCTTGCCATCCCAAAAACTTGTTATAAAAATGTTTTGAAAATGAAAATTAGTTTAATAAGATGTTTTCAAAACATACCTGTAGCTCTCTCTCCAAGCTCAGGAGATGATATCTGTGCCAGGTAATGAATGCGGGGCCTTTGTGTGAGAAATCAATGGCCTTGAATGGACGACCTGGGCCTGCAAGAAAATTACATGTTTGGTAAGTTTTCCTTACTACGATTACAAGGCTGAAATTTGCACATGGTAAACCATAAGTAGAAAAAGCACTTTATGTTTAATTTGAGTAACAAACTACCTACGCTAACATTAACCCACAGTCTGAAATGAAACTAAAACTTAAAAAATCTACAGTGTCTCTAAGAATGAAATTTTAGTGGTGACTGACACCAGACAACAGCAGATCTACGATGTTAATGCTTTTTTGATCCAGTTGGATGTTTGTTTACTACAGTCTATATTTTCAACAACAACAAAAAAATATAGGCAATTATAATCTCAATATGCCACAAATGTGTCAAAAAGTATTGGATCTTATATTTGCTTTGTAACAAATTGCTCAATTGTAAAATTGTAAGAACATTAGTTTCCCTATTTCTATCAATTCACTAGACATTTCCCAACTAATTTTAAAATACAAAAGTCATAATTTTTAGATCTAATTGGGATAAATGGAGGAGTTTCCACTTAATGTATTCCTTTTTTAATATTCCTAATATTGCTGTTATTATTATATTATCATTACATATACTCATCCACATCAAATACCCAGTTTAATGGTTTTGTATTATGATATAGGACCATGCTCATTTACCAAGAAGAGTGTCTCGGACTGAGTAATAATGTTGCCACACAAAGAAGTCGTAGATGGAGATGTTGGCAATCTGAGGACTGGTTCCATTAGGACCCAGAAGTCCGAGCCAGTGCTGGGTGGCAATAACGTAGTCTGGGTGGATTGTGGTTTTAGCCAGTTCCAAAACATTCAAGAAGTCCTGGAGCTCGTCAGGAGTCAGGGAGTGGATGTTCTTACGCACCACAGGAGTTTTCCTTTGGTCACAATTTGGTCCAGTCCAGCCAAATTTACACTGGCCACAGTTGTAACCTGCAAAGTTACCTGCAACATAGAAGGCAAATTAAATGTCACATCACAGGAAATGACATGTTTATGATGTTTTATATTTTAGCATCAGTTGAATCTACCTCTGCTACAGCTGCACTGACAGCATCTTAACAAAAATGTCCAGCACTCACCAGTACATCTGCATGTCTGATTGAAGAATTTGGTCGGCCACCTCTCTCTATCATCAACATTTCTCAGACTGTACGGTCCGCTCCAGGGTTTGGTGTCAACACGAACAGCTGAGCAGCTTCCTCTCCCTGACAGGATACCGCATACGTTGGCAGGATCTGAACCCAGAGCAGGGCAGCACTGCTTGGACAGGATCCCCTCCACTGTGCAGCACACTCGAGGAAACTGAGCCTCAGCAGGCTCAGGCCAGGGAAGTAAACAAAGAATACCAAGAGCCAGCAAGTTTATCATATTTCACCTGTTTGTTTCCTCCAGTCAGCGGTGACAAATCAGTTTGTAGATCAACTTTCTGCAGTGAAACAGTCAATTAGTTCCCCCAGAGGAGTGTGGAATCTCGCTGTGCTACGGTCTCCTGTTGTGTATCTTCAAATTAAATTTAGCAATAGTTTTAACATCTGTGTAAACAGCACTTAAAGCCAAATCATGTTGTGTTCCAGTTGGTTACATGCACATTAAGAAATTTCTCTTCCTGCTTTTGTAGAATAGAGGAGGATTAAGCCGAGGGTCTTGTGATGATCACCTGACAGCAGAGCTGTGAGCTGGACTATGATATGGACGAATACCAAGAAACTGCCCAAGGGGACTATTAATTGTGTCTTATTTTTTAAATGTAAAAAAAAACAGGCAAATACTTTTAGATATTAGGACAAATAGAAACTAATGTTTGTGTTGATGTCTGACATCAACAAAACATTTCAGCAATACCTCTGATGGCAAAAGCAAAACAGAAAGAAAATATTATATAGTGTTATGTAATTTTCACCTTACCATCTTAATGAAAGTGCTGATTGAAAAAATATATATTTTCAAAACATGTCCCCTACTCTAGATCTGTTGTGTATATCATTAATGGGGATTAATGGAATCAGTGTTTAGAAAAATGTGGAGCTTTTTATTACAGCAGGTCTCTCCTGAGCTGCCATAAATCTAACTTTTCACCTCATGTGACACCATTTGCTTTGCATGTGACGTGAGGAAAGAACAAAAGTGGGAATCATAGGATTTAATGTTCTAGTTTACACATCATGCTCCTTTTCACACATTTATATTAAATCTCAAAATAAATGAAAACAAAAAAAGAAAGGCTTGAAAGGTGCTATGTAGTCTGACAGGCAGGGGTCGAAGACATTATAAGATCCTTCACATAAATAACAATAATAATGCGGTGTACACGTATTGTGTTTCTTTGTTAATTTCTGCTTTCTTTTTTTTTGCTGAAGTAAAAGTACCAAAGTACTAACATCAAAATAATAAAAACAAAGTTACAGCCTATGTAGAATGACACATTTCACAATAATGTATTTTATCATCAAGTGTCAGATATTGCTATGTGTTCATAATTTAAATATTCATGGCATCAATAAAGTCTTATCTATTAAATTTATGTTATTACGGCATGATTTTAACGATATTTATTATTTCATTCTGCAATCTGCAACATTACTAGCAACATAAGCATAAATAAATATAGGGGAATTAAAGTATTACATAGCAGAATTACTATGTATACTATACTACTATGTACAATACATGCATTTCTATTCCATGTTATAGCATTACTTTTAAAACTCAGTCTGTACTGAGAAAAAAACTTCAACAACGGTGAAGTTGATGTGATGTTTGCTGTGCCTCTAGAATGGTAAAAACAATAAAGTTAACAAGCCACTTTGGGAACAAAGAGCTTTTTATTTTAGATATTTATTTCTTTGAGTACTTTGGTACTGACTGGATTTCATGTGACCAGTTATCTGATTCAACACTCACAGCAACACAGTCAGGACAATCAAAGAATTCTGTTGATTAGAAAACACAAATGTTATCTAATAATAAATAAACTTATTCGGCTTCCAAAACATGAAAGGTGAAATGAATCACTAACACATACAATATGAGCATTCATGAGGTTGCACCTGTGACAAAAAGTGGTATTTTCATCAAAATCCATTTAAAATGGTGGTGTGATATTGTCTTATCATAAGGACATTTGCTTCCTTGCCCCATAGAAAGAAATTATGAAATTTCTTTATTCAGTTTTAGTTCAAAGGCAGGAACTCCTCACCCATCCAAGACATGTTATAATGAGTTAAACCCCTGATGCTGAGATTTGTATCTTTGACCTACACTCATTGTGCATTCCAGTGGCCTAACATGTGACTCCTAGCAGGCTGTTAGTAGTAAATTTCTCCAAATACAGGGAAAGAAAACAATAGAGCTTTGTATATAAAGTCCTGGGACCTGTAGCTAAACTTACCAACATAAATATAATGACCACATAATTTATCGCATCAAATGTTTTGGAGTAATATCAACACATTGAACAGTATTTATAATTATTAACAATATTACTAAAAAAGTGATAGAATTTTTATCTTTGTCCAAAATATGAGGTAAGAGGTAAAATATCTGATAAATGTGAGTCTGTAGTTAGAACACACATATAAATATGGGCCCATGAGAAAACTTGTGTGTGACCACCAAGTCCTTTACACAACTGGCCCTTTGAGGATCACTGCACACAAGAGGATTAGTGAGCTAAATTCATGGAAGCCAAATGGAATGTCTCTAGTAGTGATTTCAAATTATTTCAAGTAAATAAGTCTGCAAGCATGTAAAAACGTACAACATGGTGGAAACCCTTACTTTCATCGTTCATCATGTCCATGGTTTGTCATGTTATGAAAAACGTGACATTTCACAGCAGTACACTAAGTTCAATTAAGATGACACCTTAAAATGAGATAAAATCAAATACTGAAAAGTGAAAAAAATACACATTTACAGGGTTAGAAACTAATGTAAGAGCACCTCCAATAAGATCTCACACTGGAGCACGTGTTGAAACATTTAAATAAATGTGTGTGTGAAAATGTCTTTAAGGCTAAAAGTCACTGAGTAAAATAGGAACTCCTTAAATGTTTTTCCAAAATTACTAGAGACTTAGATTAGTAGACGGTAATATAAACAAAAACAAAACTAAAAGGGCCATTCCATATTTATTTGATTGTGTGTACAGTTTTTACATTTTGGGTTTTACAGATTTCGTAGTTCTTTCTGAATTTTAGTAATATGTACACTAGCAGTCAAAAGTTGGGACACATATACAGATGAATATGTTTGTGAAAGAAAAGCAGATTTCATAACATTAGATTGATCTGAATGGATGTGTAGACATTGTTCATATTGTAAATGACTATTGTAGCTGAAAACAACTGTTTTTTAAAGGAATATTTACATAGACATACGGAGACCTAAAAGTCTTCCAATAGCATGTTATGTTTGCTAATGCACATTTATTAATTTAAAAGGATAACTGATCATTAGAAAACCCTGTGCAATGATGGTAACAGAACTAAAGACACGTGTCTTTTCATGAAAAACATGGTCATTCCAATGTGTGTCCAAACGTTTGACTGGTAGTGTAAATATACTACAATAATAAGTCAAATGGTAACAGCAGGACAAACGCTGAAGTGATGTGTGCCAGCCATCAGACAAATCCTAATTTAAACTGTATTGTGATACTGAAAAACAACCTCCAATATGATGATAACGTTTAATATTCTCTGCAGAATTGTTACTGATTTTCTTTCATACATTTTGATTATATTATTTGAATTAACTATTAGACATTTCTTCTTTCCATCCTGATTATCTGAGTCCAATATTCTTACTGAGACACAGGATGGTGCCAGAGAGCCACGGAAAACAAGCAAGTACATATAATGGCATGCGACACATGATGTAAGAGTAAAAAATATTTTTAATAACAGGATTGTGAGTCTTATATTTAAACTGGAAACTTCTGCCAATCAGTTTGAGAAAATTATACAGTTAGAAAAGAATTTTGGACTATACAGTATATTTATACTGTTATAAATAGTATAACATTTTGAGGAGGCAACGTGAAATCGTGTTTTGTATAATCAAAAAAGATTATACAAAAACAAAGGAGAAGTGGCAAGAATGAATTCATATTGATTTGCATATCACTTTATAGTTATAAAGCTTACTGCATCCATTCACTGTCACTTATCTTTGTATATGGAGTTCCCTGTCTCATGTTCAACATAAGAATGTGCATAATAGTCCATAATGCATCTTTGAAATAGGACGAATGAAACCATTCTGGTAATAGACTTTCAAAGAGAATCAAAGATGGAGGTAATTATTCATTTGTGAAATTATCTACTTTTTACAACGTGTATGGAGAAATGCATCCATTTGCTTCACAGTTTTGTGAATATTGCACTTATTACTTAACCCACTCTGCATACATTTAACAGGAATATGTGTTGGTTAAATAATAAAAGGCTTTTTAAAATTTCAATTGCAGCTACTTCAGTTACATTTACAGAGAACAGAGCTCAGTGCCATAGAAACTGATGAAAAGCAACTCATTTAAATGTTTTTGTTTGTTTGGATTTTGTATTTTATTATTTGATGAGTAACGCGATGAGCCACTCGAGAACCTCTGCTGGGCTTTTGGGATTTATTTTCCATATTCATATAAGATCTTTAGAGCACTAATCAAGTCTGAAGGATTTTTAAACTCGTCCAATTTCACATAAACTAAACCCTAAAATAAACAAAGGCCAATAGACAACAGGTCTCATGAATTGTGCATCTTATAAAACAACAGATGAATTAAAAACGGTGCTAGTATAAGCAGGGTTTCGTTATAATTAAGTTTAGGTTAAAATATAGTTATATGTAGTAGTTATTCTCTAATGTCTACACTTATTCATAATACTTCACATGCAGCACACTAACAACAGCAACGTCAAACTGACCAATACAACTCCTAGTATGCAATCACACTGTAAAACGGGTGAAGTTCTTAAGACGTTTTCCAAATCCACAAGCGAGTCTGCTACTGAACTTTTAATGTATTCTTAGGAGATATCATCCTACAAAAGTCTCATCTGTCTTTTTAGTGTCTCAGTTGTATTTTCAAGTGCCAATATCAGGCTTTAAAACAGTAACTATATAAATATTGGAACTAGTTGTAGAAGCTGTTATTTACTATGACAGCATGCATCAGTCTGAGCAAAAGACTGATACTGTACAAGGCACATGTAGTATCTGTGAATGATAGCAGGGGGGCAGTGTTGCCGTTTCTGGTTGTCCTGTTTCACTGGAATGACTGCCCCTAACAGTTTGCATTTCCTTCAGGATGCTCCACCAAATATGCCATGAAATAGTCTAGGATTGGACATCTTTGTACTTTAACTGTCACCATTTTAAATCTCAACCATGCCAAGCAGTGACTGACAGTATATACAGTGGACTAGGTGGTATGCAGTCATGTGAAATGAGTAGCCTGCATAGAGTTTTAATCCTCTTTAAGACTCCTATCCATCTCCAAATTATTATCTAGGGGCCACATATCCCCCTGCACTAGTTTGTTCACATATAACCCACTTTTCTAGCAAACTGATCAAATTACTCACTGGAAAATAAGATTAATAGTTATGCTTTGAAATACGCTTGAGGTCAATTATTTTGCAGATTCCGGTGATATACTCATTACACTATAAAGCTAATTCAAGGACAAGCAGCATGAAGAACTGTGTTGTAGATTAATTGCCATTAAAGGTCAAAACGCGTTCAAATTGCTGAAGATGCTATCCATTTTCATCAGTATAAAATGCACAGTATATGGGAAACCAATAATGCTCATTACATGCATTTAAATGGGTCTGTCCTAATTAGTAATGAGACTCTTGTACTATTAGAGATGGAAATTAGAAATACAAAACAGACCCCTGGGCATCATTTACTCAGAATATATTAGAGTTTCTTTTTATAATAGTGTTGGTATTTTGAAAATGAAAACTCACAACCTTCTGAACTTTGTCAAATTTTACAACATTGTCAAGGTAGGAGTCTTGCTCTTTATTAATTATGCAAAAATCTCTGTAACACTAAAAAAACAACAATTGTTTGTGAACATAACAGTGGTGTAATGTATTTTTGTTCAACCGGCTTCTAAAAAACAAAACTATACTGTTTATTTTGCTATGCCCCAGTCAGAATATTGGCTAGACCCTTCAGTGATTCTTTCTTCAGTGATTCCCGCCCACCTCTCTGGCAGCTTACAGATTTACATTTGAGCATAATGCAAGCATTAGAGGAGGCACAAGGCAGGCCTGATAAGTTACAAAGTGCTCCAGGGGTAAACCTCGTAAGAGAGGGTTTGGAGTTATTTACAGCGTTCAAATCCTTCAAAAATTCATGTCTGGAGGATGAGATTGGTTTTGCAGTTGATGCTTTGCACACAAAGCAAACACAATGCATGTGGAGGGTGTTTAGCTGTAAATGACCAAATGACATTAATTCTAATTGACTGATCTCATCCCATGCTTAGGACCAATGTGTATGATACTGCTCAGGACACAAGGGTCCTGTCAAGACACAATGTTACACACAAAGCAACAAAACACAACACTAAGATTGGCTTAAGACATGAGGAACACAGAGGACTAAAAATGATTTTTAAATGCAATTTAATTTTCAATGAAGCAATACTTAAGTTGTATGGCATTTTCTATTCAGAGATATGTTTTGATTGTGCATTTCCCATAATAAGAGCACTCAAAAATTGCAAAGCCATTACAAAGGAGGTTAAAGGCAATGGAATTCCTTCTTATCAGAAATGCTTTCTGTACAGTTGTTCCATTTGAAATGCATTTAATTGCAAATAGAAAAGAAGAGTGAGAAAGCCAACAATGCGAGGGGCTGAAGCATTTTTCTCGTCTGCTTTGACTGAGCGTATTCAAATCTAAGCGGGCAGACAATGAAGGAAAGGAATCGTGCTCTGAATAGCCTCTCTCTCTCTCCTTTTCATTCCCAGGGCAATCCACAGCCTTCTTCTACTCTGCTGTTGGGGGCGGGTTTTCCACTCACAGCTCAAACTTACTCACCACCATAGAACAACATATCCACCTGATAGCATGGCAGTAGCACACATGGAGGCATAAGTTATCATGCCATTATGAGAGACCTGTGTGGGAGTCTGGGGTTCTCTGGAAATATTGTCTATGACAATCTTGATGAAATACTTGGGAGTTTGTGTTATACACAGCTCAATTTGTCCACTTGTTTGACAAGGATGCTGCTCCTCACTTGCATCAAACTTTGCCAGGCCCTTCCTCTAATGCCATGGCCAAGCTTTGACCGAGGATCCCTCTCCCCACTCGTTTCACTGAGAGGAGGAGTATCTGGGGATCATGGGGCACAAAGTGCTTGAAGCCTGTGCCTTTGTTGGGGCATGCTGGGGGAGAACACCCCCAGCAGATATGCTGACAGTCTCATGGGAGCAAGAGAAGAAGTTGAAGCAAAAAAGTGCACCCTTCAAACTTTCCAGTGCAGTGCTAGGAATTCTATTTTTTCTCAACAAAGATTTATACATATTTATACAAGCCCAAATACTGATAGGAAGGCGGTAGAAAAAAATCTTGGAATTGCAGAGGTAAACTATATGTAAATGCCATAAAGTAATAGACTTGTAGTGCAAATCACACCATTTTATCTTTAATTTTGCTTTCGTACCCTCCTCCCCCCCCCCCATCCTCTTTCCTCTGGCTTAAAGGTGCATCAGAGATATGCATTTAAGCATATTCAGAACACGGGGCGTGAAATTAAATGTGTGGCAGAGTGAGAAAAATATACAGACGCTGGAGATGCCTTAAAAATAGTCATTTATGCAGATGGAGAGGAGTGAAATCATTTGCAATGGGATGACCCTCTCTCCAAGCATTTCTCCCCTCACTGTTCTTCCCTAATCTTGCACTGTATCTTCATTTTTCATTGAACTCGCCAGTTTGCTGCTAAGCAGCCTTGTAGATAAGGCAAAGTGCTAAAAGGAGACGACAGAAGGAGCTCAGTGGGCCCGTTTCTATTGCACTTTCACCCAAGGCAATGGGCAGAATTTAACGGATTCCTTCCAACATATGTTTTTGCCAGATAAGTAAACAGTGTGTGTCGGAAATGAAAAAAAAGCATTTGCAATTTAATGACATTACAGCTCCCAGCTTAGCCCGCCGTGCTGCGAGGCAAGGAGCAGAGAAAGGGGAGAGCGGAAGAATGGAACCGGGTGTCATCAATGTTTTTTTTTTTTCTTTTTCCTTGCAAGAAGCAGCACTGAATTCTTCTTATTCTTTTCAAAACCCTTCCCTTCTCCATCCCTTCCTGCTATTTTGTTCTCTTGCCCATAGTTTCCTCGCCTTTGTCGAAATGAAATTATCTATTATTTTATTCAGAAAACTTGCCATTCTACTCTCTCTAACATCTGATTCCCTCTGATTTTCTGTGCTAAAACACAGCTACCCTGGCCATGGTGCTCACTCTATTGCTCTCTTTCTCTCTCACCCCTCTCCCATTGTCTGGCTTCATCAAGGTGCAATAGATGCTTGCCACAATAAAGAAGGGCAAGCCTCCATGTTGTCATAACGTTCAGACCTAATATAATAAGGACCAGATAAGTTGGAGAGAAAATCACCTCAGAGTCTATATTTCAGTGGCAGTAAACGATCCATCCAACCTATGTGAAACTCAATGATTTTCTTCTTTTCTCCCTGGCGGCTGTCAGGCAGCTACCTTATTATAGAAGGCTAATTGTGCAGGAAAGCAGATTATGAGAGTGGCAGGATGTACTCCTTGACCATGTGCTAATGTGATGACAAGTTTGGGGACCCTCTAAGCAAAAGGCGTCGCACGCCAGGGCACTTTTGGCACTGGCTATAATCTGCCTTTGGTATTAACTCAGCAAACCGGCTTGTTTGAGTATGGATCAATCGCTCGCTCATTATTTTTACAAGAAAGCTTTATATTCAAGGCGCTTTCCTGGTGTTGATCTCTCATTAACCATGCTATGTAAATGCACTGGCAATCCCTGTGTAAGGGATATGTCACCCCAGGGCCCAGGCTTGCAGAAGCATGTTAAGGAGAAGAAGGGGCAGGAAATTTGGGTCAGTTGCCTTCGCCAAAACTTGAATTTCAGGTTTTGCTTAAAGCCCCCTGCTCAGCTTTTCTCTTTTAATGTGTTTTTGTTTGGTGATGTTATGTTTTAAATGTCAGCCCTGGAGCTGTCCAGCAATTTAGCAGGCACAAAAAGCCCAGTCTCAATATCGCTTCCAAGTGTTCATGTTACCTCTGTAAGCGCTGCTGGCTGCAACATTACACACACTCCATTCACTCATGATCTTTTATCACCTCTGAGTCTACTGACTGTACAGGCAAAAGGTTAGATAGGGTCAAAGGGAGGTGATAATATTACAGGACAAATAGAAAATGCCTGCTGTGCTGTGTGCAGTGGCGATATGCCATTATTAGCTGCCTGCTACTAAACTGATTTATCTGAGCAGAAAGGACTTGACATGTGACACTGGATGTTGAATCTGCACGAATTGAATTAGCTGTCAGAATGCATTGTGGATCAAATTAAGGGGGAAACTATTTCAACTTGTTTACTCATTTTTTACATATACATACAAACATCCAACAATTCATGGTCCTCAGACATCTTTTTGCCTGACAAGAGATCATGGAGCACGTGATATGAGAAATAGAAGACTCTGCCATATTTGGCTTCACTGTGCACTGGCATGGTGAATGATGCAACAGGAAAATAAACCTGACAGCGCCAGGCATCGGCACAGCGTTTCTTTTGCGCCCTACATACATAAATCTCTTATTATTGCTCTGTGTTAGCTATGTATATTTTTACACCTGTCTGCACTAATATCAAAGTGTAGAGCTTTGCTTGTAGACATTGAAGTTCATTTGTGTCTCTTGTATGAATTTGTATAGATGATGAAAAGGAAGGAAAAAATATGGTGCTATTCCCAGGTTTCACTCATTTTGAAAAGGGCTGTCAAAGGGCACTGTTCCACTTGACCCATTTTATTTTTCATACAAACAACTTCAATGTGCTTAAATTTACACGCAGAAAGTTCCAGACTTTTCCATGTCTCTATCAGATGTAATAACAGTGCAATGTAATATGCTTTGATTCTTCATTGGTACCATTTTTAATTGCGTCTCACTTTTAATTGCTATTGGTAATTTAGATGCCCATTTACTTTGCAGAAGAAAGGAGTGAATAAAACCATTACCTTTGGAATAATGCAGAAAATATTTAGAGAGCAAGACCTCTCAGTGGCTCAAAAGAGAGAAAAGGAGAGGGAGAGATGTCTCTGTGTCTGCAGCTCCTAGCCTTGTAACATTTTTGTTAGCAGCACAGTGAGAGTGAAGGCCAGACTTTTGATTGCTTTCCCTATTTCACATCCTTTTATAGATCCATTTTCTTCCTACACACAAGCAAACAAAGCACGTATAAATACTATATTCAAAAGCCACTACCTTCAATGTAACCCCTTTTTTGTGGTAACAAAGAACATGGAAAATTTCCATGACACAATATGACTATGCACAGCATGATGATGTGGCTAAACAGTATAGGATTCTGAAGGACCCCTGCATGTGATGTCTCGTAGGACCATTCATAATAGATTGGTTCTGAGGACCTTCACATTACTTCCCAATTAAGGTATGATGTCATGCTCCTTCATCAGTATAACTAATGGCTCGTGTCACGAAGCAGCCACGTTTTGAGATTAAAGACATGTTTTGCTAGTGTTGGATTTTCTGCTCGATATGATAAGGTGCCCGTACAAATTATTTCTATGCTGCCATCGAGGTATATATACTTGAATTCTCTTTATTACTAAATCATCTATATGGTTGTTCGGGTGCATTATGCTGTGGCTTTAAAACTAAGTGTGGAAAATATAATAATTCAGACAGCTACATCACAAGCACTACACCTGGCACTTTAAAATTTAATAACATAAAAGAACTATGATGAAACCACATTTATCAATTTGGACTCTCTTTAACTGAAAAGTACTGCCAGCAAATGACAAGTCATCCACCAAAAGTACAGACAAAGTCCAAGTTTCCATCCACTGAACGCATTCTTCAGGATTCCAACATTTCAATACATAAAGATTAGTTATGGAGAGACATATCATTTGGAAATCATCTATTTTGCTACTGTTAATTACAACAAGTCTGCAGAATTTGACTGCTAAACCATGATATCACAATGCAGGGTGTGAATCCCAAATCAAGCTTTGCACACCATAATCCTGTTAAAATGTAATAAATAATCCCTGTGAATTAATGCTGGCAATATTTCATTTTAATAAGTTCTTGTAAAATTGAGAGAGAGGGAAAATTGATGGCATTACAGCTCACTCACTTCCAGTGTGGTTGCAAGTGTGCAGGAGGAAATCATTCCTTCTCATTAAAGGTGCAATCTTCGAGCCCCCCAGATCTTTGTTGTAATAACTGGGGAAAATAATCTCTTTTATTGATAGGCACATGTAGCAGAGAGTATGCCAACTGACAGGTACTTATCTTTTGCCTGTGTCCTGTGTTATAGAAAGATATAATTCTTTGTGACTGCTCCTCAGGGCATCAGCTCTTCAACTTCATTATTTCTACTCAAGATAGATATATTTTTTCCTTGAAAACCTGAGAATTAATATGAGAGCCAGCAATCTCTGCCAGCGGTCATTTGGAAATGGAACAAAAAATGTCATGTCAGTTTAAAAGAACATTTTTAAAGGCTGCTCACTGACATTATTCTAATTTATTGATGGATTCATAGAGTAATCCCATGCCTCATGTTTTGGGTTATTAACTTAATGATTTCAGTGACTACCTAGCAGCAATAGGATCTTTTTAAGAAAGTCTAATCTTGTCAAACATTTGATTGTGTCAGCCCACAATATTTCCACTTCTTTTTTTATCTGAAGTTTAAATGTACATGTTTGCTTGTATATAATTTTCTAAATTGTATAGTTCAAACCAGTTTTTGTAACATATAAAATTGGCTTGTAAAATAATGAATCTTATAATAGTAAATCTGAATATTTGGTTATCAGTGCAGTGAGTTCCTTTAGACAGCAGTGGGAGCTTTAGAGTCAGACAATCTGCTAAGAGCTGAGTATTATTTCTCACTCTGCACATTTCCTTCTGTTTTAAACACAACAAACATCCTGGCATTATGACAGATCTCAACATTGTTTCCTGTTTGTGTTGTTGTTGTTGTTAAAACGGCTCAGGTGTGAAGTTTAAAATCGGTCTCACACATTCTTCAAATCTGGTGGATTAGGGATCATTTCTCGTTTTTTACATTATAACAATTACAAACAGAAAAAGTGATTTATTGGCTGCTTTTCCACAAACTCCATTCCTGATCCAACTTATTCAAACTATGGAAGGATCAACTTGGCTCCAGATGAAGCTGCCAGATGCTGAGTCAGGTCCTTGCTGGACGACTTCTGGTGTCTCAGAGAAAAAACTCTGAGAAACTTCTCATCAGATTTTAAGTCTTTCACTCCTTTTATTCTCATTGACCTCTCCAGATTCCTACACAGAGATCACGCTCAGAATTTATCCCTTTAGCCTACAAAACCTTTTTTTTCTGATATATGTTATGTTTTTAAGTGTGTGTTTACATTTCCTATATTTTCTAGTGGTATTCTAAAAAAGAGATTAGGATATATATATATATATATATATATATATAGTCATAATGTAATGCGCCTGCTCATGTCATAATAGACAACAAATCTAATTGCGTCCCAAGACTTTTGCACAGTACTGTATATTATTTATCCACATGGGGAAATCATTCAGTTCGGTGTTCAGTGTCTGTTTAGTGTCCTGTCAAAGGACACCTCAACGTGGCCAGGGGGAACCAGGAATCAAACCGCTGATCCTGTGGTGCATGAATGACTGCTTTAGCAATGAGCCACAGAACATCCCTTCACTGTTTGTGGTCCCACAAAACACAATGCTGCATTCGTAGAATAATATTAACACTAAAAAAATCTATATTTCTTTTCCTTCAAATATTTTATTTTCTTCTGACCTTATTAAAACTGAGTGTGAGGAAAAATACTGAACTAGTAAAACATCGTTCCATTTAACTGAGCATGCACAGTGGCAAAACATGACCAAAATGGTTTCTAATTTCTATGTTGTATGTCTTATACGTATAAGAAATGTATATTTCATTTATTTGCCAAAACCCATTAACAGAAATACAGTATATTGTATTTAGAGTCAATTGGACCTCACAGATGTCTAACTCTCTTCACAAATACAGTTGCAAGAAAGAGTAATGTCACTCTTTTTAATTTCCTGCATAAACTGGTGATAAAATGTGATCTGATCTTTATCAAAGTCACAACAATCAGCAAACACAAAATTTCTAACCTGATAAAATACAAAAAGACACAATCTTTCATGTGTTTATTGAACACAACCTACATAGGGATAGTGGATAAAACAGTGGCAACAGTGATTTAATAACTGGGTGAACCACCTTTTACACCATGTGTATTGCTAGAACCAATTGAGCCTTAGTTTTATCATCCTACAGATGACCTTTGGTGTGACTTTGGTGAAAATCAGATCACATGTCATGACCAATTTGTGCGGAAAACTACAAACCTGCAAATAGTGTCATTACTTCCCCTTTCCACTGTATCTAAATAAAACAACAACCAGAGAAATCCAAATACTTACAACTGTGTTTGTGCAAACACTTAATTGGGATCATGGGATAATATTGTGTTAAAAAAGCTACAGCTACAGAGCAGGTGAAATTTATTGTATCTAACATTGTTTACAGCTCAAGTCTCTCAGAAACCAAATAAAACTAACTTGTTATTTCATGTAATGGATTTAGTAACACATTATGTCAAAAGAAAATTCTGGCATTAAGCTGATAAAACAATCTTATATGTGTTTTAACCTCAAATGGAAGAATATGACTGAATAATGCACATATGCACAGTTATGTTTTTGCACATGTCCAGTATTTTTCCAGACAGGAAAGGCAGAATTTCATCAACTTCAGTCAGAGTGATGTAAAGTATATTAACACATAGGGATAAATAGTATATAATAAAGTTGCTATTGTACTGAAGGTGTTAATGCCAGACAGTCTGGTACTCCATGTACGCAGCTCACTCACCTCACCTGTAAAACTCATGATCACCTCAACTACCCCCCAGCCTGTCGCCTCCACCCACCTGCACCCAACCTAATTCAAGCTCTCAACTCCAGCAGAGGTCCATCGACTTATTGCATTATGTACTATTAAACAAACTTGGACTTCTTAAAGCGGAGCCAGACTTCAGAGGCTGTGTGGTATGTTTATATAGGGATGGTCTGTACAGTACACAGAGATTTCTCATTTCTCCTGGTGACCTTGGGCACAGTGACATGTACGATTTTGAGGCTTTGATTTGCCACGTTGAGAGGTTGCGGAAAAGGTGCAATGCAAGATAATTTTGGCATTTTTTCCCTCCTGGGAGCATAGAGATGTAAGAAATACAGCAGTTCATCCTCCGGAGATTACAGGTTATACGACACACAGCCATAAACATTCTTGACCCAACCTGATGATGGAGATATTGCTTCAGGAGAGACTTTTCACACTTTAATTTGCCTAAAATGAGATGGAGAAGTCAGTGATCAGACTCTTTGAGGTTCCTCACAGAGAAACCAGCACTGGCTGTATATCTTCCAGCGTTGTACACAGCACACACATGCTATGACAACCAGGTGAGCAAGAAGTAGACTGTTACAAACAAACAGAGGCAAATTTCCTCAAAGAGATGATGATTGATGTATTATTCATGTCAGAAAAAAAATACTAAGATGATCCATCTGAAACCATTGAAGCCAGGTGATAATCCACATGCTTGTGGCGCAGCCCTGGGCAAATTAGGGATGTGGAAGCCATTGTACATCCCTCTAAGGTCAACATGGTTGAACCAGTGATACATATGTATGTTAATTTGCCTAATCTCACTTCTACAAATGTCTTACAGGCACATAAAGGGTTTAACACTAAGACATAATGATATCAGGGCATCAGATGGGGGGCTTACGAAAACATGAGGCAGCCATGGCTTTAAATCTTATGTAGAAACCTTCGTATCTGCTGTCAGAATATGGCAACGGTAAAATACCATAGAAATTATTATTAGGATTTCTGTAAAATATTCACTGAATTCCTGTTTTTATTCTATTTCTAAATCTAAATTCTTCTTAAACCCTTCTGTTTAAGTGAATTAGATTTTTGGGTATTTTCTGAATTTAAAATATTACAATACAGCATTTGTCGGCTTTCTTTGGATATTGTATTATTTTAAAAAAATTGAATGAAGCTTCAATTAAACTTAACAGTCTAATCATCTCAGGACATTACTGACTACTGATTTTTCAGGCATTTTTATTAATAATAAACTGTTCACTTTGACTTATTTTTACATTCTCCTAGTGGCACGAAAAAAGGCATTGTAACTGATACCTGACTGCTGTTACAGAACCTTAACTCGTTTAAATGTGTTTGGAATTAATTGGAACAACCACTTGAGTTTGTCCAGTGTTTTTACCAAGTGCCTACATTGTTCAGCGTGTTTGCAGCTTCTTCTTTTTTTAAAATCAGGGCCAGATGCTTATCACCATGCAGCCATTTATGCTCACCCATCATCTCATCAGAGTAGGGAAAATTTAGTTTAGTGGCCTACTGTATAATTTCATTTGACAAGAAGTGTTTATAAAATGTTGTTATAAGACTGTATGAGATGACACAAAAAGATGCAAGAAAAGCCAAACTCAGAGGGCGAAACCTGTAGACATGACTTCTGTTGAGGGTATTTATTTGGGTTTTTTTTTTTCTTGTTTTTTAATAAACATTTTTTTACAATAATTACAAAATTAACATAATCTTATCCTGGGAAATATATTTGATTGCCACTGATGTGTTGAGGATTTTGAAATCAGGAGGGAAAAACATTTTATAGCAAAAAGTTTTCTCCCACTTATTTCCATAGTTGCATCTCCA
This sequence comes from Ctenopoma multispine, assembly GCA_034779795.1. Lineage (NCBI taxonomy): Eukaryota > Metazoa > Chordata > Actinopteri > Anabantiformes > Anabantidae > Ctenopoma > Ctenopoma multispine. The sequence goes on from JAUYWH010000013.1 coordinate 10,002,630, forward strand.
CCTTTCCCATTCATCTCCCGTCTTAGACAGAAAAAAAAACATAGGCTATCTATTCAAAAGGCATTTAGTCCATTTCTTTCTTGGCCGGTAAACCCATTCATCAATTGTTCTGGCTTGTAGATTGCATTCTAATGCTAATCTAGCGTGTTAAATATCTTTTTGTTCCCCTTTCACCGTTTTGTCATTCAGTTTATCCAGTTTTGGCCACCCATTTTATTTATTTATGCGCCTGCTTCTATTCATGCGCTCATGTATTTTTTATTATGTTGTTTCACTGTCATGCAGTGTCAACTCACTCTATTCAATGTGGGCTACTTGAAGGGCTTGGAGGGACAAAGCGTGTACACATTGCAGTGCTATTCACTCCGGCCAGCTGGATCGGCTGAAAAAAAACCTTGTGAAAAGAAATCCTCCACAATGGACACAGAAGAAGTGCACAATGCTAACAGTTTTCCAAATACCACTGATTGCTTTCATCACAATGAGAGAAAGCAGCCGCTTTTGCTGAGCTCCACTTCAACAAACAACACTCTCACAAAACCTCCCAACCCACGTTTTGTTCCCAGACAAAACCCCCTCGACCGTCTAAACGCTCCCAGAGTTGAAAAAAAGTTCTTTCAGCTTTCTTCCCCTTTTTCCTCAAGAAAAAATATAATAAAAAGGCCAAAGAAAGAGATAGAAATGGCCACTGAACTCGTAATGCAAGTTCTTTTACAAACTTGGCGACCTTCTCTGTGTTTTGATCAGGCAGCTTCTGGCTTTGCCCTTTTCTGATGCCTAGAAATCGTTGTAAAAAAAAGTAAAAAAAAAAGAATATCGTTTACAATTTGTCATTTAGATTACACATGATACGAGTCTACTTCAAACCAGAATAAATGTAAAAAAAAAATACATAAATAAAAAGGCCCATGTAAATATGTGTAGGCCTGTGCTCAGAGTCCCAGAGAGACAGGAAATTATCTTGTCAAAAATACCTAAATATCCTTTTGAATATTAGAAAGAGACGTGTTAAATAGCACCAGTTCTGACAGCTCTCCGTCTTTTATTCCAGACTATAAATGAAGCACAAGGTCATTTGTGCGTTATTTTCGGGGCCAAGAAGGAAGTTCCGTGGAGAGAAGTGATCAGGGTGTTACAATAGAGGACAGAGTGGTGAAAGGGTTTAATTAACCGTGACGGAGATAATTATCCCTGGACTGTCCAAATTAGTTTTGCGTAATCGCTCTGATCCTTATGAATTAATCTCTCAGTGTAATCTAGGAGGGGCAGTTTGCTTTAAATAACGTACATTACGCGTTACAGATCCAATAAGGAGTAACACACACACACATGCTGTACACACGCACGCACCCGTGCACGGGAGCACACTCCTGAAGACAGGTGATCAGTCTGTCCTTTTCAGATGATATTAAATATACCTGTTTTTCATTACAGACATGGGAGCTCACACACTCATCTGAGGCTGTTTTAAAGCCTCAAAGACGAGCTTGTTCTGCAGCCTGAGCAGCTCTCCTTTTTTCTGTCCCTGGGAAAAGTAAGCTCAGAGCAACACACAGGTTTATCTTCCTTCCTATTCACGATTAAAATTGTGATAAATAAGGTTTTGGCTCTTGATTACAATGGGCTGATTTAGATTTTCCCCCAGTAATGCCATTGAAAGCGCGGACAAAAGCGGCCTTTGGAGGATACCTTACACTTCACCTGGACTGAGGAGCAGGAGCAGGAAAAGAAAAGATAACAATCTTGTTCATCTCATCAAGAACTGCAGCCGCGATTCCCTTTCCGTTTTAATCCGAATACGCTTTATTGTAGTCCTTTGCTCAACAAGTGAACAGTAGCAATAGGTTGAAGTACATAACGGAGGTTAAAGAAAACACAAAACATACAAATTCCATAAGAGTTAGTTAAAAATGTTTTTTTTTTTCTGCTGCACATGATACGAGGAGTGGGAGGGTGAGGGATCAAGATGATAAACTCGCTGAATGAAATTCCACCTGCTTTTAAAATTCAACTTGTTTTACTGTTTAAGGGGGAGGGGGGGGTGACAATATAGGTCTGGTGAGTCAAATCCGAAAATCTTCAATGAACTGAAGTTGAATATCACCTTCAAAATAAATTACATAATCTACGTTTCATGTGCAAATATTACAGAACTAGTCTTGTCCTTTTAAAAATCGTCTGGGTCACCATAGATTCCACTAAACAATAAATATTACAGACATCTATAAAACGGTTTAAAAACTTAAAATATACACCGGATTTCTAAATACGTAGGATCCTGGCCCTATCTCAAACACTAAGCCTATGAGGGCAAATAAACTAGTCTTTGTCTGTACACATTTACAGTCAGTCAAGATGAGAAAATGTTGTGACAATCCTCCTTGATCCATGAATTATAGCCCTACAACTCATCTGGGAGGAAGTGATCCTGTGATTAATATGGTCATTGTATATGCTGCCCTTGATTCCAACAGGTTAGTCGAGCGGGTACAACTTGTAAAAGACAGAAATCGAGCAGTGTACCTTTGAAAATGAGTTTTCACAAACTGCTCTCACACATTTTCCTCTCAAAACGTGCATGTCTTGTCATCCTTCAGTCCTTTGCTTCCTCTGGGTTGTGAGAGGTGATGGCTGGGTAATAATAGATTAGAGAGTTCTCTAAATAAGCATTACCTTAGATAAAGGCATTAATCAATATACATACACATGTGATATCTGAGACGACGAGCACTTCATCACATGTACAAGTTTGTGCATGCATAATAAAACTCTTGCATGAATAGCTTTTTTTGTTTGTTCGTTTTGTTTTCACATTTCATTTTCTCAGAAGTCCAAAGTGGGCCTATCATAACGCCGCAGCATATGCGGGGTATGGTTCAAGTTGAGGTTTTCCCATCCCGGGGAGCAGGATGTATGCTAAGGGCGGCTGGAGTCCTGCTGAGGGCCAGGCCGTACAGTTACAAGGGATCATGTAGCCTGGGTTTCCCGGGGACGGATGTGAGTGAGTGTGGGTGTGCGTCCCGCCACCTACACCGCCAGTCCCGGTGAAAGCCGTGGCGCCTCCCGGCGGGTACCCCAGCGGAGACGCGTACGGAAACGAAGGTGGGGAAAGCTCAGTCATCTTGGATCCCAGGTCGAAAAAGGAATAGGGGTTCGTGGACATTGCTGGGTTGAAGAATACCCTCGCTGCTGCGGCCGCTGCAGCCGCTGCTGCCTTATCAGGGTTCCCTAAGACGGAGTCGGAAAGTGCTCCAGCCGTAAGCCCGTTAACTTTGAGCGCGTCGTGCTCTCCCAGATTGTAGGGCACCGGGAAAGAAAACTTATCTTTCTTCATCAGAGTCTTGGGCTTCCGCCTCGGTCTGTATTTATAGTCTGGGTGTTCCTTCATGTGCATCGCTCGTAGTCGTTTGGCTTCGTCGATGAATGGCCTTTTCTCAGACTCGGTGAGAAGTTTCCACTCCGCTCCGAGTCTCTTGCTGATTTCGGAGTTGTGCATTTTTGGGTTCTCCTGAGCCATTTTTCTGCGCTGGGCTCGGGACCAAACCATAAAGGCATTCATCGGGCGTTTAACGTGATCCATTGGTTTAGACATGTTGGCACAAACGCTCACTGGAAGAAAAATTAAATAAAAAAAAATCAGCCAAAGTATAAATAGTTTGTAAAACAGTTTAAAATCACACACAGGAAAGTTTAGAGACCCGGTTATATTCAGTCTACATTAACAAGAACTGCAGCTCGTGTTTTGCCTACTTACTTAAGACTTCAATTCTTCATCCCAGCGATGATTATCTTCTTTAAAGTACAAGTGGCAGCGTCTGTAAGAGTACACTTATGTTTTCTTCTTCATGCTGGCACCCATCACTGATACGCCTTTAGAAAGGAGGAGAGAGGAGAAAAGACGCTGTCCTGTTTTCCTCTTGTCGCCTGAGACTGTCAACCACCACTCAGCAGCGGCAGCATTTGCGCAAGTGAATGATAACTCCCGCTTGCCCTGTGTGAAATACAGGATTGTGTGGCAGGTAGTGAAAGTGCCACTGGCGCATGCGCATCGGCGGTGAACACGCAGACATGTGTTGAGCGATTTTTTTTTTTTTTTTTTTTTTAAATCCCACCCCGAGTTTGAAGGGAAACGCATCTGGTTTAATACATCTCTATTTATTATGAGAGTGTTTTAACTCAGAGATGTGACCTCGGCGTTGAATGAGTTAGTTTCACCTTCTGAAAAGATAAACAACTTGTCAAGCTGTAATTGTTTACTTCAATTAAGTCATCAATTTCTCCGCCGAGGCGATGGATGCACCTGAAATACCTGAGGACCGCGGCATGCTCGAGCCTCTCTCACTGTTAGCCGGCAGTGACAGGTTTGGTGAAAGTGACAGCAGCAGACGACAGGTGCATATTGTTCGACATGACTCTGAATTGAATCTGAGCAATCTGCGCGCTCTCTCCCCTTTTTAACAACAACAACAACAACAAAAAACATTCATCACCCCACGTCTAATCGCCTCTTCCCTTCTGTTTCACGTCTCTAATGTCTGGTGTCACTGCACTTTCTCACCTTTCATGTCTGCCGTGGCTCCCCGCCTGCCCCTTCCCTTCCCCATGGGTGGCACTGCCACTGAAAAGTACTGTGTGTGCAAGACAAGAAAGGTAAAGAATGTCTTCTTTAATTTTCTGATATTGTGGCTTTTTGTCATAAATACGTAAATGTTGAGGAGGTTTGGAGTGTTTCTAATCGCGCTTGGTGAAATTAATTACTTTCCTGAAATCCCTCTTTTCACTTTCACTTCAAAGGACTTTCCCAAGGGCAGCGAATCGACAACTGAAATTAGGTTGTCGAATATTCAACTAAGCAGTTCCAGTTATCTGCGGGACTTGTTGAGTAAATTGTAGGTTTAAGTGGTTTGTTCTCGCACCTGTACATAATTATATATTTACAAAAAAAAGGAAATAGAGAAGGGCTGTATCGAACAATTATAAATGACGGATTAGGCTGTAGCTCGAGCGTTTAATTAGGATACAAATTATTGTCAAATTTAATTCATATGCTGTTGTTCCTTTTTAACGGTTTGGCATGATCTAAAGGCAGTTTCCTCAATTTATAATGTTGAATCATCATCATCATTATTATTATTATTACTACTACTACTACTACTACATACTTACTGTTAATATCAGTATTTCGTTGGTGGGTGAAAGTTGAGTGCTGACACTGACCTATCCCAAATTGATGCGCTATGTCCAGCTGCATGAGTGTGAGACTGTTTTAAAAATTTCTGTTAACAAGCCTTAGTGTTGTTTTATTGCAGCGGAGACAAAACTCACTGAGGGGGGTCTGCGCTTTTGTCTCAAGCAGAAAACCTGACAAGGTGACGGTGAGCCGCGCCAGAAGGACCAGATGAGAGACAAACCTGCTACCCAACCTGAGTCGCAGCATCTCTCAACACCGTGCGCCTCTTTTGTCGGCTTGTCATTCACCTCGATAACATTCCTGCAATGAAGCGCTCCACTCACTCCGCAGGAGCATGTGCCTCTCATGACACAAACGGGTAGAAATTGCTATGAATCATATGAATAAGTTACGGTGGAAAGTTCTTATCGGGAGTTGACAGTGACTGCAGAGCTCAGCAGCGCAGTCTGAGCACACATGCTTTTCACTGGCTTCTTTGGAGATAGAATTTTTTCATCACCTCCCGCAGTTTTATTTCATTTTATTATTTAGTTTTTTGACGTGTGTCACGTTGTAGAGAAAAGCCTCTCCTCACTGGCCTCCTCTTAAAGCACGGCCTCTGTTTTAACAACGTGTGTTGGAGAATTTCAGATGATGTCTGGGCCTTGTTGAGCCTGCATTACCAGAACAGGTGCAGCCATCCAGCATGTTTCCTACTCGTCAAAATGTCAAGATTCGTTTTATCTATTTTACAAAACAAACTCTTATTTTGCAGACTGGGAAAACATTAATTTATTCCATTTAATAATTTAATTAAAATCTGATTTTAAAAAATAATAATTATAACACTTGCAACACCCCAGTCTGTGTTTTCCTCTCTTTACCCTCGCCTAGGTTCTGGAAATAACACTTAAATAATTCAAGATGAGTTAGTGAGAGTGGAAGAATTACCTGCTGATAAAGCCTGGGTCCAGCCTCTGAGACGGAGGCAGCACTCCCACCTCACAGCACACTGATGATAAGACTGAATAGAAAAATATCATGCAAATAGAAGGCAGACAGCAGCAACAACAAGCCCATGGGGACATTTTCCTACCCGGAGAGATCGCACACAGTTCACTCTAAAGTGCTAAAGCCATCACTCTAAAAAGGAGCCCCCGGAGGTGCAAGAATCTTCATGATAGCACAAAATAGTTTATTCTGCTCAACACCCCACTAACTCTGGGAGAACGCACAACAAATTATATAGAGAGTTGATGAGGATCCCTGGATAATCCCAGTTTGCATAAAAAGCCCTTATTTCTAAAGAATACTGTAGGATGTGTTCATACCTCATCTTTCTTTTCATGGTGTTTACACTTAGTCTCCCATTGGAGGAGGAGGGAGGGGATTCCAGTCTTAAATTAAATTGATTTCAAGGGAACACAAGTTGACCTCTTGCTATCAGATGGCTTTTCTTTGACGGGAAAAAAAAGTGAGCAGGGTAAACAACAATATCTTCTGTTTGCCACTTCAAACCCCACAGAGTGGAGAGTATTTACTGCCACATGAAAGTTTGCTCATTATCTGGGAGGTTTGAAGAAGGGGAGAGGGAGGGGTCCTGATTGTGTACCTGATGTGGTTTCTTTCTGCTTGTCTGATCACAGCTCTGCCCGGATCTTCCCCTTTCTTTTTCCAGCTCAGCTGCTCTCATGAAGGCCGGGCCAAGGCAGAAGCAGTGCGTGCACTTCCACAATAAAAGGTATCTCATCTCATTTTCATCTGCGTTGATGATGATTTTCATTAATCCCTACATGTTCGTGCCAATTGCTCCACTTTTTACAGCTGATTTTCTGATTAAGGATTTATTCTGCAGATAAACAGCCCAAACACGGACCAAAATATTTCATTAATTTTGCTAAATGCATTTAAAACCATGACAGATATTATAATACTGGAGATCCAAGGGTGGAGAAATATAATATTGTGCCACATATAATTGCTGTGTATTTTCAGTTAACTCTTCTTCATGTCGTCTATTTTTATTAATCACTGGTTAAAATAAATTCTAGTTTCAGAAGATTAGCACAAAGGTATTCATATCACAGTATTTCTGAACAAGGAAACAAAATCTAAAAATTGTAAATACATTTTTCAGAAAAGCAAACACATAACATACACTGCAGGATAAAAGCGCTTCCTGCACGATGTGGAGACTATTGAAAGTCAATTTGTCACTATCACACACCATTAGCTGCAGAATCTTATCTTAAGTGAGCCTTTGATAAAGTGCTAATGACAAACAGTTTAGTGTTGTAAGGGATCCAATTGATTACTATTTAAAGATTATTGCATTTAGATTAGAAGTCATTTTGTCTAATGAGGTTTCTTTACAGCTTTTTGACAATACAGAGAAAATATGCTTAAGTGCAAGGCAATACAATGATCGGATTGGTAAAAAACACAATGCTGAGTTCAGCATCACTTCAAATGAGTCACACAGAATGTCTGAATAAATACATAATTAATGTGAATAAAGTTAATATTTTTTTGTGGTTTAAATATGTGACCTATTTTGAACGGTGTGTTCTGAAAATATATTCAATAAGTGCCAAATTAGTTGTGCAGTTCTTTAATCATTCTAATTATACAGTCTTTATTGCACCTTAGGGCAGACTTTCTCGTCTTTGTCTCAGTGGGAATTATTTTGGTGAAGAACCAAAATATTTACTCAACCACAACCTAAATATTACGCATATCAAGAGGAATTGAAAAATAATCCTCTCATAGAGCACAGTATTAACTTAATCACATTAGTGAAAATACTATTGATAGTGGTCATGATGCCTAGTGAGGGAATTTGTAATTCACAATAAAACAGCCATACAAGATGGAACACACTAGAGTGTGTATTAAAGACTCAGGAGTGGAACAGGCAAATGCCCCTGAGGATCGAGTGACAATTTTTGTGTGAGTGTGTGTGTGTGCGTGTCGATGCTTGAATGATGGTAAAGAGGGAGGAAAGAGGAGTGATTGTCAGTTCAATCTTTGAGGACCTGAACTGACAAATACAACAAACTTTGAAAGCACATTATGGAAGGAGAATAGCTACACACAAGGATGTGGAGTCCACGAGGTTGATAAGACCTTCATCTTTAAACCGCCGCTTGTCAAAGTATTATATTTAATCTCACACTGCAGAATATCTCTGCACCCTCAGGGGCAAACAAAATAGCAGCGGCAATCAAACGACTTCCTGTATCATTAAAAAAACGACTGTCCTACCCTTTGTGAAAAGTCAGATTTTTGAACTCTGACTGCCACTACCCCCCACAGGGCGTATATTTAGCTTAAACCTTCCACATAGTCTCTGTTGCAGAGTCCTGTGGTTCACATCCACAGATACTTGTTTGCCTTTAGGCTCTGAGATGACTTTTCCCATGATAGACTATTTTGAGCCATTTAGCGGATACATTATCGCTGGCCTTTCTTCCTCATTATATTCCCCTTATCGCCACAGCATCGCTGCAAAGCCCCAAATAGAGGGTTGTAATTACCCAGACTTCCACCTGATAGCAGCCGTTCTATCAGCTTTATCACTCCAGGTCCTGCTAACTCATCACATGGACAGAGGGAAGAAAAGGCCTGCTTGTGGCAAAGCCTGCCACAGATAGCTCATCTCTCAGATACATTTATAGTTGCAGTTGTGATCAGAGAAAACTGATGCACCAAGGCAATTTTTTATCCACCTTTCGCTTCAACCTGACAAAGATTGCTCTCTCTCAGTCCTCTCCCAGTCTCTCACTCTTTATGTTGGAGCTGAATTGAGGCCACGCTGCAAACAAAAAGTGATCCCATCTCCTTGAACCCATGGCAGCGCAGTAACATGCTATTTGGGCTTTCATAGTGTGCCATCGTCCTTCAGTCGAAAATCCAGAGGGTGACTTGTTCATGTTTAACATTGCACACAACACCCGGACGCTTGCATAAAACACAATATAGTGATTCCAGCATATTATGCACCTCTGACCCTTATTTCAATTCCCTTGATGTTATAAATGGAAAATAAATAACTTAATCTATGGATTTTTCTTTATCTGGGTTTTATGAACAGAACTAAAAAGTTAAGATTAAAAGGTCAAGATTTATTGAAATACAAAGTCTTTTCAATGCACTCATCAGTGAAAAGTGAAAGTTAAATAGGATAAAATCAAACTGCATAACAGTTCTTTAAGTGTTCACAGGTCAGCTATGTGAAATGACCTTTTGTGATTTTTTTTTTGTTCACTTTGGGTTCATGATTGTACATCGTTAGATGCCAGAGATTGGGCAACAGTGATGAAAAGCAAAATTTCACCAAAGAAAGTTAGAGAGATGTGTAATTTCCAAAGATTCCACCAGAACACTGACCCTGGCACATATGTTAACAACTGAAAGCCAATATCTGGCCATTTAATATTTATCATAACTCTCACTGAGTCATTTGTAGTTAAAAACACACAACGTTGTTATACTAAATTAAATTAAGTTCATACATGTTTCTAGTCTTTGACTTCCTTACAAGACAAAAGGAGGTGGAAGGTGGAAACGCTGTTTGCATTTGGGTGACACATTCACATCCCTGCATCTCTTCCTGTTATGTGTTGTGCGTGTAGCCGTGCTTTTCTCTATTACATGTAACAATGAAAGAGTCTTTGTGCATCTACTCATCAGTATGTCAAAGAAGCTGCCTTAGTGGCTGACCTCTATCAAATGGGAAAATAGTGAGGATGCTTTGGAACCCTATGGTTCCCATGGTCTGAACACCTTCTGACAGAGGCACTCTAACACAGCCTGAAAAGAGAAATCAATCTTATTTGGGGAGATTAAGTGACCAAGATAATAACCATGTCATTGAGAAAGAAAAAAAATCCCACTTTTCAAAGGAGTGAAATAACCGAGTTCCTGCCGATGGCTCATTGTTGAAGCTGAATGTCACATCTCTCGAGGTGAACCCTTTATAGCGATGCTTTCTTACCTACCTTGGGGACAAAACATGTGGTCATTCCAACAACTGAAGTAAGAGTTCATTACAGCACACTCACACACAACACTTGAAGAGTTTTGTTTTATTAGTGCCCTGCATTTTGTATCCAAACACATGGATATGAGCTTTGTCTTAAGCGCTGGCTTGAATGACAGTATGGTCACGCTGACAGGACACTTGCCCTGTCAACACGTCCTGCTCAAGTCGTGTATTGACAGTGGCTGTCTCCAGTGATCTCCTTATTAGATGGACACAGCAGTGGAAAGGCCACATTCATACTAGCCTCTCTTAAGTTGCTAACTTAATCAGGCCATTACTCACGCAGAGGAGGCACTTATAGGAAATATTGATCATATTTTGACAGAGTATTCTCCCCTCTCCATAATCGCCAATGCATTACTGCCATGATGCTGATTCTGTGCACACACAACAACAGCATTTGATGCCATTGCAGAAGGGCTACACTTATCAGCATTCCAAAGCAGGCAGCTTGTGTTTGTATGTTAAGATGTTTGCCTAATGATTTGAACTAATCTGTTTATTTCCAATGTTTAGATAAACAGCCTGTGAGGGGAGGGATACTAAAGCAAGGCACAAGGCTTTTCAAAATCAAAGACTTCAAAGCGCTAATCGCTTGCGTGAAGATTAATGAATTACTCCTCTCTATTTTTTTTTCACTTGCACATTTTTTTTATATTCAGCTACAGTCAATACCCATGCAGAGCTACACTCTGTATTGATAGTGGACCAAAAGGCCAGGACTCTACAAGAATCACATCATCATCCCATGGGACGTTTGCTAAAGATGCTGTCACGTGCCTAAAGAGCAAAGCTCCGACGGGGGCCCCGAGGGCTGTTTGCATTTGGCAGCTAAAGCCAAAAGTATCTCCTCTGTCCAAATAAAGCCTCGCCATGGGTCAAGTGAAATCAATATGTTAATCCATAAATCGTCCTGTGTGATAATTACTAAGAGGAACAGTAATTACAAAAGACATTAATTCACTTGTTAGATTTTGTGCCAAGGGAGAGTTTCGTCCAGTCTTGATTCATCTGGAGGCAAACAATTCACAGAGGAAGCGTCCCTTTTTCTACAGCAGTGGTCAATTTTCTTAAGGAACAGTAGGTGCACATAAGCCCTTGGTCAAAGCGCTTTTGGACACGGTAAGGAATTCTTTAAAGGGATCCAAACCCCTGTGTAGTGAACTCCAGGGTTCTTACATTGGTCTGTGATTCACAAAATACACACTTTTGTTCCGACTGACAATGTATCGTGGACATTATAGAAACAATAATACTATATAAAATATATATATTAGCTATTAAGGGATGTCCTTAGCTAAAGACACATTGAACACCATACAAAAACAACACTGCTGAAAGAGGGTGAGAAACTGCATACATTTACATTTTACATTTACATTTTCTTTTTTCCACTTTGAGGCATGGACCAAACAGTATACAGGCATTCTTTTCTAAACCCCAGTTTGCAGCTGGTCTGCCACTTGCTGTGCAGTGCCAAGTGCAAGAAACGGGTCTCTTTTATCAAGATGGAGCAAACCTGGGCTAATGTCTCTGGTGGAGAGTGTCCCACGGAGCCTTGCTCCCCCATTCTTCGGCCATTCTTTCCACTTTTCTCCTCTCCTGCACTTGGGATAATTGCAGTTTAATTGGGTGACAAGAAATGAAAACTGTGTCCACATTATCTAGGATTATCTCTTTTTCCTCCAGCCTGCCATCAATTCAAAGAAGCCCATTTATCAGCACAGGGAAGCTGATGCTTGGTCAGCGGAGGAGAAGCTTTGAGCACCAGTTAGCAAAATGAAGGGAGAAAGGGGCCAGGAGCAATGGGAGGGGGCTGACAACTAAGAAAAATGCTCTTTGTATCTTATCATCACCATACATCTATCTTCAAGGTGCATATCATTATTGCACTCCAAATCAATAAAAATACAATAACATAATTCTGAAGATTTTTTTTTTTACAGAGAAGGAAACTGAATCACTTCTGCTAGTGTCAGCTCTTCAGCAGCAGTAGTTAGCAGCCTTGAATGCGTGAGTTTAATTATCCAGAAACATTTCACAAAATCTACACATCACTTCACCTTAGCAACCCAGACGAAACACATTAAAGAACATCAATTTATCACCCAGATTTGTGGCTTGGATATGATTCATCAACAGCTTCATTCATTTCCTCAGTGTTTTTAAATTCTGCATGGCAAGGTTATAAACATTGAGTCATACTCAGGCCAGCCGTAGCTCACCTTCCTTTTTGTTTGAGCTGTACTCAACCTTAAAAGCCTCTTTCAGGATGCATGAATGCACTTCATTTTCTCTCTGAGAACTTTGCTCTGATAGCTGAAAAAAGGAAGGTTGTTTAGAGAAGGAAGGAGAGACAATGAGGGAAAAAATGAAAGCTTTCAGATTCCATTATGAACATTGCTCTCTATTCTTTCCAGCTGTTTATACTGTATATCTTCTTCATAATAATTCCTTTTGCCTTAATATGTTTGCCAGTCGTTCATACACAATTCTAAATGGGTCCTGCATCAGGGTTATGGTAATACAGTAAATACTACAAAAATGATGGAGAGGCATTGTGGGGGAAGATCAGGGTAAAGAGAGCAGATCAGAAAACTGCTTCATTAGTTCCTTGCTAGTCTCTGCACAGAAGTAGATGAAAGAAAAAAAGACCTTGCCAATGCACTACATACGTACCTATTCAGTCCCAGGTGTATTGTGTAAACATTTAAGATGGCCTGATCATTTGTTGGAAAGAGTAGGCTTTTTGTAGCACTAAAGCATTAAAATATGTTGGACAATGACGGCGCTGGAGTGCTTTCCACTCCGAATGCAACAGGGGACCTTCTCTCAACACAATACGTTTGAAGGTTACAGGGATATATTGTCTGCTCTAAGGAGTGTCTGCGCGTGTGTCTGTGTGTGTGTGTGTGTGTGAATATGTATGTCTGTACAAGTGTGCACACAAGCATGGGTTGTAAATGGGGGTAGACAAAATAATGTGAACAACAACGTGAACAATATAGATAATAAAAGATGTACATTTATAATGGAGTTGAGGAAACAGGAGCGATGAGATCAGGTGAGAGATATTGAGAGACGAAAGGGTGCTAACGATTTGCTGATTCAGCCAGCCAAATCTAATCACATACAGGTTGACACAAACGGCAATGCCAATGTTTTGAAAAATATTAAATACCTTTTCATGGTTGTGATTATAAAAACTGGCTGAATGCAGTATATTCAGCCAGTGGTGAATGGCTGCCACATTCATCCACACAATGTTAATCATTTTTACACAGGGCAGCAGTATAAAATTGCTAAAGGAGAATTGCTTCAGCCTGGTCAGTGCAGGGAGCAGTTTGTCTAATCAGAGTGCAAATAAGGTTTGATCACTGTCCAGTGTAATCTGGCCCACTAGCAGCATTTACAGCACTAAATCAAGCGTTGGGGAAGCTGCAGGTGCTGCCTCACAGACAGGACTCCCCCTGGGGGCCCTGTGCTGGGGAATAAACAGCAAATAAATGGCAGTGCTGGGAGAGCAATGAGCTGATTAACTCACTGCAGGGCAGTTTCTCATTATCCCGTTAACCCAGATGGAGACCTCCCCAATCTTACACCCTGTCTCACTTACAGTAGGGCGCTGTCCTGCACCTGCCAAACTGACATTGTCTGTCTTTCCAGTGACTGTACAGATGATGTATAAAAAGTGTGAATGTGTGTGTGTGTGTGTGTGTGTGCATGCGTGCGTGCGTGCGTGCGCTGTGTGGTCCATCTCTGGGGAGACTGGTAATGTGTCAGCTCCATGGCTCATTTCTTTCAATTATAGCCGCTGGACTAAGAGAGCCCACCAGCAGTCTACTGACAGCTCCATATGGGTCCCATCACCACTTATCATGAGCCACTTGTGGATAATTCATTTACCCTTCATTGAATATGATACATTAACATCAACAAAAGCAGTTATTCGCTATATAACACAATTCACACATTGTTAATTAAGAGCAGGTTATCCTAACACTCATTCATGATTATTCTATTCAGCTTAGATATGTGTCTTTTAATATTTACCACAAAACATGAAAACATTTTGAAACAATAGTTTTGTAGTATGAAATTTATTTTACGTAAGTTAAAACGTAATTAATAAAAACAATCTGTATTAAAATAGAGAAAAGTGATGGTTTGGCTGTGTCTGAAGCTCCAGAGAAAAATGTGAATTCTCTTATGTGAAATGTTGATTTAACATGTCACCTGAATGTAAAGCAACCTCAGACATAGTTTGAAATAAGCTGCACTGTTTTCCATTGTGCCTCTCCCAGTGGTTTCAAAGCGAATTAATTAACATGATACAGAAATAGGTAGAATGCAAATGCTGGAGCCCTCACTTTATGCCTGGGTATCCTTTTGTTCCCCTTTATTGTACCAAATTATTTAATTGGGTCTCTCTGATTGTGCACAGACACAGGAAGGAACACAGGCCATTGTTAGCGTCCATACAAGCCACAATACGGTATCAAATTCAATTCCCATCAAAACGGCAGGCTGCTGTAGAGCCCACAGCGGCCCCGGAGATTAATGAAGATCTGCATCAAGGCAAAGCGCTGGTCTGAGATGGGAGATTTCGCCCAAATAAAAGACCCCTTCACCAAGAACAAAGAGGGCCTGAAAAGCAATGGGATGTTCTGAGAGGATGAAATAAATCAAAACAAAGACAAGTGTTTGGGATGGGGAGGGGGGGAAGCTCTGAAATAAAACAGTTTCTTTTGCCTTTTTATTTACCTAATTCAGTCAACCAGTTAAAAAACTTAATATAAGTCAAATATGAATATCTTAATTCATTTTTCATAGATTAACAGAAGTATCATATTTATGTCCTCTACGAACAGCACAAAAAAGAGAATGATCACAAGCATCTCTCTGAAATCCTATCTCAGTTTTAAATGACATTATGCAGGTATGAATAGGTTGTGATTAAAAATGTTACTTCAAACAAGTGACGGTTCACCTTGATTACTGTGTGTTCCTCAAAGTGCGAGGGACTAACAGTGGAGTGAAAACAATGACTGACAGGGTCTGAAATGAATTAATGCACAGCCTTTCTCTCTTTTATTCATTCGAATAACAGTCATCTGAAGAGAGACACACTTCAGCAGTATTCAGAGAGTGTGAATGGATTTCTTCTCTTCACTCGGTTGTATGAACTGCAACAACTGGATGACTTGTTCTTTGAATGCAGCGTGTCGACAGGTGGGCTCTTTCAACTCAACTTAGCACAGCACTTGTTTTGTTTTTACCTGGCAGATTCCAGGCTCCACGCTGGACACTCAACATCCTTCGAGTGATTTGATAACCACAAATAGGTCGTCGTAATTTATGAAATATATGTTAAACTTCATTTTCCAACACATCTGATTTTAATCTGCAGTATACTCTCAATTCTCTCAATATGTTTAAGGAATTTAGTTTTTTTTAAAATTTAAATTAAAAAATATATAACTGTTTTACTAATACTGGCACACCACTGCAAGAGTACACCTGCTGTTACGGTTTCAAAAGAGACTAAAAGACAGCCACAAAGGAAAGATTTCAAGGTTTTGGTCAGTGCCACCAAAACACAACACTCAACTCTTTCACATTCAGCACATGGTGTGTCCCAGCTCGCCATATTTACTTCATTTCCCCCGATTCATAGATGCTGCTCGCTGGACCAGAACATTCCAGCTGCCACCTCAACATCTCATTATTTTTTTGAAATATCAAGCTTGTATCTTCTTGATAAATAATTCGCAGTAGTATAATGTATCAGACTAAAACATATTTTCAGGGGGGCATAGAGGTTAAAGTGCCAATCTCACCTTTTTAATTTTTTTTCGCCCTGAAGACAGAGATTTCCATATATAGAGTGACCATGGTTTGTGTTCAACATGAGCAATCGGGATGAAGCGCACAGCGACACATATTGCTGTCAGAGATTGGAAATGAGGCCTGCTAACCTGTAGGCAGCCTCCCCAGACCAATCAGCTTTACACATTGCCAATGCATTTGCTGCCTCTAAAAAGAATTGTGACTGTGAAGTTTTTATCGGTGTAGTTGACAAACATTACTCTTTAATGCAGTTTTGTAGAAATGCATTCTTATCCCTCTTGGAAAGCATTTATCTACTTGAAACCTGCAAAATGGTTGCCACAGGGAAGGATTTCTTTTAATAGACTACAATAGGCTCAGTATGGGACACATTCTGATTTTTGTGATAGATACAAGGCCCAGCCATATATTCATGGGAAATTGTTTATCTTCAAGCGAGAGGAGAGAAAGGCCATTTTACAATAGCATTTCAACTTTCATCTGAAATGATTCTTTTCACTCATAAATTGTTCTGTAGAATTTCAGACAGGTGCTTTTCATAAAAATATCAATCTGCAATAGGCAATGTCATAAAAGCCACCATGGTAGATGAAAAAAATGATCTCACACACCCACACCTACACACAGACACACACACCTTTCTATTTCATATTAAATATATTTGATAATATATCATATTATTAATCAAATCAAAAATACTTTATAGTACATTTATAGTATTATGATTAAACAAACTATCATCAAAGAACTTGAGCTATTTTGGTGAAAAACCACAGCAAAATAAAAGCCCTCTGTGGGAGGCAAACGTCCCACGGCTTCTGCTATTCAGACAGGACTACATTGTGCAGCGGTGCTGTCTCTCAGGCCTTCGTGCGGTTGAGGCTTTTTTTCTTGTGAGGTCCTTGTGATGCTGGGGCAGGGCCTTTCCCTGGCCTGTCTCTGTAACAGAAGCCAGCAACCAGGCGACACAATGCGAGAGCAGGGCCTGAAGACGGGGGGGCCTTGTGCACTTTTAACGCCAGTCTCAGGAACAGGAACAATAAATCAATACACTGTCCCTCTCCAGTAGGGGCCAAATGTAAACAAATTGAAAAGGAGTGAGAACAAAAGAGACTGGTGATTGAAACAGGCATACTCAATAGGAGCACTGCTGCAAGTGAAATGCCTTTGTGACCATTTCCTTCCAGCCTTCTCTATGATGTGTGTCACTCTGTGCAACATGACATGTGATAGCAAGTGTAACCCACTTCAAATTTTGACTAAAAAAAACAACAACAGGTGCAAAGAATTTTACAGAATTCCTTATATTTTGCTTATTCTAGCATTACTACATACATGAATATCTGAAATGCAATGAGATGTATTCAGCATCACAGGTACTTTAATTTGTCAGCGCACTTCCTCACAGAGACCTGTGCCGACGAGGCACAGAAACATCTTACACCGTGTAACATACAACGCTCAAGGGCACAAGCACAGAACTCTGTGCATGTCAGAGCTGCATGCCACAAGTTAAATTAATGAATCTTTAAAAGGTTTAGGTTTTTTAATGAGAGAATCTGTTGTAGCATTTTATCAAACCTCTTCATATTTCACTGAGGTGGAATGGTGCACCACATTTGCGAGGCAGAACTAATGCTATATAAATCTCAAGTAATAAGCAGGCCCTGGGGACATCATCTAAATGAAGATTTTACACCAATTTAAACCTGCCTGCAATTTGATTCCTGCCTTAAGTGCATTTGTTTAACAGGTGCTGGAGATGCAAGCGTTTCCCTCCAAAGTGTCGCTATGTCTCCTTTATTAATTTCTGGATTGCAAGTGGGCGGGGGAGTATGAAGAGAAAGGGGAGTTGACAAACACTAATCAAAGGTTCAGAGTGGGCTGATTCTACCATAGAACCAATGTACTTTTGCTTCATTTGCAAACTAATGATTTTAAACCCCCACAATCTGTTTGAGGTCAGCTCCTGTGTATTTTGGATACGCTTGGCTATTAGCATCACTAAAAGCTTCAGATGTGTCAAGCCTGCTCCCCCTCCAGTGATAGTCACCTACTTTAATTTCCCTGCAGGCCTCAGAGGGGGATGAATTCAACTAAAATCACAAGCTGTTTTGTTGGCAATCCTTTGTGGCCTATAATGAATCTAATGAATATAAAAAGAGGAGAAGGAAGGGAGGGGGGAAAGGGATGGAGGTGAATACATTTCAACCATGCTGTGTTGCTTTTACTTGACGATTTGTGACCCTCAACAATGGGACAATAGTGAGTGTTTTTGTACCCTTAATTTGCCTTTGTGTTTCAGCTTCATCTCTTTCACCGCCAAACATTGAAAGTCGTCAGTTAAAGAATAACTGCTGACTCCACGGTCTGTCAGACAAAGGGGGGGTTTGAGATGAATCCCTAACTATCAGCCAGCCAAAGGAGCAGAAAGGGAAAGGGACTCAAAGACAACAACAGGAAAGTCAAAGGTAGAATTAGCCAGGGCTCCCAAACAGGCCTGGAGCACTTCCTCTCTCTCTCTACCACAAACACTGCTTCCACTTCTTAAAAGCTGCTGAACATTTGAATTCACCCTCTGAGAGATGTTTGGCACATGAATTAAACAGGCTCATCTGATAAGAGCAGAAGCTGGTGATAGCAGAGGCCCAGTGGAGTTGTGATGCTGCTGTTGAAGCTGTTATGTTTTGGATTTCACAGGACCCTCAGGCGGCAGGATCACATTAACGGCCTTGTTGTTCTGAACTCCAGCCCAGGTCAAGACTTAGAGTTAGACAGGCTTGAATGAATGTTCCCTTAAAAAGCAAACACATAGAAAAACCCATCCCAAAATGACCACAGCTAAATTAATGACATACTAAACATTTCAGCACATGAACTTAGTGTGGGTTGGGTAGATGAGAAAAAAGTTCTGTGTCACTGGTTCATGCCAGTATGCTCCCCAGTCCCTGTAATGATTTCTATTCATAAACATGCAGTGTGCTATCCTCCACCTGGCAGCTGCCTCTGTGCATATGAGATTACTATTATGCATCTTCCAATCCCAAGGATAAACATCTCTCCACTTTTGAAGTTTGCAAGCATGAGGCATATTTTAGTGCCATACGACTTAAGCATCCCTTCAGGTATCACTTGCAATCTTTCCTCATTCTATATACATTGTTCAACTTTAATGGGTATCTAATTTGTGTTATCAGCTTACAGGGCTGTAAGTAATAATTTGCATGGCTGCCCTAAGCAAATATGCTTCCATAAGCATCCCATAGCATAGACACTAGAATGGATTAACCTCCATATTGGCTATGCCCCGATGGTCAATGCTTTTTTAGAAATAAGTAGAATAGATAGTTTAGTTTGGTGGCAATCGTGCTGTGTCTGGATTTACCACAAAACCCTTCAACCTTTAGATGTCATGTTGGATAAAAGCATTGAATCCATAGCCACAGTAATGTTACTTTCATGGATGTACATTTACAGCACTGTTAACGATGATGAACACCACTTACTAGAACAAACGCATAATATCAGTTTGTACTTTTTCCCTCTGGAAATACATGTACTAACATAAGTAGTCTTTTGTTGTTTTGTAAATCCAGTTGTCACCATCTGGGCCCCGTCTTTCGTGAGTATTCGAGCATTTGCGAGCTATTATTTCCGCCATATTCGTGCATACACACTGAGGCTATCGCTGCTGATAAGTTCTGCAGATTCACAATTACAGTCCTCAAGACACAAAAAAAACATTAAATTTACCTGAGAGGTCATTTCCCACAGTCAAGGCCTCACTAGTCCCTCACATGCAAAGACAGCTCTCTCAATCACTGGAGGATTTCGAAAGCCAGTTGCACTGCAGCATAAACACATAAACCTGTGACAGTAAAGCTCCTCAGACCAGAGTCAATTAACATTTGAAACGAATTAGCTTGCACATGTGTGCCGTGTGTTCACAGTGGATCTACGGGGTAAACAGGGATACATTGAGGAGAGTAGCTTGATATTCTACTGGCTTGCATCAGGCATGTGTGTTACGCTTGTTAGATTAGTAGACAGTTAATTGCCATGGTGGGTGGTTAGAGTGCTAGGAGCCTGATCTTAGGAATATGTCATATTTGTTAATCGGACATGCAGATGCAAATAATGTGTGACAGAGTGTGACCAACACTACCGGAACATAAATACTGTTAACTTCAGAAATGTTCTTGGCTCAGAAATATTACTGCATAAAGGCTATAAAGACAACACACTGTTTATCTATTTATTTATTTTGTTTAGCTATTTCTGTTCATGGGCCAATATGACAAAAGACGTACGATAACAAAAAACATCCTTCTGAAATAGTAGAGTGCCAGATTATGCTTTGTTGAAGGTTTTATGTACTACAATTCCATGCTAGTTGGGAATTATCACCCTGATTACATTAGCTGGTAGAATTCATGTAAACCAAGTGAAATCTGAACCTGTGTATACCATGAATAGAAGGAACCCTCGGGTTACACAACCTAATTCATATTCCTAGAAGGATTTGTAATTTGCAAAACATATCAGGTATCTGACAGGAGGGCACAGCCTCTTTAAAACTATACTATTCAAACTTGCATATACAATTCGAAAAGCTCGTCCATAAAGATTGATTAACGTAAAGATTTTGCATCAAAGGGGGTTCTGATTAAAGCTATCTGCCACAGAGATGCTACTCTTATGCATTAGTCTAGTAATATCCCACACTTGGTGAAATTGTTGCTAATGCAGAAATAATATCAATGCAAACTATATTAATAACCATGGCGAGAGATGCTAGGGCAATGTCACATAATCAATGAAAACAAATCATGTACACCTTGCTATGATTATCTGGAGAAGTGTGAATATTAATGTCTCTGCCTAAATCAATGATGGGGTTGCATATATTGTCTCCTGTGTTTACTCTACGTAAAGACACTTCCTTCTTTTATATTTCTGCTGCATTGCTTAGAGTGATCAATGGAATACTAAATAGAGATATGATACCAGCTATTATAGTAATTTAACAACGGTAACAAAACAATAGCGATTGTATTATTGTAAACCACAAAGATGGCATGTTCAAATTTCAATTAACTTTGGTTTATATTTGCTGATATTAATTAAGAGGGCTTGCATAAGGACAAAAAAAAGACAAGGTTTATTGTCTCAGATTATTCTCATCAAAGTAGCATTAGTATGTAGTACAACGCTACCTAATTAACTGGTATGGGAGGCAAGACATTACACTGGAAACCTTTTGATTTGTGGGAGGTAATAGCATTGGGCAAGAAACTGATTCTTTATTTCATTATTTGATAAGAAGGCCTTTAATGAAAATATCAGCCCAGGAGCAACACAAGTCAACATCACTCCTGTAGTATAAAAATTGAAAACTTGCTTCAAGGAGCACTGTTGCAGGCAACGCATTACCTCATGACTACAGTTCATTAAATAAAATGTGAAACACCCCTGGTGGGCTAATGGATAGATGCATAAGCAGCAGCATGAGTGTAAGGGCATGTGGCAATCAAAGACAAAGCAGCATCTAGCCAGTCTCCGGCAGGTTTTGATGAAATATCTGCTGCTAAGTGCTCATGTTGTGAGACCCAGCCCTGTCACAGAGAAGCTTCTCCCGTAGTCTGGGGTCAGCGATGTGACAGTGTTGTATCAGTGTCAGGGAGAGCAATCATAACATTCCTTCCCTCCGAGTCGTGGGCTTGTTTTAAATTCCCTTGGCAGCAGAATGCTTTAGGGGGTCAAATACACCAAATCTCTGAACAATAATAGGCCAACTATCAGTTACATCTCTCACCTGCAATCACTGGCCAGCATTAAAAGCATCTTTTTTCTGTTCTGCATACTTGACTGTGAATGCTTTTGAAATGAGTATAATGTAATCTGTGCTGCAGATATCTTCTGCTTTTGTGCATCTATCCAAGCAGTGAATGGTTAGGCCTATCAGTTACTCTCTGGAGGTGATGTATATGCTCTCTAGAACAATGTTACAAACAGATGAAGGCTATAATATGCAGCCTATTCCTACTCTCTCATTTTTCAGGCTTATTTTGTTTTCTTTTGGAAAAAGATTTTAGTTGCCGCCTGTTGGTTTTCTTCTGGAATCATAAAGCCTAATTTTAAAATCAAAATGAACTCACTGTAAAAAATAAAAATTTCCAAAGGGCTCTAGCAGCAACCTGAAGTTACAAAAGTTAAGCAGGGACAATTTTTGGTACTAGTTTGTACTGTCACGTCCGGGCCACAGACAAAAAATTAAGAAGAATGTAAACAAGCTGAAGCAAGTGCAGACGTTGTACGGTTTTGCTTCCTATGCTTGTACAAATCAATATAATCAATGCAGTCACAGTACAAATATATGGGTACTAACAAAAATCCATACTAAAGTAACAGATGAGAATCACAAGACATAAAATTTCCATTACAAGAAACATCATGTTGACATTATCATCAAGATATAAAACTTTTTATTCTTTGATGGTGATGTGTGTCAGATTATCCACCTGGCTGTCTATCTGCATTACCCTTTCATTTTCACACTGACGGTTTGAAGAATAAAGACACAGGGTTTAAATACATCTCCCTACTGAATAGACATTCTTCGCCAGATGTGCAACAGATAATGTCAATCTAATCTTTGAAAGCAACAGCATCAACTTTACAGTGTATTCTTTGAAAAAAAAAAAGATTTTCACAGATTATGATTTAAAATCAGCTTTGACATAAAGTTTAACTTTCCAAACTTTCCTTTGTTAGATTTCATTGGAAAAAACAGGGAAAAGCGCCATCAAAATGCGACAAAAAATGTACAAAGTGATGGAACTACAAAGTTTAAAACAGGTTCTAAGCAGAGGAAGACACCATTTGAGTAATTATAGAGAAACATGAAATAGACCAGTAAGTATACTCTGTCCCACTATATCAGGCATCTCTAGCATTGTCCGTAGGGAGTCAACTTTTAGACTGTTTACTGGCTCAAAGGCCAGGCATGCATCTGAAGCCACATAAGCAAGATAATGTATCCCAGGCTACAAAAGCAGTCAAATCACTGTGCATTAAGACTGGACACACAATAGACAACAATGGCTTGCATAAACACTATTTAGAACTATTCACATGGCATTGAAGAGATGGGCGTCGACTCACTATTGCTGCAAAGCCGGCGTATTGTGCAGAGGTGAAAAGAAGTCTAATGAACAGGAAGCCTTATTTGAGAGAGCTGACAGTAACCATACAACAGCCGCATTGTGCACTTGCCACCAACCCTGTGGGTCTCTACATTAGGAGAAATGATGAGAAAGTAACCCGAAAAGACACAGTGGGCCCTTGGACCCACGTAAATGCAACCAGACAATAATGGGGGACACAAGCTGTCTCCACCTTTACCCAAAGCTTCACGTTTACATGCACAGAACATCAACCGCTCTCATAGCCAAGGATAAAAGGCCCCTGGCAAGATGGAACTTTGAAGTACATTTGGGTTAGTTTACCACCAAAGACTGCAATTTTAGTGCAGCAGCAGTTAAATTATATGTTATACATTTTAAATCATATCAAACTCTGCAGGGATAAGTCAGAAACTCTTGAGTTTGGTGGATCAGGCCCCCTCCTCTAGACCCACACATTCACACTCACATTATGCCCCCCGCCTCAAGCTTCGTCAGTCTTCCACAAAGGGATGACATCACCAATAAGCATAGCCTTTTTATAGCTTTAAGCAATAAGCCTTATTTACTGATGAGATAAGCCCTCTCCTATTGTTTAGCCCTCTACTTTGCTTCTTTCTCTGGCAGTTGAAGAATTAAACGGCACGTTTGGAAGGTGACAGAGCATGCCCAGGATTTAAGACTAAAGCATGCAAAGAGGCTGGTTTCCTATTTGGTGGTTTTTCAAAGGCACTAGTCAGTTTAGATCAAAGAAGCAAGGACAGGTACAGTTACAAAAATCCAGGTTTCTTTGAGACCACTTTTATTTTCTATTTTATTTCCTTCATTATGCTTTATCATTTATCACACCAACCTCTAATATAAATAGATCTTTATTTTTTCTTTTGTGTAAATTCTGTGCAGAAAGACTTTAAAAATATAGTCACACTCAACAGAGTTTGAAACAAACCAAACTAACCACAGCCTGTAGAGTTTACGAAGCATAATCATCCATTACATGTGTGATCTATAATTATTGTTTGTTGCAGTATTAGTCTACAAGGCCAGACCGGAGTGTCACTAAACTGCTGAGGCACCGTGATACAGTGTGGCTCATTAAACCTCACGTGTGCACACTGGGAGGAACTACTTGCAGCTAATGTTCGAGTTTGTTTACCATGCTGGACCAAAGAGAAACTAATAGTTCTAAGTTGGAAATCAACATTGGGTACTTCAACTTTCACAAAGTCTACCACAGGAAAAACTAGGTCTAACTAGGTTGTTGCGATGATTTATAAAATATAGCATCCAAAAACTGTATGCCGAATGAGAGCCTATTTTTAACAAGATAAAAAACCATTTCCTAACACACTACATCAAGTGTCACCACATGTATTTTAAAAATGTGCTATTTGTTGTTTGTTTTTCTTAGCTCCACACAACATCATGTCAGGCCTTGGGAACTTGTCAGATATTCAGTTTGGAGTCACTTTAGAAAGGCTGAGCGCAGAGTCTCTGGGGAATCGCTCCAGTCTCCCCATCTCCCCCACCCCATGTCACCAGAAAGGAACAAAGCCGCCATAGTCAATTCTCCTAATTTCACTGCAGCCTGTCGAAATCCTGTTCTCCTTTTCTCCTTCTCTTCAACAAGTACTTTATGCTGGGATCAGTCAGGTCTGAGTTGCCCACAAAAACCTGAGGCTCTCGCTTCATCATCTTTCAGCACGGAGTTTGACACACCCCAACTCTCTGCCATTCAGACGCCTGCACCATGCAATTTGTTTCCATTTGTCAAACAGCAGTATCCATCACAAAAGAAATTGCTGGCACAACAGAAAGTTTGTGAAAACATTGTCTCCTCAACCCAGAATGGCCTTGAGACTACTTATTTATTGGCCCATAACAAAACAACCTTAAACAATTTAAACCACTTTCAGCTCTTACAGATACTTGTTACATTATTCTTCTCTCAACTCACAATAAAACATCTTTAACTGAATAGAACAAGTATCACACCCTCAAATCAGCACCAACGTATGACTTCTCTCTTAAAGTGTGGAAGCTACAATTTGAATTCATCATTTCATTCAGTGCCTCCACATTGTGCTGACTCTTATTTTGTGTTTTTGGGATTAAACTTCATTGTGCGAACAGCCAGGTTTCTCAGAAACGTATTTATTAAAGCTATATCAGCACTATGTTGACGGCATTGCTATTTGCACACCTATTCAGATATGTCTTAAAATGGTCCTATTATTGGACGACGTAGGAAGGTATCTGGCTAATAATACTTATTGTGCAAACTTTGTTGTCACCATTCTTGTGTTGGCTGTTATCGAGGGGGTAGCAGAGAGGATATATGCTGACTCTGATGTAGATAGTGCCACGAGTGTTCCTATTGTGGCAGCTGCCGTGTGGTGCAGTCCCTGATAGGGTTTCGGATGCTGTCAATGCTGTGTCAGGTGCATTAGTACCTCAGAGACCCATGATGCTCCAGCTGCTATGTGCCTGTGTCTCCTCGGGCCCTGGCCGCCAGCCTGACACCCGACACAAAGTAATCACAGATCACAGCGTTTAATCACTGAAACAAGCACTCCAGAGGACCCCTCTGTCAATATCCCACTCTCTCATTATCTGTTTGGATTGCACATCCACACTGTCAGATAAACAGAGTGGAAAATTAAGATTAAAAATATGGTAATTTCATTTCAGGCAGCAGGCTCCTCTCACTGGCCCATTATGCTATTGATTACCTCTGAATTCAATTTCTCTTTTCAATGTAAACTTTAATCTATTCGCAAGCCAACAATTCAACTCCCAAGGGGCTATTTGAGAGTAAGTAACCATTTAATATGATGCTGGCTGAAGATTCACTGGCTTTAATGAATTGTGTAAATCACTCAGCTTTTAAAGGAACTGATGTCCCATAGTTCACAACCCAAATCTGGGCCTGGTTAAATACGGCGTTTTATAGCAAGCTAAGTGTTTACTGACAGCCAGCTCTGAATGCGTAATCATCAGCTATGCTCTTGTCTGTATGAAGGCAGATTAAACAGCTCCTTTCTAATTGAGCTGACGATGAAAAAATTACATTGTAATTAGAATTTAATTGTCATATTGCACTATCAACATGTTAAAATAAAGGAGTAAATAGCTGCACCACTTTACCACAGTCAAAACACAATTTGAAAATCACTTTACTCAACACAATAATCACTAGGCTGTTTTCCTTAACCACTTGCCAATTTGTAGTACTGTGGTCAAAACCATTTGTAACCACTGACCTGAGGCAAACACAGATTCACACTGAATATAGGATGAGAAACAGCAGGAGGAAATGGTTAGTGACTCACTCTAATATGAGACAACAGTGTTTTAAAAGTAGAATGAAGACAGTACTGAAACATTAGAAATATTTTTAACTATTTGCAATATTAGTATCATCTGATAGTGACCATATGTATCCATTACTTCTGATGGCACTTCTACAAAGCGCAAACTCAGTGCACTATAACCTTTAAAAAAACTCTATTAGTCTTGATGTAGAGAACAGTGTAAATGAATGCAGTTATAAACATTCATGCCACATCTCATATTACTGCCAAAGTAAGAAGTGCTACACTTTAAAAGCCACAGCAGCACATTTACCAACAAGGTAAAGAGACAAAGTGAAGTTTAGTGAAGAAAAAAGTTAAATCTTCTGATCAATCTCCCTTATTGTCACTGTCAATAAATGACATGTTGCATTTCAACTTTAAAGTGACTTCTTGATGAGAGCTGTGATAGACATAAAACCACTATGGCCAAAGTGCAGGAAGACTGTTCAATAAAAACCTTTGCAATTATAAAGAATCAATAGCCTAATTACAGCACAATAATTACTGACAACACTGGTGTCTCCTCTTAAACCCTCATTATCAATTATTTTCCAAATAACAAAAAAAGTTCTTATTCCTTTCTTTTGCTTTAAAAGAATAACTTAAGCTACCAATAATTTATTACACCAGGACAGACATATCCAATATTTGCACTTTTTTCTGCAAGAGTGCATGATTGAAAAGGCCAAGAGGCCAGAGCACACATACATAAATACAGCAGTCTAATCAATAAACAGTGATGTGCTGTCAATAAAGGCACACCGTGCCTCAGATACCTTACTCTTTTCTGTTTCAGACTAAAGGACTATGCCAATCAAATGCAGCACATACTGCACTATGTCTGGTAGGAGTCTGAAACCCTGTTAGTGCAGAGTAAAGAAAGTAAATTCTTCTTGTAAAGCACTTGGTCAGTGATGGAAAGCACAGGGGTCACAAAGGCTCTCCAAACTGTCAAAAAGACGTCTCAGAGATGACACAGATGTTGTTTGCGTAAACCTGAAAGCGTAACAGGGAAGCAGTGTCACAAAATACAAGCACACAGTCCAATCTAAGATATAATCTGTTTTGGTATGATTTATGACATATCCAGTCAGAGCTGGGTGAAGGGATTTGTCATCTGCTGGAGCATGCAAAAGTGCCTTATTTAGCTTTATAAACAATATTTAAGGGAGAAAATATTAAAGATAATCACCAAAATTATTAGTTTCATTTGAGAAGATTTTACCTAACAGCGGCTTCTAAGCTGAGTTTTGCAACAGCAAGATACAACAGCAACAGGAAGATATCAATATTTACTTAAAGGCTTGATTTCTTTATACACGGCAAATCTGAGAGACCAAAGGTTTGAAGAGCATAAAGTTTGTGAAAAACTTATAAACTGCAGTTAAAAACTGCTCGGCCACAGCCATACAGAAAGACTGTCTACTCTGGGATTCTCTTTTAACATGGACAAAGGGACTAGAGGTTGATATCAGATTATTGAATGTATTTAAACCTTGACTGACAACTATAGAAACTTGACACACAACATGTGGACCATTTCAGTATTTAATAAGTGGTGCTAGACAGTTGTGGATGCTGCAGTAATCTGATCTAAAGAGAACACACTACAATAAAGAAAGGAAAACGTAAGGGCTTGAACAATGTCACTACCAATCCGCCAGTGTGCAGGGTAAGACGATACCAAATAATACCACAGTGTGCTGAGACTTTGAAATCAGTATTTTACTCATTTCACTCCTCTGGCTGAGAAGATACAGTTCCACTGATAAATTTGTGCCAGGGACAGAGAGAAAATGAAATGATGCCTACTTTTTCTTATTTCACAAAGACCTGTTTGAAGTTGCAATATGGTATCTGTAGTCCCAGACAGATGCACACAAAATGGAATTGAACAATGAATAGCTGGGTCTTATCTTTTGAGTGTCTGAAGGGGAAATACATCACAAATGAAATTCGCATGGAAAAAAATATGGACATTCTCTATTACAGTAATCCCCATAGAAAGTTTACCCTGAATCGTGATGAAGTTAAACCCAATATTTCAACAAAGATATAGTGCAAAGAAAGCTGCTTTTCTAGAATCATCTCTAAAATGATCTGAAAATTACATTATGAAGAAAAAGATTATACGGAGAGTTTCTTTGATAAAATCTGATGATGTAAATCTACAAAGGGACAATTTCTCTCGTAAAATTAATGTTATGGTGTTGCAATGGTCCAAGTAGGCACTTTAAATTAAAATGGTAATCAAGTGTCTTTGCATTGTCAGGGTTATGCACATGTTCTGTTGCTTAACTGTATTATTTTGAAGGTGAGCAATGAAGTCTAGAGTTAAAGGGAGAGTCTGGGATTAGTGTTCGGGACTGGACTCTTATTTAGTGCCAGGGGACAAAGGTAGGTGTGGCTACCTGTTTGGCTGTGTACAGCAGAGAAGCAGCCTGAGCTTTGCCTGCCTGTTAAACCATATGGTAAAAGAGCCCATGGTGTTTCTGGAGCAGCACATATGGCTCATCATACTCCTGGATCCTGCCAGCATCCAGAACCTGCAATCACGCACACAATGCAGGGTGTGTGTGAGCCACCACTTGTACACTTTACTACAGGGAAAACTGACATTTCAGCTGTTTCACTGCTGAGTGATGCATGCAGACAGCATCAGATGAATGGGGAAACAGTAGTTCTCTGCACCTCTGAACCATCCATTTTACGTGACTCATGCAACAGCAAACACTGGTGCCTGTTTCTACTCGACAGAGTCACAGACAATGAGTGTAACCTGTTAGCAGTGTGAAAGTCTACTACGCTGACTCTGACAGACTGAAGATCAGTGATTTATCCATGTATTTATCCTGGCATTTCAGTGGTGCAGGGGTGGTCCTCAGTCAAATCCAACAATCACACCTTTAAGACACTCTAGAAAATTACCATCATTTCTATGTCATCACATGCCATGCAAACCACACAAAGAATAGTGCCACTTCAGGCAGTTTGGAAAAGACTACAATTATATCACAGACAAATTTTAACAAGCTCGATCCCCTTACAGCAGTAATGAACAGTTTGTTTGTGCTAAAGCCCAGTTTCAGGGGGTGTTTAGTTTGAAAGAGAGACTTCTGCAGCTGCTGTCATAATCGACTGTTTAGGAGCAGAATACTAGGAGATGGAGGATGTACCGTATCTTGAAAAACAATCTGTGTCTTCAGGTGGGTCACAATTTAGTCCTCCTGGAATATGTGACAATCTGGGGGCATTTAGCACGGGTGTACGTGTGAAACAGTCCCTGCTGTGTGATTGCCTTTTCCCAGCAACCCTCTCTGTACCCAAGCAGACACCAGGTCATGCCCTGTGCTCAATAGACACTTAACAAATGCTGCCCCAAATGGCACTAATTGGCACCTCTGCAGGCAGTAGCAAGAAAGGGCCAAAGATCAAGTGCCACAATCATAAGCTCAATGAGGGGCAATATTGTGAGAGAAGAGAGGAAACAGCCCAGCTGTTCCAAAAGTGGATTAAAACTATGTAAAGATTATTTAGCAAGTCGCTGTTGTAACCACTGGTGTAAGTGAATGAGCCAAATGTTTTTGCAATCTACTTTAAATTACACCACTACTTTTGTGTACAGCTCAACAATATCCAAAGTTTTTTATCTAACCCCTGTTAGTAGAAATGTTCCCAACAACTGATCACCGAATGAGAGCGGTCTCATCTGAAATACTGACTGAAGTGCTGTACAATGGGAATGTACTATGTCATGACGTACCGGTATTCTGTCACAGTCAATGATAGTGTTGAGCCTGTGAGCAATGATGAGGACTGTACACTCTTGAAACTTGTCCCAGATAGTCTGTTGGATGAGGTCGCCACTCCTAAAGGAGAAAGGAACACAACACCTCAGCACAAAAAAAACTCTTCCTATAGACCCTTGGGCAGGGATTTTACTCAACACAGAACAATGGCTCATCAGCAGAAAGGTATGTGCAGTAGCAGGCATTCAAAAATAAAGGAGGTCTACATTTGATATATGTGTTTCAATAGAATTCTTTAGCAATTGAGTACATAAATGCTCTGATAAATCTGTCACTGAAGCACATTGGTAAAATGCGTCGTCTCAGAAGTAAACTTGACAACGAACCCACAATAATTTGTCACTTATTAAGTGAAATAGTTGATTTATATACTGTTTACCACCAAACAATGTGTATTACACTTGATGCAGGTAAACAAAAACATTCTTTAATACAGTTAAATGAGCTACTATAGTTTTATGCTACCATATTAAAAAAAAAAAAAAACGGTTTTATCAAACATAGAAAAAAACTCAGCTTGTGTTATATGTGAATAAACTGTTTCATCATTGCTGTCAAATGCTTTCTTTCTTTATATAGACTCAAGTGTCCCCTGATCTTTGGTCCACATTGGTTGTGACCTCATCAATGATGAGGATGTGGTTCTTCCTCAGGATGGCCCTGGTCAAACACATCAGCTGCCTCTGACCCATGCTAAAGTATGAGCCTGACTGTCAGCACCATCTTCAGCTTATTGGGCAGCTCCTCTACTACGGCCTTCATCTGCACCTGCAGAGAGGGAGAGCAGAGCCCCAACCCTTCATTACTCCTGCATAATGGCTTCCTGTGGGGATGTCTTTAAAGAGCCATCCAAACACACCCATTAACCGCCTGGCACAATGCAGGGCCAGGTCCACTGATGACCTTGGCCAGTGCTCTCTTGTGGCCAGCCTCTAGCTTTAATCCAGGCCACCAAACCCATTCAGAGGCAAGACCAGGAGCTGAAGCCCTTCACTGTGGGGGGAGCCTTCATCCCAGTTGGCCTGACTGCCCAAACACATCTCCCCCAGCACTTTCAATGGTTCCCAGCTACATGCCGCACATTGAGCTGGGCCCCATGGCCCTAATGGGATTTCCCCCCATGACTTGTGGCGAGCAGGGAGGCTGAATGGCAGCATTGTACAGGGGCACAGAGGGATCCCCCCCTGGGCCGGTCAGGGGGAATCATTCAGAGCCACGCTGGAGTACCTCTTGGAGTGCATTCCACAAGTCCTCATCTGTGTGCTGCCTGAAAGGGTCCAGATTCTTCCTCATGGTGCCCGTGAAGAGAACTGGGTCCTGTGGATAGATGTATATAGAAAGAGAAGGCCGTGCCCAGTTAAGACAATGACAAGGGGGAACATGTATGAAAGGGTTAAGACAGGCTTTACAGAGCGCCGTTAGCCAATGTGTGAGGGAAAGATGTTCACAAAGGGCTTGTTACACTCAGGAGCTCTATTCAGTGCTCTGCCCAACTATACTTCAAAAGGCTGATCTTTTTACTTAGAAACCCAGAGTTTCTGCAGTGATGTTGGTTGATGATAGCAGTGCAAGGCTGTCCAAACACATGACACAAATAGTGTCATCTAGTCACTGTTACAGTACAGTAGCTGTTTCAGAAATAATCTGCTGAAATGTACAAGTATCTGTTAATAGGAGTTATCTCATCAGCTGACTACCCTCATGAAAGGTCAGCCTCAGATCTCAGACAGCTAGGATGTCCAAGATATGTATTTATGGTGAGCCACACACCTGTATCAAGGTTCACCTGCACAGCCATCTTTAAGTGAGCGAATAAAGCTCTTTATTACAGTGCAGAGGAAAGAGCCCGCCAAGTCCACAGGCACTGTTCCAACATGCCACTCTGTTTGTGGTAAGCCTGATAAACAGGAGCAAGCCGGCAACTCTTCGTGTCGGTCAGATATTTATTCATAAATCCTGCTCCACTGTTGAAGTGATTTACTGAACACTTACTAGGACTCTCTCAGGTCATTATATTGAGACCGTCTTGCCTCTCATGATACAGAGCTGCTGCAGATAAGGGTTTCATATGGCATCATGTCTGCATCAGTGAACAAATGCAGCTGGCTTTTTCACTGAAACACAACACTGGATTTATGACACACAAACGGTCATAATGATGATCTGAACAAACATTAATGTCTATTGCTGTGACAGACACTATCACAGCAGTAGATGTGACACAGAGCAACAAGCAACTGTCCATTTCAAAAACTGATAGGCCTCTATTGTATTCTCATCACAGCCAAGGTAATGCGATAACTCCAGCTTACTCAAGATATGAATCTGACCTCAAATCAAGATAGGAAATGTTCTGTGAGATTAGACCAGAAGTAAAAGTAAAGTACACAATGGGTCTAAAAGGCTGAGGCTCCTGTGTTAAGGTTATGGAAGTACTAGTCTGAATCTGACTCACTATCCACACCTTGATCACTGCACTCTTACAGGTCAGCTCAAAGCCAGTGCTGTGACAGTTATACTGTGGCAGAAAATAAAGCAGCCACTCATGTGTAAGCTCACAAGTTCATATGGCGTACACACACCTCAAATACAAAATCATGTGTCAACAAATCTCCGTGCAGGTCAGAAGGCTGAAGGCTAGCTGCTCAATTTCCATCCAGAAAAACATAAAGCGTTCAGGACTTCATCACTGCTACCTGTGCCTTAGAAAATGTTCCACCCCTTTACTTCCAATGAGCTTTTCCCTCTGTCACCAAAATACCACCTTGTCATTAAGCCAGCTGAAGTCCCAAACTAGTTTTGTGACACACTTTAATTGAGGATTCAATAGTAGGTTGGAAAAACCGCTTTCAAGCACAGCTTTCCATAGACGATTATGTGCTCTAGCAATCCTAAGCCCTCTGTTTGGTACAGAATTCATTTTTACTTAGTAATTCCTGAGAATTCAATAGAAACTGAAATGGATCATTTTTTAATGCTGTATGCTAAAATAAACTTATCATAATCAAATCTGTGGTTGGCAAACAGTGAAACTCCTCACTGGCAATGTAAAGTATAAATATCACACTCAGAATTCCACATGTAAGGCAACTAGCAATTTTTATCAAGATTTTTTCTATGTGAACGCCTCACTGAACATCACTTTATCTCTGACGTCTAGCAGAAGAATAAAAAGGCTTTCAGATGAATTTGTGTAAATCCAACAGACTTCTCTCTATATAAGTTTGTAAAACTAAGAGCACAGTACAGAGAAACTACTCCTCTGAATGTTAGTAAAATTTAATGTCATGAAAATGCCATCAAGTGTATGTTACGGATGGGCGTGCAGTTAAAGTTCTGACTCGTAACCTGCCACTTTGTGCAAGTCTCTCCCTCTAGGAGAGACAGAAAGAGTAAACAAAATCACATCAAACACACATCACATCCATCTCAAACTAGTTTGGACTAAGAAGTAAAACTTTATCTGAAGTAGTAGCATTGCCAGGAACCTATCAAATTCACAGAAAAGCATTAATGAAACTGTTTTTGGGCATCTTGGCTTCACCCTAGAAATGTTTGAGACTTGGGCTAAGTGACGGTGTACAAGGGGACTCTTACTGTGAGGATGGGGGAGACTTCTTCTAAGCTGCTTTCCCATGTTTGGGGGGTAGAGGGCTAATCCTCTGTCAGGGATGGGGAACTGCTCTCTTCACAGTACAGGCCGTGGGAGTCTTCTCCCCTCCCTCCACTCTGCTGACACTCACCCGGAGGCTGGCATTTTCTTAATGCCGTATCAGTTTCAACAAGCGGAAATAAAGTTAAACTGTCTCAAGGCATCCGTTTGTCTCACTTTCAGAAATCCCGAGTGACGACTGTAATTCTCCTCACTTGTTTTAGCTTTTTAAAAGCTAGGCGTATAAAAAGGGCCAAAGCATGAAGCCTTCTATTACCAGTGTTCATCTGACATTTTTCAATCATGAGGAATCACACAGAAGCTATTAATGCACACATCCAGAAGTTTAGAATTAAGATACATAGGACAACATATTGAATAAAAAATTTCCTTTTTTAATTTAATTTAAACGTATCCATTAGTTACTGTATTCAGTTTCAAGAAGCTGAGATTGTGGCCTGTTTGAATATTGCACCTGGGTGATGACGCACATTTTTTGGCGAAAGGTGTGAAGACCAATTTTAGAAGAAAACCATCAATCAGCATTGTTCCCTTGACATCAGGATGCCTCAGTCGGTACAAGACCGAGATCAGAGAGCTATTACTTGCACCAGTATGTCCAACAACGCCAACCTAAAACTGAGATGAGTTACATTTAAATCTGTAAAATTCAACCATTTTACAAAAATAGTGGAGATGAAATTAGGATGATGGAAAATATTTTATCCTAACACGTGGGTACGGGAAGCCTCAGTTGAATATCAATACATTTAAAAACTAAATCTAATTTAGTATCACAATATCCCCACTTCATCCGGTGAACCCACCTTGATGCAGCATAATGACGACTATTATATGCAATATGTTGTTTTCTGTTGGATCTTTTGCATATTTACAATTCAAGGTAGCTATTTAAAAGTATGCTATATTTTTTTAAAGTGCATATTTAATAGTGCGGCAGCTACACACATTGCACATGCCAATGTCTGTAGGTTAGAAATTTATAGCTACTCATTACAACTGTAGTTTGATGATAACAAGTGACACAATTAACCAAGGCTCCAACAGCTTTACTGGCTTAACCACCAATCTTTGTATATTTGTACACTGAATTTGTACATGTACTGTAAGTCAGGATGAGCTTATTAAATCTTACAGGGGTTGACCAAAGAAAAAGGAAGCAATAAAGTTAGTCCTCACTCACAGCGTCTATCTATCTATTACTGTGGTGAGGATAGAGCACCCGCAGATCTAGCAACTGCCTAACACTGTAAGATTCTAGCCCAAATCGTGCCGTGCACAAGTGAAAGGAGACCTAAAGGAGACCAACACATAACAGCATCAGTCAAGAGTAAACTGCCTATGATATTTTACTCAAAGGACTTTTGCCAAAAAGCAGAGGACAGACTATAAAAAAGACTCAAAAAGAATCAATCGGAACTCAATGAATAGAAATAGTGTCAACAAAGGCACCACGAGGCAAATTACCACTTGCTCCATTGAACTGGGCTGCTGATGCCACACTCTGCTGCCTGCCAACATATAGGCCTGTTATATGCCACTACACAGCTAATGGGCATCCCTTTGTTTATGTAGGGGATTACCAACAACACTGCTTGCATAACAAAGAGCCAATGTGTGTGTCTCATAACATGCCAACACACAGAGTGGTTGCACAATTACTTTATCTCCCTCTCTTCTTAGACGTATGGTGGAAAGTATGAAGTTCAATAATCAAGAGTATAGACACTCCTAGACTTGCAGGACTGGGTTTGTCTGAATGAGTTTTCTTAACTGACAACAAACTGAAAGAAGACAGTCCAGTGATCGGAAATGGTTAAAGGGCCACAACAAAGGAGAGGGATATCATGTGAGGGACAGAGGAACGTACTATTGCACGCTTCTACCCGGATCTCTTAGGAAGCAATTCAGAACAGGAAACAACTGTGCAATCCTCAGGAAAAGATGTGACATAGTATGACAAATCTGTTCAGCAACAGAGTGTATGGATCTGACTGAAGTAACAAAATCAACATCTACATGATAAGACAAAAATAGGACCTGTGGATCCATGCATTCAAAAGAGCAACACAGCGCCAAAAACCCATCCTGTGCCTTTCAGGTTTGAGTCACAGGCATTTCACTCAGGTGGTAGCATTATGTTTATTATAAACAAAGATTTTCACTGTGAATGTTTTCAAAGATGAACTCGAAAAAGCAATGACAGATTCATTAGTTCATCCCTTTTTGGTAGAAGTCACCTTTTCCTGCTTTGAGAAGATATCTGCTGGGAAAGCATGTATTAACTGACATCACAATCCCTCTATTATTATTTCTTAAAGCACATTTTGTTTTACATGGCACAATTCCATACTGTACAACAACAATATACATTGACTGCTAGTAGGAGACAAGAACCCAAACAGTTTGGAAACCTGTCCATCCACCTCCACCTGCACCATAAGAATGCACACTACTGCACTGTACTATACTGTACTTCCCAAACAGATGTCACATTAAACTATTTGAACAATTTACCAGAAATGTCTCTGTTGTCTCATAATCCTTTTGAAACAGTGTTCACCACGGCTCAGTTCCACTTTCAATTTCATCTTACTTCAGACAAAAGACAGTTTCTCCATAGCATAATGATCTATAATATTTTCTAGATTCTAGGGCTAAGACCTAGTTCTCTGTTAAGAATGGAAGGTCAACTGAGGTGTTTTGGTTAATTGTGCGTCTCTGTGATTATTAATACTACTGTGTTAATGCAGTGAACAACAGAAAGAACGCATTTTGTACTGTAGGTGGTAGGAGCAGGTTTCCTAGTGAAAGGGTGTCTCGGGAATTGTCAGGATGCACAAAGCCTTTAACCCCCATGGCATGCAGTAGAGATCCCTCCCATGGGCTGTCAGAGACAGGGCCTCTACACTTATCAACCCATCCATTGTGAAATCAGCCGCCCTGGCCAACCATAGCCATGCAAAATACACCCCCTGCATTAAACACAGTTTCAATCATCCTCAACCATTTCCCCCTGCCTTACTCTCTCTCTTCCCTCACCCATCTCCCATGGCCTCTTCTCTCTTTTATAGTGAATAAACAGTTGTCACCGTCAGGTAACTCAAAATGCAAATTGGGAACAAATGGATCCACTTGAACAGTCTTAATTACATGATATGTATTCCATGAATCACAAATGGTATAGTCCTTAAGATTCGGCAGCACAATATGGTGTCCCTTTAATAATTGATTTGAAAATAACGCCACCTAAAAAAAGATTCACACCACACCTTCTACACTAGTTGCATTTCAATCCAAGTCATGGACTGTGCACATCACTAAGCATGCACAGGTGGGAATAAAGAAAAGAACCTTTTCTCCGGATGTGAAGACAACGCTGAGGTTGTTTAGGACCAAAGGCTCACCAGCACTGTGAGACAAGTTGACTCTGTCAAAGATGATGGAGCCTGTCTTGGGCCAATCATGCGGAGGTTGTGTGTGTCTGTGTCCCAGGATGCTTCACTCTCCAGCTCTGCATATTCAACCGCTCGCTCCACTGATGTCATCTTCAAGTGTTTTAAAACACTACAGTATCAATTTAGTGGTGTTGGGGGGGCATTATCAGCCATTATGACTGTTAGTGGAGCAGTAAGTTAAATTATCCTTGTTTTCTAAAGTTTCCTTTGTATGATTTAAAAATAAAATCAAAACTGAGAAGAAATCACTCATATGTTTAGCAATGTCCAAACAAATATGAATTCAAACGTGGGTTCTCAGTCTGACACCCCCACTGGAACATGCATGTGAGTGTAACAGTACAGGACAGAATCAGGCCCGCTGCACATGGCTCCAACCAGAAGAAATGCAAACATATAATCACACATTCAAGCATTTATTGTCAATGCTTCACCAATAATGTCATACAGCCAAAATCCACACACTACGATCCCTAAAGTAAAAGGCAGCCAAAGCAGTAATGGTTACAAAACAGAACCATCAAGATTAGTGAACCAGAGAGGTGTAGTCATAAATAAGAACCAAATTCACAGATCACAGAGATTAGATAACACGTGTAATGTAACAATTACTAAGGTTTAAATGTTGGTGGAAATAAATTAACACAATTAATGTAAATGTATATATAACTGAATTTCTTTTTTATTTACGTAAATAGAATTTTCTTTAACCGAAAGGGAAGATCTTAATATTCCTCAAACATCTGCTGAAACCTCTGCTGAGCCTTGAAGGCACAGAATGTGCTCAGGCCTTGAAGAAAGGAAGTAAGGTGGGAGAAGACAGGACTTTGAGCCAAAAGAAATATATACAGAGCATATGTGTCAGCATCTGAACAAACACGTACTTACACATTTAAGCATGGATTGTTTATTCTCAACTCAGAACATGTTTTAGGAATTTTAATCATAATTCTAACTATGAAAATGGTTTAGAACATATGTGCATTTAAGAATCATATATAAACTGTTTCTACAATATGTTTTAATATATACTTATGTGAGCCAGACAATTAAAATCTACTACTCAGAGGTGTGTGAGAAGTACTTCTTCATACATTAAATATGTGCCTGATGCCAAATGGCTTTGATTTAGGAAAAGGTTGCAATTGAGTGGTTCTTTGTTTCTGTTTGTTAGTTTTACAAAACCAAAGACAAAAGCCAAATGTTTCTCTGAGATTTTTAATGAAACTTTTGTTCGTCAAGATGATGAAACCTGTTGACCAATGTGCATCTGGGCTCACAGCCCAGAATAAAATAGATGAACTAAAGCCTGCAATGACCTACTCATGCCCACTTGGCATTTTTTCCCATTGTAGTTGATGTCATGAACTCCCGTCTCTTAGGAAAACTGCGTGTGGCCGAGCCATAGGTCATCGCCACCTTTAGCCTTTATGCTAATGATCATAGCTTTCTTCAATGGTTGATTAGCATTCCTGTGGTGTGCTTTTGTCTCTACCACAAATGGACAAGATCAACCCCCACACACCCAAAAAATGTACTCATCGACTCTCTGTGCTTGATGTCCCTGAAGGTCTGCAGGAAGTAGTGTCACAGAAACAGGAAGACCGTGAGAAGCAGAAAAACAGGAATAATGATCCAAAAGATACTAATGGCAGTCACTGTAATCACTCCACTGACTTAAGAAGAAAGAAAAAAACTGGAGAAATACCTGCGACAGAAGTAGAGATGTAATCCCAAAAATAAACCAAACAGCAACAGAATCAAAAGCTCCACTGCTGCTGTGCGGGCCACCACTGGGACAGTAAGGCCTATTTCTTAAGGCTGAACAAGAGAAACTCTTTCAGCTCCATTTGTGTGAGGCCATCATGGACATACAGTAAGGTAACAGCAGGTTGTGTGACTGAGGTTATGTGACTCACAGTGTGAAAGGAAAACGATCAGAGAGCTAATTCTCACTTAGTAGCAGGTGAGATTTTACCACTTGGCCACTGCTGCTCATATCCCTGGCTCCCTTGGGCTTTCCCTTCAACACTTCTGGCCAGTAAGCCTCCCTGGCAGAACAGCCAGCCAACAGGCATGGCCACAGTGACTGGCAGCGAGCTCTGGGAACCACACTGTGGGTGTCTGATACATCACACTCAAACCACACAGCCCTCAACAACACAGTGACTCATCACCCGTGTTAATGGCTCTGTGACACATCTACACCAGGATACCAGAGCTGCCTAAACAGGATTGAAGGCAGTGACGACACCAAAGTACTCACACCTGCACTGTGTTTAGAAACTGAAA
Organism: Ctenopoma multispine; assembly: GCA_034779795.1. Lineage (NCBI taxonomy): Eukaryota > Metazoa > Chordata > Actinopteri > Anabantiformes > Anabantidae > Ctenopoma > Ctenopoma multispine. The sequence continues at coordinate 10,042,466 of JAUYWH010000013.1, forward strand.
TAAGTATGTGATAAAGTATTAGTGTGACTGCTAATATTAAACAAGCATGCTATCACAATAGCCCATCTGAAGTAATTTACAGAATTAGAAAGTACTTTAACCTGTGTACCATTCTGAGGTACTTTACTTGCAGCTTTTAAATTGTATGCAGTGTTAAACTTCTATTTAGCAACATTTCAGGAGAAAAGGTACATCCTTTTCTCCTGAAATGTTGTTAAATGTTGTCAAATAGAACATTTGTCAAATAGAAGAGTCTTTTACTCTACAACATATATCTGACTGCTGTGATCACTGTTACTTTGCAGACTAAGATCTTATTTACAGAGTTATGAATGGTTTACTATAAACTAGTATTAGTTCCACCTTGACTATTTAGATTTATTTTGTTTATACATTATTAAAAGGATACACATACAAATCACTTAAAACAAAGTGTCTAAATACCTCCACTACTGCCAATAATATCTAAATAGTTACAGAGTCATATGTGAAAATAAAACAATTTGAATTAAATATGTGCTTTGGTGAAATTTAAATCTACCAGCCACACTACTCCCACTTTTATACTCTTAAGTGTGATTCTGAATACAGGCACTTTACTTGTTTACTAGGTAGTACTGGTATTTTTGCTTCCACTGCAGAGTATGTGTGAGACCATTACTTCTTAACTGAAGAATATACTGTGCTACATATTTCATATTCAATTGGTAGGTAGATAAAATTGAAACCTCACACCCTGAAATTAGAGACATCCTAAGAGATGAATCCTAAGACATGGAGATTAGGATCATACTGTTACCTTCAGTGGTCTCAGACTAGCCCAGAGAGATGAAAATTTAATTTAGCACCTTAATTACGGATGTTATCTTCCACTTAAGCACACATTTAAGCATGATCACTTTCAGTCTAGTTTTATGATGAAAAGCCACTCAATTCCATTTGCAGTTCAGATAAGAGGGTATTACTAGTCTAACCATTGCCATAGTGGAGCCCGCACAATCAAACAGTGAGTGGAAGCTACTGAGCACAACTGATCCCAAGAATTTCACAGTACATAAGTTTCAATCTTAACCTTGATGGAAGGCTACCAGACTGCAAAGTGAGATGGTGGCACACGGGCCATTACTGCATGTTGTTCAGCCTTCCTTCAAGGCGATCAAATATTAACTGAACAAAGTCTTATCATATATACTGTTTTCACTCTACTGCTGTTGACTGACAACACATGACACCACTCATCCATGTTTGCTGGTTGGTTCGTTTGAATTCTAATTGGGATCATTTCAGTCTGGGACACCAAGTCCAAACCAGGCCATCTTATCTGACACTGAGGTCATCTAAGGGGACAGAGGAGGAACAGGAACTATTAGATAGGAGTCTTGCCTCCTCCTGCTCCCCAGGGCCAGCTGTCGCCAATGCCCTGTTTGATGCGATCCATTTGCGTGGTCTGCCACTTATCATCTCAGCATCAGCACCGTGGCCCCCACCCACACTACACACAGATGACCCCGATAAGTGAACATACAAGCATACACCACATCCATATCTTCTATGAAGCCACACAGGAACAGAAAACTCCCAAAGCCACATCCCGCTGCACATAAAAGTGGATAAAAGGATGAAAGGTTTTGTATACAAACAGTTTAAATAAAGAATTACCGCTAATTGCTCTTTAGCAAGAAAAGAAAGCTACTGCACGCATGTGATTCAGTCATTCAAGCAAACTGAGCGCACTGCTGTGTCCAAAGACTATTCAGATCTCTGCTGACCCTAATTGCTTTATTTTCACAATGATTCTATCAGCTCTTTGATGTCCAAATAAATGTAGAAAATTGAAGTTAATTGCTATATTTGTGTTCAGCAATGATAGCGACTGTTGTTCAGCAGCAGAAAATAAACAGTTCCCTTTAATTAAACATCCCTCCGGACATGAGGAATCAGTGAGCTTTTTACAACCCCTTTTTCATCCTCCCTTTATTCACTGACAGTGTGCATTATTCGCCACTGGGAAAAACGTGCAAACAAAACAGTAAATAAGGAGAAAGCAGGGTAAAGAAAATTCCTCAAAAGAAGTCCTCTGTCATTGCTGGAATTTTTTCTACTCCACACTTTCCGTGACAGAGCGGCACAATAAGTTGCAAGGGTCAGTGATACTGAAACAAAACAGGGCTGTTTCACTTGGGATCTGGAACAATAGACGTGACCCAATACATTCTACTCTGTCTGTGGGCTTCATTTTAGCAGTAAATGCCCAGATGCTGTGGCTTTTCTTTAGGAGAAATGACTGTGGACACCTCCTTCCCATTTTTCCTTTCCAGGCCATTTTCACTTCATAAAGCTGCAGTCAATGTGTTTTGTGTGTGGTGAGGAGGGTCTGACACATACTGTGGTGGTCTCAGTCGCTGTCTACATTGGTGGCTCAAGTAGTCCTAGGATTAGGCCTTTGTGTGTTGTGAAAAGGTAAAAGAAGTCACTTATTTGGGCTCAGTCAAGCTGCTGATTTCCAACCCCATTTTGGAAATAAGAGAAAGGCTTTGAAATGCAGTCTCTCTTGCTCTCTCTCTCTCTCTACTATAAATCACTAGTGACTGGCAAACACATTCAGTCATTGCTCCTCTTTCTTCCTCTTGATAACAACACAAAAAACTCACACATACAAAAGTCAAACACAGAAATCACAGATTTCATTATCTTGATCATATTGACATGAAATAAGATTCTACTTGAGATTTTGATTTTGTTATGTAAGTTCCCAGGCTCAAAGGAGTGTTCCTGGGCCTGGCCTGTTTATCTGAGTCAGAGCAGCTGAAGAGCTGGACCGCAGCATCATGGGAGGCCTCACAAACACACACTAGGAGCTTTTGCTGGCTGATGTTGACCATCAAATGACCATGTGTGGAGTGGCCTAGTTAAGTACACACACAATGTGGTTCTTCCCTGTGTGCTGATTTATTTTTACATTAATTTCACAAATAGGTGACAAAAAAAAGGAAACTTCAAGTTTCTCACCATTCTGTGTCATTGTATTTTTTAAATTGTGCTGGAAGATACTGGCTATTTCATGAAACAATGGTCAAATGGGATTTATGGCGCGGTCTATATTTTTCCACACAGGAACATCTCCTTGTTTCTTAGACTAACCTGTGTAACGCCTGGAGCCAGCGCATTCTTCGCTTCTTCTGTCACCAATGTGGTAAAGAAGCAGAGAAAACCAGTGAAATCCCATCCTAGAGCACTCACCGTTACGTCAGCACTTCTCATTTCCCACAAAGCCGCTGAGGAGGCCTGACACACAATGTGCCACAATATACAGAGTCACACAACGATCCACCCGCCAGTGTTTTTAGACAATAGCCATCTTTGCTCTGTGTTCGTCTTCTGTGCATCTGTGCTGGGTAAGTGTCCCCCGCTTATTCTCTCTCTCTCACACACACACACACACACACACACACACACATACAGATACACACAATCAATTTACTCTTTGGAGAGTCCTGCTGTAATTTGTAAGGCTTTATGCATGTTTATGTGACATTAACATTGGTGAAAGCAGGCAAGCTTTCACCTGAATGGAAGTAACTGTCAGCTAGTGTATAAGCAAAAACATCCTGACAAGCTAAATTAGATGACTAAGAAGACCTACGAATGTAGCTATGGACCTCACAGTTAGTGGTGTGTATTGGTCAAGAGCCTTCACACAAAATCCTCCACTGAAAGACCCCTGTACTCACCCCTTATTGTCTTGCCCTCCTCCTTTGCTCCCTCTGTGAAAATAGAGGCAACCCAGGATTTAAAGGTCAAGTCCACACAAAACCTGAAAATCCCAAAAGCCTGAGGTGTTTTTAATTGACTAAGGGGGAGAGGGGAGAGAAAGAGTCTACTCCCCAATATACTAAATTACCACTAAATGAGACCTGTCAAAAAATAGGGCTCTGGGGTGTAACCAGGTTCCTCCAGCTTCAGGGAATCCCCTTGTTAGGTGGATATGGGGGCAGTGCTGAGGGGCTGTGAAGTGCTTACTCCAACATAAAGGGGGAGGCTCTGGTGCAAATCCCCACACAGAGGCAGCCTCCCCCTATAAAGAGAGATAAACCAGTTAGGGCATTGTTTATGAAGTTTCACTTTATTCCCCCCGACAACCATTTAAACAATGACTATGGGGAAATGTCCCACCATGAATGAGCAACAATAGTTGGGATCAGCAGCTTTTCTGTGCGGTTAATACTTTGATAAAAAGACTGAAAATCTTCCTTCCTGAAAGCATTAAACACTGCTCAATAAAAGACACCTGCAAACAAGAGCAGAAAGCAGCACAAACAAAAGTTTTCGGTCCAAAGGATTTCATCTTTGTCCACTCTCACAATCACCTCCCCTTTTCTGTTGCACAAAAATACTGACGGTAACAATGCTGAACTGATATTTGAGCCTACGATACTATTTGCTCTTCTGTAATTAGCTACATGTTATTTTTCACTGCAAGTAGAGATGTAGTTAAAAAGTATTGTATCTTGCATTTCCTGATAACTAAGGTCATAATTCATAAGGGGAAAGGAAGAGTAATATGAATCACAGTGACACAAGTCTGTTTTCAGTCATGACCTAGTCTACTTTCACTGTTTGCTGTTGGACCTTATGGGCTTTCTACAAAGTTATTATTTTACTTCAGCCATTATTCAACTTATTATCAAAATGAGGGGAACTCTAGCGGACAAAAAGCTTTTGTGTGTATGATCTTTTGTGCTTTCAGCATTTAAGATGTCTTTTGTCTACTGTGAGATGGGTATCTGCCACAAACATCACTCAGGCATTGTGGAGGGGGGATTCGTTTTCAGCATGCCTTTGTTCTATTCTTTGGCCCTAACCAAGGAGCCACGCCTGCTCCTCTACCTCGAATTGTGCAGCGAACATTCCCTTCTTTGTGGTGCTAGGTGCATGAGCTGGCTCATCTCCGCAGGCTTTCGTGGGAGATGGCCGTCACTGTGGCAGGGTGGCATTTGGTAACCTAACCTGGTTATGCACCAGGGTGGCCCTTGGCTACCGGGCTTGTTAGGCTATAGAGCATTAGGTGAATTGCGCTAAGAGGGGCAAGTCCCATTCTGGATCTGTTCCAACTGACCTGTCCCCTTCCCCCTCCAACCACACTTCTAGCTCCATTCCTGTAACCACATCATAAGGCTGCAGCTAACATTTTTTCTCCACTGAACACTTCATCCCTCTCACCCTTCTTTGTGCCCCCCCAGTGTTTTCCTCCATATCTGACCCATCATCCCGTGGCCTTTATTTCCTCTTTGGTACCTTTCTCTCTCTCAGTCACTCGCTTAGTCTCATAAACATCCTCTGAAGATGCCGATTCTGTTGTGCCACACTGGAGGAGCCACGCCCTCAGCCTATGTGCACACTTTTATTAAATCTGTGCAGGCGCTGGGCCGCGCTGGCGGGTAATCCTACAGTAATTGTTTCCAGATTAGGGGACCCGGGCCACAAAGCAGGTTTAGCCAGGCATGAAATGGCCTCCCCATGCTGCATCGCCAGCGACCAAACCTGCCGAGGTGAGACTCACCTGGATAAAGTCCACAAACGTTCATGGGAGCAGAGAGTCCAGGTAACCAATGTCCTTCCAAAACCAAAAAAAGGATTCTTTCTGGGAAACACAACAAAAGAGAACAGATTAGACTAGATGTTCAGAGTAGATGTATGTATGATATAATCATACATTTGAGAGACAGATTTTCAATGTCATTTGTGCTATTTGTAAACCATTGCTAGATCCATTGCTATAAAATGATGTGAATATTTAACTGATAACTTGGAGTATGGATCATATAATTAGCAAGTCAAAATAAAGCTCTGACATTTCTAAGTCTAAGTAACAGTATTTTGTTTTAATTTCCTTTAGTCTCACTAGACCGTTGGGCAATTGTTACCAAAGTCCCATCCAATTTAATACAACAGAGCTTATACATTGAGTGTGATAACAGACGAGAAAACACAGGCCTATCTAGATTAAACAATGAATCATTATTTGTCTAGCATTTCATAAAGACTGCCCTACTCTTGGCTGAATACGTAAGGGAACCTTTGTTTGGAAACAAAAGGGGCAACAGAAGCTGCGTACCTGCCTTTATGTTCTGACTGGCAGTGTCAGTGACGTTAATTGAGTTGCCTCCAATCTGCTCAGGTGTTCATTATTTTGGCTGGTGCTCTGCAGGTGCTGTGGCAGCCCTTTATTGTCCATCCTTTAGTAACTTTGCTCCCTTATTCTGATCCCACAACACATAAGATTACACTCCAGCTGTGTTCTCACACTGTTTACTGCAGGATCTGTGATAGCCAATCCCCACACTAAACTACCTAAAGGCAGGCAAGACAGAAAGGCTTTCTCTATCTGTGTCCCTGAAGGAAGCCTCTAGACTCTTAGACACAGGCAAAAAGTATCAGAGTTGTGCCAGCATAGCCACTGTTAAAACTGGGCTCAAGTTAAAAGATACGAGCAAGCTGTGGATGTGTTGTGTATGCTCTAGACTGTATATTTCCTGTCAAAGTGCCTTGTACATTGTGTCATAATATTTCATACTGTACTTAAGCAACCCATTGTCTCTCACAGTGACACATTATTAAGCAAACAATAATATCTGTCTGAGGAGAATGTAAATAAAGCAGTACTCACACATTTAGGGTACAAGCCTTGACAGAGTCAAACTAACCACACAAGCATGCAGATGAGTTTATCTAGGCTCAGAGAATAGGCCATGAAACAGGGTTGGACTTGGTACGTGACCGAGAGAAGGAACTCAACTGCTGAGCAGCATGTTGGCACAGTGTGGCGGTATGGCAGTCTGGAGGCACGGTGAAGCTATGGCACCACTGACCTAAAAGTTGCCTCCCAGCCTTCCAGTCAGTCCTACAGAGGTGGGCCCTGTAATCACCTCTCTCCACGGCCGTAAGCAGCTTACAGCTTTATCCAAAATGCCGCTCCCGCCTAAAAACATGCATGCAGACGAGGCCAGGCTCCCCATAACAGCCATTGCATAAACCCAGCCAGAGCATTATTCCCCGCAACAACCCAGCAATGCTCCAAATCAGTACTGATTCAAAGTCAAGTGGCATAAGCATGTTGTACACTTGGAGGCAGACTAATCTTATTCACAGTGTGAGTGCCCCTTTAGCATACAGACATCCTGAGGGGAGGGTTCAAGCATGGGGGTATAGCTGCTACTATACTAGTGAAAAATATCACTGCTTTAGTCTGGGAATGGGGGGAGTACTTGTCAAACTGTGTTTGTGGAAGAGCCAATAATATTTTATGTAATTTTACTGTCTAAGCCATAGATGACCCAAATTCATGCATATCTGACAAACAATACCAATAAGAAAAGGATAGGTTTCTCCGGGTTACATCATACCATGGTTAGAGGGTGTTAGAGCAGAGAACATCAGACAGCTATCAGCTGTTTGACAAGCAGCTCAGTTAACTGAGAGTTTCAGAGAGGATGAAGTAAAGATCCTTCTCCATCCTGCGCAGACTATAGAGGGGATACATTACAGTGATGTAGTTACACAAAGACATTCACTGCATGGAAATGCCTATGAGGTAAGATCGGTGTGGGACAATAGCTTCAATCACTATGGGTGGTTGTCAACAATATCACCTATTGTGTAGAAAGAGGTATAGACGTTTCAGGATATCAGCAGCATTAGTATCAAACAATTTCTCATGGTTTAAGACTCCAGGGGTGATTTGCACCACTTTTTCAGGCTCAGGAAATATCAAGCCCTCCCAACTAAGGTGGCCCCTTAGGTGGAGATATTAGGTGAGCAGGGCCCCCAATCAGACTTAAAGAAGCGGAACAGTGGGGTCCAGCTAGAGCAGGGCGTGTGGCAAATCGCTGTTCCCTGTAAACATCAAGATAAGGGGACAACTCAGAGCCTCTCCATGTGTGGGCCCCAGTGCAGTTGGAGGGGCCTTTCAGTGAGGCAAGTGTGATAATGAAGGAATACTGGGGAGGGGGCTGCCAAGGCTGGAGGTGGCACAGCTCACCTGCACTTCCATGAAGGGACCAGCGGCCTGGGGCAGCCTCCCACCGCCGGCGCCTTGCTGCCAATACTAATACATTCTAAATCCATTCTCTTCGCTCACACCGCCAGGCTCCTGCAATCTCCTCTCCTTCCCTTTCATGCAATTAAATAGTGGAAGTGCCGAGCGAGGGGGAGCCCTATCAGCCATACTGCACACACACACGGCTCCATCTCCACATTCAATTTACACACTTCGATATCATCATCTTCTCTGCAGTACTTCCTCCACTTCTCTCCTAACACTCTTGCATCCCAGACCTGAAATACAGACATTAAAAACATTGCCTCTGTAGACACAATTAGAATCTCACATCACTGACTACAGAAGATCTAAAGTTCCCTGCGTCAACAGCAATTGAGTGACACCCTACACTGAGATGGCCCACTATGCCGATGTGAAAGGGGGATGGCAGAATTGTGTGTGTACGTGTGTGTATGCATGTGTGTGTGTGTGTGTGTGTGTGTGTGTGTGTGTGTGTTAACTGAAACACCACTCCTTGACTGTGCTGATGAGCTGAAGCCCTGGCCTGCAGTCTCTGAGGGGATTAGCCCACTCAATGACACTAAATTACAGGGATCAACATCAGCTCAACACATCCACCGCTGTCTGTGCTGCTCTAACTGGATCACATTTGGATGAACAGCTGTAATAAGACTGTACATATTGCTAAAATTGAACATGAATATATTATATATATATAAGTTATATACATTCATACAATAAAGAAATAGTAGTATATAGTGGTATTAAGATAATCAAGCTAACTAACATTGTTACAAAATATAAAGTTTTTAATCAGTAAAATCCACCACTTGGAAATCTCCACTGTGCACAAAAGATAACAGAAACATGACTCAAATGGTGCAGAGGCATTCAGTAGCTGATACAGAATAGCTACAATGCCTCTCCATCAATCATAATTCACCACTGTTGTACTCAATTGTTATGAACCACATTCACAGAATAATAAATAAGACCTTTGTGCAGTGACGCTTGAAATGGTAACCTTTAACTCTGAGGACAGCTATCAAACACTGGCCATGTTGAGCAGCACACCTTTCATTTACACATGTAAACAGCTGTCAAATCCTTAACAACACATAGACACACAGTTACAAATTACCCAGACTTATGGCAAGACCCTAGTGTATGTAGAAGCAGATGTGATGAAGATGACAGAAAGACATTTTTCAAAAAGAAGCAAACTATTAAGGAAGAAAAATGGGAAACAGTGGAGCTAGAAACAGCTTCGTCCTTGTCTTTTTTTTTCACTTATGGATGAGAATGAATCAGTTGAAAAACACAAAAGAAAAAAGGGACCTTTATTTATGCTAAATAGATAAAATAAGGTCAAGTTCATGCTTATGTTATTGTTCAGTGGACAAAGGTCAAAGGAAACACAGTCTCTGGGACAGCTGTCAATAAATCCAGTCAGATACATGGTGTTGTTACAGCCTGAAGGCCAAACCGTAATGACTGGACTGGTCATACAATTGTTACTGATAGCAGCACAACAGCAATCAGATAGCAGTGTCTGTTAAGCCTCTCCTTTGCTGCGCTATTAAACAGATTATTACATTATTCAAAGTGTTTGTTCTCCTCCTGTGTGTAGATTACCAAGCAAGGCACACCCAGATAAGCTGTCAGGTAGTCCAATATGTAACAAAACAGCAGCAGGAAAAACAAAAGCCCAAGATTAAGACCTGCAGTGTTTGAACCAAGCACACTTTTGCAAAGCTTTGTCACTACACCCACTTCTACTGCCAGTTGAAACCGCAAGCACCTGAACACCCTCAAATCAAATTTAGACTTGTATTACTAGGTTATTATGACTCATTATACAGATACAAGTTCCCTTCTTGTTGAGAATTCCCACCCGAGCTGATTGTGTTGTACATGCATGTCACTATGAAGAGATTAGCCTGAGTAATTATCCGCTGACAGGTGAACAATGCTCCAGAAAAATTAAAGTTATCAAAGTGGGCCACTTGACAGTTGACTTTGGATATGAATGATAGACTAAAGTGACATTACTGCAACAAATTAAAAGAGGTTTTAAATAATACCATAAAATTATAAAGATAAAATGACAAGGAGAGCAAAACATTTTGCACGATTTAAATAAATCTTGAACTGCTATCAGTTTTATTGACCTCTATTTGAAAAGGTAGTGGAAAACATGCTTGAATAAAAACCAGCAGCACTCCCTGAGTAAAGTCAGACATAACTGGAGTGTTTGCTCACTTTTAATATCATGTCCATCTGTCCACTCCATTGACCAAGTAGCTACAGCCTACAAAGCTAATGAAATAATCGAACATTTCTGATACAGCGCACAAGACAAATATGTCTGTATTTACACAGCTCTACAGTCCAAATACAACACTGTTGAAGACCCAGTGCAAACACCATTTATTCAATATGATTGTTTGCTTTTTTGTTCGGGTCCACAATAAAAAGAGATAGCACTCGCTTCACAAATTTTTAAATACATTAAGGCTAATATTACATCAAATCACAAGGATTTTCCAGATATTAAAAAAACACCTTTAAGCTCGTTAAGCTTAAAGCTTGTTGAGCTAAATTTATAAGCTTTATATTATAGTTCAAATTAGTTTCTGTGATTGACATTTAACAGTAATTCATTCTATTTCTTCATCATTTAAATAAACATTTCGTTATAGTACTAAGTCAAAATTATGAATACAAATGGTTTATCAAATCACTTTTCTAAACGATTTTTTAAAATTAAAAAACCTGAAATATATTGTTATATTATACAAAGCTAGATAGCTTACTATTAACTACTAACTATAAAGTGCAAGGATATATTTGTAAAGTAGACTGAAATGTAACAAATTAAGTAACAGTCTGCTCTCTAGTGGTGAGATGTCAGAACAATCATTTCAACATGCAGCTCCCAACTGATGTTAACGTCTCATCATCATCATCTCATAAATCCTATATAATACTGGCCATACTTAAAATGTATCACTTATTTAAATGAGAACTTGATACAAAGATGATTCACTTACCAATTGGATCAATACAAAGAAAGTGTTTTGGGGTCCAAAGGAATGCATTGAACATGCTGGTGTGTCGAGTTTGGGCTGAGGTCACCAAGACGTTAAAGAAAATCAAGCTGCAAAGGAAGCCAAACACAACTGAAGTGGTTGTTAAACCTGGGAAAAGAAAAAGAAAGAAATCCATGAGCACAATATAGTGTTCCTACACATTTATAGTAATATTTTCACACAATAAACAGGAATACTCCACTATACGTTTTCCTTTAATTATGCTTTTTTTTTGTCTTGAATGCTGATGTATCATTGTGGACACAAAGAGTAAAAGACTCAGGATCACAGGGAGACAATAAGAGCAATCATACAGCAGCAAACAAGACAGGCACTGCTATCTCCCTGTACAGCTGAGGCCCATGTACACATACACTGGGCCTTGAAGGCCTTGGGCCACAGCCAAATAACTGTGGATCTGTTCATTCAATGGCTGGCGTATTCAGAGCCTCAACAGTACACAAAAAGCAATATGCGCTCAGTGAGCTTTACCTGTGTAAACACCTAGGTACAGGTCAAGGTCCAACTGCTGAGGGAAGCTGCCATTGAGGTGCTCTGTCACATTGATGTGCTTCTGTTCAGAGGCCCTGGAAGTCAGCCACAAAAGAAACAAAAATCCACAAGGACAAATAAACACAACAAAGAGAGAAAGCTACAACATGAAGGGATCATAAAAACACATTCCCCCTTTCCTGAAGCACAAGGTCACTTTCAACAAGTGACAGAGACTGCCAACAAAAACAATTTGGTTCAGTTGTGTTCTACTAAATCATCAACCACTTCCAGCCTGAGAAAATATGTCATGTTTGGCTTACAAAACCTGTTATTCTACTTTTTTTTAAAAGCATCCAAGTTTTTCAAAGGGTGTAATAGAAACAAAATCTCACCAACAAGCAAGCCACTAGTCCTGTAGAACAAGTGTAATATAAAAATGAAAACAAGCAAACACAAAATGAAAAACTAATAAAGGAAAAAAAAAAAAGACAGAAAACACAGACCAAATTAATTAAAAGGATGAACTCACATGTGCTATGGCATAGAGAAACATAAGGACCAAGAGGACCAGGAAGTTAGTGCCTGCCCTAAAATATTTCACATAAATACATAGGCTGATGATTCCTTCTGAGCGGCTTTCCCCCTCTGTTGGTTGCATTACCTACAGACAGACACTAGTGTCAATGCCAGTCAGTCAGCAACACTTTCAAATCAGGCTGCAACGAGCAGCAAGGAAAAGGTGGGTATCTTCTGCTCTCTACTGGCTGCAAGGATGCACAACAGGCCTTTATCCACAATTTCAAGAGTTTGCCATGCATGTATGTTTAAAGCTTAAATTATTAAAACTGCGATGTGCTACTTATAGTCAATACTATTAATGCAAGTTTTTAAAGGCTTTCAAACATACAATGTCCACCACTGCAAGTGGCTCTGCTCGCTTAATGAAAGACTCTTGAGATGAAGAAAGTGAGGACATAGAAGACATGGAGCTGTCAGAGAGGGTATGGAGGAAGCCAGAGACAGTCCAAAGAAAGGGGTCTGCACTCTTCCTCTCCTCCTGGACTTCTCTGTCTTTAAGCAGGAAGGTGAAGACCTGCAACTAATTGTAAATCCCCAATGCCACAGTCTGGCCCTGTTTAAAATGAGAATAGAGGAACTAACAAAGTTAGAGACTAGCAGGTGCAGAGAGACAAATATCTAGAGGGCTATATACACTGATATCTAAAGAGTCAGTAGGAAGGAAACTCATCAAGCACCTGGATATTCTGTATTTATTCTGTACATTAGCTATAAGCCTCATGGATTGCAGCTGTGTTGACAGAATCATAACTCTTAAAATACTGTATAATAATTAGCTTCCCAAATAGCACTAACTCAATCACTCTGATGATCTCCTAATTGGATGTAAATCAGATTTATTTATGGGCATTAATATTAATGCATGCTTGCTCACTGCATATGTATGCTTTCACCATGTGACTGCACTGTACCACTACAAATGTATATCCTAATAAGTAAGTATAATCTCCAACAGCGCTGAATAAGAACATGCGCAGATCTTTTACAGCCAGTTGAACTTTATCATTTCAGTACCTTTGACTATGAAGAAGTGAAACGAAAAGCCATGGTTACATCCAGTTAGTAAGGGTTAAATAACCATTAAATAAAGGGTAGCAACCTAATCAAAATACTGCACTTCTGGTGATTTCCAATAAATTATTGAATGTTTCCTAGAATAAATCACAAGAAAAAGTCCCGTCTACATGTTTTAGGCAGAATAATGCCAGGCAGATTATAGATTGGGTGGATGTTACCTGACCAGGTGCTGTTGTCAAGCCACAAAATCCGATAATATCCACATACAAGTTGCTACACAATTAAATATTTACTGAAGCAATTAATTATTTCTAGCACTGTATCATAATGAGGCACAGTACAAGCCAAAAGTTTGGACACACCTTCTCATTCAATGTCTTTTGGGGTGAGCTGGACCGCAGAGTGAAGGCAAAGGGGCCAACAAGT
>JAUYWH010000013.1:10056233-10109666 GCA_034779795.1 Ctenopoma multispine
TTTTTTGTTAAGTACATAACTCCACATGTGTTCATTCATAGTTTTGATGCCTTCAGTGAGAATCTACCAATGTAAATTGTCATGAAAATAAAGAAAACAATATTGAATGAATTGAATGTGTCCAAACTTTTGGCCTGTACTGTATATGTATAACAAAACTTTCTATTTTGGACCTTTAAAGTGGACTGAATTCTAATTTGATACAGATCCACTCACCTGCAAATTTCAGAAGTACTATCTACAGATGGGCTCACCTCCAGACACAAAATCAATTCTGATGCCAAAGATGCTCACAGGGTGGTCTCTGTGCTAACTAGGGAGGTGTCTGGTTTGCTGGGGAGAGTCTCAGCTCATGACTCTCTGTTTGGCAACTGTGGGGGTCATTTTGATATGTCTGCTGTTAATTGTGAGAGTAAAGCTCAGACTGTTGGTTGCATAGTAGTTTAGGGTGCCCTGCCTTTAACAAAGTAGTGGTATCAGGTCGCAGCGATTGCCCAAACCTTTAATTTACTATTATCCTTCATCAATACTTCAAACAGAAATAAGCAATGACTAGAAATCTGTCATGGATGTTAAGAACGATCCATCAGATATAAGCCTGAGGCACAGGGCTGGGTTAAGAAATCTTGAGGCCCTGGGCTGCCAGCATTTGGGGCCCTATTTGTCGCCTTAAAACAAGTAAAACATTTTATGCTTAAAATACTGTAATGCTACTGATTACCAGTAAACTAAAACACTTCAGTAATTTATATGCACTGGTTTTTGTAATGGTTGTGAATCAATATGTGTAGGTGCTGAATCCTCAGAGACAATGAGCACTTCATGTACACTACCAGTCAAAAGTTTGAACTCACATAGAAATAACATGTTTTTGATTCATTAACATTAAATTGATGAGAAATAGATAAAAAAAAATCTAGTATAGCTAGTATTCCTTTTTTGAATTAATATTTACATAAATGTATAAAAGCATATCATCAACATTTTTACTGTCTTCCAGTTGTATTTTGTGTTTGTCAGTGCAAGTTTGTTAAATTAAAAATATTAACTGATCATCAGAAAACCCTTTTGCAGGGATGGTAACACAGCTGAAGAAGCTTATCTTTTCATGAAAAACATGGACATTCCTCTGTGTGTCCAAACCTTTGACTGGTAGTGTATTGCATTAATATTTGGGGGAAATTGTCTTTTGGATCCAGGTACACATAATGATAAGGGAACAATTAAACACAATAATAAAAGCAAACATTGTAACTAATATCCTAAAGGGTCTCAGCAATAATGAGCTTGAAGCCAGAGATGAATCAGAAAATACGCAGGTTCCAAAAAATATATGTTAACAAATGTTATTACTGGTGTTACCATAAATTAGACAACTTCAAACTGACCATCAGTAAAATGTCTCTGTACTGCTAAGAAGAACAAATGGCATCAACAAAAGTTATCATCCTAAGTGTTGTGACAACACAATCTGACTCTCATAAGATCAGTTCAGTCTATGCAGTATCTCATAAGTGTGCATTCTGAAAACATCAGCCATTGGTGAAGCCTGTATTTAATTCATCTTAAAGTGAAGCATTAATGATCACATACTCACCAACTTCTGATTCTATTCCTGCTTTTCTTTGAACAAAATAATTCATCATGTCTGATCAAACTAACAAAGTCATATTCCAGAGACATTGTAATTAAGTGGTTTAGACGTTCATACATGTTGACCACAGTCTGTTCTTGATGAGGAGTTTGGACAAGGAGCTGTCCTGTTTACTGCTCCTCCACCTCCTCTTCCGTACCGCAGGTGCTACCGATGCTAATGCTAAAGCTAACGCTAGCTGACTCTAACTGCTCAGACTGTTGTTAGCAAAGAGGCTACATTTTCTGTATCTGCTGAAGGTGTTTCTCCACAAACGAAAATTTGTTTTGTGTCATGTATGTTAGCTGTCAGATATCTTTTATCAAGATACGTTTCTGTGTCTCACGTCATATCATGTTTACAATTTGCGGAGTTGCCGACTTGATGACGTCATAGACAAACTCGAAAAAATTGCTGATCTAATTTGATTTTTAATCGAATGAATGAATGAATAGATACTACTGAAAGCTATATTTTTGTAGTTTCACAATGACTACAAAAAGAGAGGGAACATAAAATATACGTACAAATAATTTAAATTCATTTTAAAACAAAGGAAAAACCAAACTATCGATTAGTGTAGCGCACTGAGGGCCCCTGCCGGTGGGGGCCCTAGGCTGCAGTCTATGTAGCCTATGCGTCTAAAACGGCCCTGCTGAGGCATATATGTTTTTAATGTTGTTGTTGTTGTTTAATTTGTGCTGGTCATGCATCCAGAATATGTGCTGATCAAGAGTTAGTGTAACACAGAGGTGATTGGATGAGTTTTCTGTACAAAAAAGTGTTGAAGTGGACCCATATTAAAATAAATAAGATGCAGTAGTGGTGCAGAGAAGGTGGTTTTGTCTGTGCCCTTAAAACCCTCAGAACTGGAAGTGAACACTGTAATTGAATTTCTATGTATTACTATTTTATACCATATATTATACCTTCTTTAATGTATGTTGTAATTTAACATGTATAACCTTGTGTACATCCTGTGACTAAGGAGCATCTTCTCTGTCTGTAGAGACCTTTGCCCTCACAGTAAATCATGTGCTTCTAACAATGGTTCTTCAGTCTTGAAATCACCAAGAGCAGCATCTAAATTGTCAGAAGTACACACAGGATGTTTACTATGGTTTATAAAAGAGAGGTAGTTGTGAACATACTTTGAGCCTCTCATACAGACTGTCTGCTAGATCTGTGTCAGACGTTCATTCCATGCAAAGAACAATAGTAAATGTAGAAGGACAAGTTTTACAAGTTTCCAGTGTTCCTTATTATAGATAACTTGGTAACACTTTATAACAAGGGTAAATTAATTAACCTTGCTTTATGACTGTATTTTTGTTAACTAAGGTATTAGTTTATAATAACATTGATTAATATCTTTAACAACCCCTTTAAAGATATTAATTAATGTATAAACTAATACCTTAGTTAACAAAAATACCATTAGTAAATGATTAGTAGATGCATTCGTTAACTTTACTTACCTGTTAGTCAGTTAATACTTCTTACTACATTAGGTAAGGTTAATAAAGGGTGAATGTTAACTAATGTATACATTTTTGCCTTTGTTAACATGAACACCATTACTAAATGCTTAGTAGACATGTTAGTTAAACTTATTTAACTGTTAGTTAAGGCTTATTAAGGCTTAAAGTAAGGTTCATTAATGTACCCTTATTGTAAAGTGTTACCTGCCAACTTGCACTTTGTGGTGATTAGTAATTTACAAATCAGCTCAACACTGGCCAACCTCATGTTGGTAAAAAGATGATGAAAAATGAGTTAGTGAATTAGATACTAAACTAAAATACTGTAATGGTTAAGCGTCAGACTGGGATGCAGAAGGTCGTAGGTTCGAATCGCAGCCTGACTTTAAGCCCATCCCTGAGCACAATCTCTGCTTTGTGTGTTGCCAGCTATAAGTAGCTGATACCACAGTGTGGAAGCTGAACATGCTTTGCACTGAATAATCAGCAGGTTTACCTCTTGTTTAAGTAAACAAAGGACATGTGGTATTAAGACAAACATAAACTGGGATTGTACTTGTGTGTACTTACAATGAAAATGTTTTTTTTTAATAGTGTGTTCTTGGTGGTGAATTAACATGTGACATCAATTCAGTATCTCATATCAACAGTTATCAGATTTTAAACAGCAGAAGACATGTAAACATTTCAAACAGTTTTAAAGTCTGTATGCTCATAGTTGAACTTCTACAGGAGCTATAAGAATCCACTGACACTGTACTAAACTTGTTCACACTGGTGAGCATTCTCCCCCTTCTACATGAAGGTTACCAGATCCAGTAAAGTCCATGGACTTCAGAATCACACATCAAGGTTCAATGCTCATATTTTACTGACAACACAATAAGTTCACATGCACAGAGATGATATGACAGTTGAGGAAATTAGGGGGGCTTGTAGGGGGTGCTTAACGATATCTTTAGATATGGTGGTATGACAAAGATATCATGAATTTATGAACCCTCCTACCAGCTCTAAAAGGAAGAAAGGGTGAAGGGGTTAGACCTTTTTCACAGCAGACATCCTCACAGCAGGAAAAGCACAGGTGGCGTTACTATTAATGATGACTACAGACCACTAAGTGTCCCTCTAAGCGAAGACAGTGAATCAGCATGCGCAGTAGCAGGACCTCTTAATGGAACTCAGCCATCACTAATACACCTGTGCTTCTTCTGCTGTAGCATGTCTGCTGTGAAAAAGATCTGCAGGGGTCAAAGGAAGGGGTGAATAAGGGAGAAAGGACATTAGTCTCCTCTCATCCATCTCTTTGCTTTTGTCTTCTCCTTTTCTTTTTTTTCCCTGAGCTTCTGTTCTTTCTTTTCTCTCTCCAGTCTCTCCCTCTCCCTCTCCTCACTCGCCTTTCTTTCCTCTCCTTTGTCAGTTTCTTCTCTGCATCCTTCTTTGCTTTCTTTGCCTCTATTTTAATCTTTGCCTTCTCCTTGTCAGTCATTAGCGCGAGCTCCTAAAAACAGAGAACACATTGAGTATTTTGAATAGAAAAGGTTGAACCTGTACCTGAAACAAATAAATGGAGGTAAAATACCTGAAGTTCGTTGTTCTTTTGAGTCAGGAGCTTGATGTTGTCCTCCATTTGGCTTGATTTGAAGAGCCAATAGTCCTCCTTTCTGCCCTCTCTTTCCAGCTCTTGCATTCTTTTAAAAGTGGCCTCCTTCTCAGCCACCTCACATTTCAGCTGATCTTCCAGAGCTTTAACTTTTGCCTGCCACTCTGCCTCTGTCTGGATGACCTCCCTTGCTTTTTATTTCAGCTTGGCTGAGGTCTCTTTCAGCTCTGCATCAAGAACATTGCGTTCATTGATGGGGAGATGATCAAGTCCTCTTTTTCCCGCACAAGCTGGTTCATCGTCCTGTTGTTTTCTTGCAGACTTTTGTATTTTGAGTTCTACACAGACTGGCTGTGGGTAAACTCCTGATCTTTTTCCTTTAACTTGGCTGAGGTCTCTTTCAGCTCTGCATCAAGAACATTGCGTTCATTGATTGTAGAGATGATCAAGTCCTATTTTTCCTGCACAAGCTGGTTCATCGTCCTGTTGCTTTCTTGCAGACTTTTGTATTTTGAGTCACACTCAAACTGGCTGTGGGTGAACTCTTGATCTTTTTCTTTCAGCTTGGCTGAGCTCGCTGCACATTGTTCTTCAAGGGACTTGTTTTCATTTGTTAGTTTGGTGATCAGATCATCCTTTTCCAGGATGACCTGATTCACCTTCTTGTCCATCTCTGCCCGCAGAGCTTCCATCTGGATGAAGACCTCCTCCTGTTGAACATGCCACCGTTGCTCCCACTCTGCTCTCAAGGCCAACAGGTCTTTATAAGAGGCAGCTTTGATGGCTTTAGTCTCATTGTCACAGTTCACTGTGATCCTACAGTTCTCTCTTTTCCAGAACACAGTGACCTGGTCATACTGTTCCTTCCAATACTGGATCACCCTTTTGGTCTCCATCTCTCGCTCACAGAGAGCTTTTTGAAGGGTGAGGATCTGTTGGTCTTTTATATTGTTATTTCTCCCCATGCTTGCCTGATTGTAATTGGCTCTTGGTGAGTCTAGAGCTATCATAAGTTCTCCCTTCTCCTGCTCCCAACTCAGCTCCTTGGCAGGCATTTGCTCCTTCAGGGCAGCATTTTGTGAGGCCAGTTCCTTGTTTCCTTCTTTTGCTTGCATTTGGGGATTTTGATGTTTCAGCTCCAGTTGGCTGGGTGCACACTGACTGTCCTGGCTCAGGTCAAGTTGGACAGGGTTGTCATTCAGCTCTGGGAACTGAAACACACAAATGCAATGCAAAAATGTTTAGAATATACACAAAAAAGACACACGTTCTTTTACCGTGACATAAAGGACAAAAAATACAGTAGCCAGTTACACAATTTTGTAATTATAATACACAATGTTACAATACAAATGTCAGATAGAAATCAGCATCCTGAAAGAAATGTTTTTGTTTTTATAGAAACAGTAAATTAATAAAAACTCAGGATACTCGATATTGGCTTTTTTACCGATATCCAATATACAGATATAGTTTAACTATTAATTTCCGATACCGGCGCACTTTGATGATTTCATCAAGTGTGCGCCGATAGACGTCTAGTTCAAGGTTTGCTCGGAAATGCAGAAGCCACAGGATATATTGCAAGGTGTGCCAACCAAACAAACCTCGGATTTGTCATATTTTGATCATTTGAGAAAGAGGGGAAGTAGTTGAAGAGTTTAATGTATAATATGTGCATGGTATGTAAAAGTTGTGTCCTTAAAAGAGTAAAAACTGATACAGATAATTTCTCATATTACATTTGAATGCCAATATCAGTCGATATTATAGGTAGGCCAATAATATCGGACATCCCTAATTAAAACTGTAAACAAATTTTTCATTTGATGTGCAAAAGGCTAAATCTCTCCCAAGAACGTTTGTTATTCAAATATGGAATCAGTAGTTTAAGTGGAAGGTGCAAAACCAACTACATATAACCCCAAAAACTCCTGTCATTGCAGCAAAATCTCTGAGCAATGGTCCCTCACCATTAACATTATAGTAACACAGCAGTAAAACACAAAGACAAAACCCTTTAAACAAATGTAACATAATGTAATGAAACAAATTCAGTCTGATAATTATCTCAAGTGGTTGTATGCTGAAAGTATGCACAACAGATCACAAAAAGAAAACAATGAATGTGTTGGCTTAGATAAATGTGAGGCTGAAAAGGTTTTGCTTAAGAGAGTGTGCAGAGATCTTGCCTTGTTTTTGGAGCTGTCATCTGTCTCCATGTTTCCCAAACAAAGCGGTACTGGAGTATCAGTGCTGCAGGGGTTGCTGCAGTCTCGTTTTAGTATTGTGATCTTCTTATTATTCATTCTGACCACCAGAGTGGTTTTTGGTTTGTTCTCGCTAACATAAGTGTCTCTGTTGAGGGTCAGACAATAACCTCTAATGACCTCACACACTGAGGAATTAGATCTTAGAACAAACATTCTCCTTGATTTGACTGTAATTCTTTTTGCATGAATAATTTTTAATAAGAACGACTGTCGATACAATTAAAGACAAGTGACCAGATAGCTCTTTTTGAACATATAACCTGAATGAAAACTGTTTTGTACAGATCAATCTATCCAAAGAATGATTTGTGCTATATTTCAGAGAATCTGCCTTTATAAAACATAGATTTCCTGTCAAAAATGCCTATACATTATATTGATAATGGAGTTCATAAACAGTGGGGTGTTTTGTATGTTTTGTTAAAAAAAAGAATGCATATTTCAATGTAAAAAATTAATGGTACAATGCACGTCTCAAAATTCATATTTAAAGTAATTTTTGTATGTTCAGTTAAGACTTAACTGTTAAGTACAGCTCTGCAATTAACAATCATGTGAACTGACTCTACATGTATGCTGCATACAGTACGTAAATAATTTATGTTTGAAATATAAAACACAATAATTAAAAGTAACTCTATGGATTTTAGCCAAAGTCAATACTGACAAAAATGTGGAAAGAATAAAGTGTGAACACATTTCTCTTAAGTAACTCTTTTTAAGTATCCAGTAGTGCATCTTAAGCCTTACTTAACTTTTATAAACATTTATTAAGACTGTTTGTGACCCTTATTGTAAAGTGTTAACACGTTTCTCTTAAGTAACACTTTGTAAATGCCCCAGAGCACAGAATAAGCATTACATAACCACAAGTAACATTTATTAGGGCTGTTTGTGACTTTTATTGCAGAGAAGAAAACACGTATCCCTTTAGTAACATTAAAGTGCTGAATAAGATTGATTTAACTGTTGTTAACCATGTCTTAATGCTCTTTATAACCCTTGAAAACAGGTGTTCATTGTGTAACACTTACAAAATGCAGGAACGCAGACAATGTGAACCACAAGTAGACCAGCACTCTGAGAGCGAGGTGCTCTGCTGGGATAATAATAATAATAAGGTTCTATGAGATGAAGAAGAAGAAGAAGAAGAAGAAGAAGAAGAAGAAGAAGAAGAAGAAGAAGAAGAAGAAGAAGAAGAAGATGATCCTCCTGCATGTTGTTGTGCAGGTCTTATCTACAGCTACAGGAAGCACTTATTTAAGGTTATTACTGCAAAAGGTGCTTCAACCAGTTATTAAAAAAACTTACTCACTTACTTTTTCCACCAACACCTTGTTTGTGTTGTATTTAAGCAGAAAACCGTGAAACTGCAGTTCACTTACTTTACTGCCACAGCACTTACTCAAAAAGTCGAGAATGTTAACTGTGATTTCATAGTATTCTATGATAAAATACTGGATCTCCAAACCTCTCAGCAACTTTCATTAGAAGTCAAAAATGTGAACTGTGAAACTTTCTCACTGAATGAATGTGCTGCAATTATTTTTAATTAACATTACTTTCTCTCAAGTTCTTTGTTTGAGCAGACTGTTAAGAAAACCTGTTACACAAATTAAGTTATTATCACAAGTAAGGCATACAAGTGTTCTATTGAAAGGAGTACTGTTACTTTTACTGCACTATTGAACAAACAATGCTATTCATCTTTTTCTAGGCCTTGAAATATCAGTGTGCACAGCCGTGCACGAATAAATAAGTTCAATACAGTCCGTGTTCTCCTCACCATGTATGTGCGAGCAGTGTGGGTTATGAGATGCTCAGCAGCTATCTGCTTTCAGACCTTCCTAAGGTGATTGTCCACAAGTGATCACACTGGAGTGCTCTTCATTCAATTAATGTCAAGCACGTCTGTCACTGAGGGGCCTGAGTTTTCTTACCAGAAGAAAATCTTGGACAGAAGATTAACTGAAACCGACGGATTATCTTTGGCCTCTTTCTGCACAGGTTCAGTGCCCCCAAGAGTAGAAAACAATCTGTGGGCCATTCTTTTCACATCAATAAACACTCAAAGAGAAAACACTGGACACCAGCAGAGCAGCCAGTGTCTGTGTCATGTGTGGCGGATTCTTCATGTCATGAAAGATCCACACAGCATATGACAGAGAATAAATGCTATTTGTATGATATCTTATGTGTCACTGTATGTACTCACTTGTGACATTGTACTTTATTTTTTACTATCCTTTATGATATGTTTACCTAGTTACTGCATTACTTCAATACTGCAAACTTTCTTATCAAATAGCTGTTGTGAAAATTATTTTACATATTACAAAGCTCAATGTTGAGTAATGTCAGTGAACTTATTGAATTGAGAATTACAAATCAATTCTTAAAGTGTAAGTTGCAAGTTGTATATGTTTTAAGTGATTTTGAATATAAATTACATTTATCTTTTAGAAAGAATACTGTCTCACACTACATCAGTGTTGGCCACAAAACACAGAATATTACAAAATCAATTCCAAATCAAATATGATATAATTTATATTTACAGTGTTCACACAATTTTAGATTGTTTTGTCTAGTCTAGTCTCTGTCTCTACCCTTAATGGATATTCATATGTTTATCTTAATATTGTATCCATATTTTTACATTTCTGTCTACATATTGACCATTTCACTTTATTAGTTCATAATATATATTCATAATTCACATCTTTATTAGAACAAGTTTAATGCATTCGCGGTTGTTTTCGTTTGTTAGTGAAATCCTGAATTATTAACAAAGTCCTCTGCCATATAAAATAAACTGTTTCCCTTAGTTGCTGTGAGATGAGAGTGAGTCACAAGCTGTTAATAAGTAATCAACTGTAGATCCAGCTGCTTAGGTTTGTGAGGAGGTTGAAGTTGTTGTGTATTAATCATAGATACCAGAGCAAGGTGACAGGTAGAGCATGATGCATTCACTGTACTCTTTGCTGTATTGGTGGTTTCTCAAGTCAAATACACAAATTAATCCATGATGTGAATAGAAATGCATGAATTAACAGTACTTTTGATACATTTTACAAAAAACAACAGCCTTTTGGGGCCGCATGGTTAGAGAAGAAGGCTGGAGCCTTTTTTTCAACACATATAGGTTAAATGTATCGGCCCTGGTGACCTTTCTAAGATGTTTCCCATTCAGTTTTGGGTGAGATCAGCTCCAAACTATTTCTTTAAATAGAATAGAATAATTTAACACACATCAGAATTAATTTGTATTGTAATTTGTGTATTGTATGTATTGTTTTGGAATGTATTGTAAGTACTTACTTACTTTATATTATTATTATAATATATATTAAAATTATATTAGTAATGGGCTTAATGTCCACAATGATCCACATTAAGAACACCCACATACACATAGCTTCTCATACTGTACGTTGTGCATGCTGTTTGAATTTTAAATTTCTTTACTGACAACATCACAACACTTTCTACATCCAGAACTTTCAGTCCCCATCATCTCCTGCTATGAGTCACAGTGACGTGTACTGGGTGACTGGCTGGAAGACGTTATAACAGACCATTGGCCACTTGTTGAGGTTTAGGGTAAACTCCTCCCTTCAGAATATAACAGTCCACAACACATTAACCATCAATCACAGTCTTTCCATTCAACTTACCAGTGCTGAGCCCAGCCACATATTCAACTTAATTACAGTCTGAGGAGTGTGCAGGAGTCTTCTGTGCAGCATGAGCAGCATGGCTCAGGAGATCTTGGCTTTCATCTTAACAATTTCAGGGTGGGTGCTGGTGTCTTCAACTTTGCCGACAGACTATTGGCAGGTGTCTTCAAACGATGGAAGTGTCATCACTACATCTACCTTTTGGTCCAATCTGTGGAAGACCTGTGTCACTGATTCAACAGGAGTCTCCAACTGTAGAGACTTTCCCTCGATGCTAGCACTGGATGGTAAGTTGTTTTTTTTGTTCTGGCTGCTTGGTCTTTGTGTTTATTTTTTCTTTGTGTTACCTTTTTAATGGTATTATTAAAATGTAATTCAGTCGCTTTTCTTCTTGTGTCTATCAAGTCTATTAAGCACTCATTCTGATGTAGTGTAATTTTTTTAGCCTGTTTTTCTCAATTTAGTTGAGATAGATGTTATTTTAGTTGTCTCTTAGTTTTGCCAGAAAATTATCAAGGCAGTACTAATGGATATTGTAAAGGCTAATGCAAATTTCAAGGAACTACTCATTTGCCTCCAAATATGTCAATGTTTACCCTTACCTCTAAGAGCTTGAAAGCTATAAAGAAGATTTACTGGGAACCTCAGGCGGTTTCTACCACGGGTGACTAGTTTCAGTGTTTACCTTGCAGAGTAATATTTGTCTCAAAATTACATCTGAATGGCACATTTCATACCAAAGCAACCACAGCACTATCACAAATTGCCTCGAAACACTCATGGTTACTCATAATAAGTTGTATTTCTTGCTTTAAGTGTAAATTGGACACATGGTCAATAATACATTGACCTTGCGGTGTGTAGATGTGATATAATTTGACCTCTGTTTTATGCACAGGTTACATCCAAGCTTGCAGGGGCCTAATGATTGCAGCTGTCTGTCTGGGTTTTTTTGGTTCTATATTTGCCCTGATTGGAATGAAATGCACCAAAATTGGAGGAAGTGACAAAAACAAAGCTAGAATTGCTTGTTTTGCTGGTGTAGATTTCATTACTTGTGGTAAGGAAACTTCAAATGTAGAAAAACAGTATTTGTGTGATGATTGTGTCACTTTCTGTTAATCTGTTTCAACTGCCTTATAACTTACCCATATCTTGTTTTGAGGCCTCTGTTCACTGTCGTCATGCTCCCTTTATGCACACCGGATAACAACGCAGTTTTTTGACCCATTGTTTTTGGACCAGAAGTAAGAACCTTGCGACTGTACACTCAAAATGTTTAAAATGTCTGAATGTGACACAACCAATTAAGAAACATTGCCATTAAGTATTTCTCTTCGTCTCTAGGTATGAGCTGGGAGCAGCTCTCTTTATCGGCTGGGGTGGTTCTGTTCTCTGTATTCTGGGAGGCAGCCTGTTCTGCTTCTCCATTGCAGATTCTTTTAGCAAAAGGTTTGTACAGTATGAATAAAACATACTGTGTTTATATTATTCAGAATATAGAAGTTGTAAATAACCTTTCTAATATATCATGTTTGTTGACCCCATATGCAGTAAGTGTTTGACTTATGAAGATACATGTGTTTTGTCTCTTTACAGCCACAGTCAAGGAAACTATATTTATAAAGGTGCTGCCAGACATTCTCATATCTCCTCCTACCCGAGAGGGCAGGCGATGTCTGTAAACCAGAGACCGCCTGCAGACAACAGCAACTCTTCCAGGGTGCAGCACTTTGATAAGAATGCGTATGTTTGATGAATATAAATATAAACACTTTTGTTTGAAGTCACTGGTAAAGTTTAATATACACAGTAGTCCATACTTGTATAAAAGAACACGTTATGAAACCTGGTGGTTTAAGTATGGAAGTAAAATCTCAATACATAAAACAACTTCAGCATTTGTCAGTACTTTATATCACTGTGCACTGAATGTGAGGATGTGTCTTATACGGAGGGGATAAGTAAATAAATACTTACTTAATCACTGCCCTTAAGTAGAATTTTTAGGTAGAAACAATCTATAATCAACTAATAAATTATTTTGATATTATTATTAAGTAACAATCAGTATATAAATTGACTAAAATAAGCTCCACCTTTGCTAGCTGCTCTTTTTGTTCCACACCAAGTTGCTAGATCTTGGATTTTTTTTATTTAGTAGTATAATTTTGCTTTGCCATAATTTTCACTTTTGAAAGTTTGTTGAAAGTGAAGAGTAGACTTTTATGTTATTGAAAGTAATACTGTGATGTGAATAGCTTTATATGGTTTCAGTGTAAAGCTAATATACCGTTTTACAGTGGAAAGTATAAACCAGCCATTAACTATGAGTTTGTTTTAATGTTCTTGTTATTTAGATTATAATAATAAATGTATACTGATTTTTTATAAACTTATAAACTGTTAATAATTAAATGAGTAAAGGTATTAGACAGCTGCATCTTGTCATTATTTCTATATGAAATGTAAAGTGAATGATGTGCAGTTTTACTTGCGTGAGCATAGAATATGAATAGATATTTTGAAAAAAAAGAGTTACAGTAGTTTAGATTTGTGTCTTGCTTGTTTTGTCAGCAGATGAAGTCATATCTGCTCCTCGGGGATCCTCCACCTGATTTGCAGAGGCAGCACTTTTTTTATGATAGTGTCTGTACTTAAATATGTTATGTTATATTATTGGACTTTCATGATGGTAGACAAAAATAATCAAACATTTATAAGTGGTTACAAGTCTGGGCTTTTGTTTTGTTTTGTATTGTCCCTAAGGGGCACTTGTTTGCTCCTTAACACTAACACATGACAGAAAAAGCAAGGCACAGTCCATATGAGGTGCATAAAGGAGAAACTTACTAACTTACTGATAGCTGAGGGTAGAAAAGAGTATTTGTATGTGTTGGTTCTGGCTGTTGGCTGACTAAGGAGAGAGTCAGAAGGCAGCTTATGAGACAGGACGAACTGTACTCTGTTTAGTAGCTGCTTTTATGGAGTTCCAATGATTTTACTTTAACCATCTTGTTTTGGTTAACACTGAGGGAGCCAAACCAACAGAAATAAAGAAAATACAAGAACACTTTTATAAAAGCTCAGTGTGCCAATGTCACCAACCTTCTGTCAACCTGAAACTTGGCCAGCCTTTGTAGACCAAATAAGCATTCAGCATGTGTGTATTTTGCTCAAATGACAGCTTAGTCGTTTATTACAGTGCTCACAGAACCCGGTACATTACACTTAAAATGAATACACATATCCTTAGTTTTGGTTACATTCAATTTAAGGAAGCATTCGCAGCACCATTTTAACAATCACCTCCACCACAGGGACATGAGACAATTCATCATTGTTCAGTAGGCTGTATGTCAACTGCAGATTTGGATAAGATATGGAGATTTTCAAACCTGATGATGCAGCTGTTTGAGAACTCATTCGATGTATTGTTGCTATCTGTGAGGGTGTAAACCTAAAAATGTGAATGGACGTGATGTAAAAAATCACAAGTGAAAGGCACACTCCTGAAGGTTTACAGTAAACACCTCAGACAGCAGTACAGAGCCCTCATCAACATCACACTGTCCTCCTGTGCTGCCCATCTCCTGCTTACAACTGACAGGAAGTGGGAATTATTTGTTTTTTGCTACCCAACTCCGTGGATGCTACTGAATACTACTGATTGACTTCAGCCATGAGAAAACGTCTGGTACAAATATTTGGCTTCGTGATTTCAACTCTGGGATGGGTGTTGGTGCTGTGCACGTTAGCCATGGACCACTGGAGGATAACCCAATTAGGAGGACAAGGAGGCTCCGCTGTGATTAGGGCGCTGTGGTTCTGGTCCAACCTGTGGAAGGATTGTTCATCTGATTCCACAGGTGTTGCCAACTGTAGAGACTTCCCAACACTCTGGGATGTCACCCGTAAGTGCTTCACATTATGAGTGAATAAACACTCAGTGGCTTGCACATACAATGCAATACAGCAACTCTGCCATGAATTCTACTTTTAAAAAGTTGTGATTTCTAAGTTGAAACCTTCAGAAAGGTGACACTTCTATACTACTACTATAAACCACTATATCGTGTTTATTATTAAGGGGATAGTGGGTGGTGGAGTGCATTATATTACTGTATATATATTATAAGAGGTGTTTCTAATGTTTTGAAACCCTCATTTATGTCAATGGGGTGACCAAAACATTAGAAGAGGGAGCTGCTTTATTGGATTGCATTAGATTGGACCAGTGCACCTTAAAAAGTGACCCAGTGAATGTAGATCAGCAATAATTGTTCTATTACAGTTTATGTAAGTCTTCCTTTGTGATCTGCACATCAGCAGGCAGTTTATGGCACAACAATTTATGGTGATACAATAAGTGAGACTATAGATTTTTTGAAGGATAAAAATGATTTTAATCATGCTAAATGTTTTGGTCGGAGTAATAAAGTTTTTACTTCAAGAGTAGTTAAATAAATACTTTAATTTCCTGACTTGTTCTGGTATTAGTAGATGTTAGTTAACTTTAGGAAATTATATATAAATTCAAGAGAAAATATTGTACTTCATACTATGCAACCTCAGTTTAATAGCTTAAGATAGTTTGCATGAGATGTCCTCTTTAACAACATGCTTAGAAACATTAAGTTGACACCAATCAAAATTATTCTCAAAGTCCCAAAGTCTAAGACAACTGCTTTAAAGTGAAATTACTGCTTGCTTGATGTACAGGTGTTCATATTGCTATGTCCTATGTCTCGCAGCAAAGTGGGACAGGACATAGTATGTACCTTACTTATTTATATCCTTCAGAGAGCAAATGATTTGATTTTTCTCACATCGCTGTCCAAGAAATGCAACCTTTTTTTCTATTAAATGCTTTCTCACTTTGTCATACCTGGACTTTTCTTGTTTCTATCAGCTTTCATCCACGTTGTGAGAGGATTGCTAATGTGCGGATTAATTTTTGGATTCATCGGTGCAGTATTCTGCTTTGCTGGGATGGAGTGCACTTATATTGCTGGAGCTGATAAAACCAAGGACAAACTGCTTCTTGCTGGAGCAGTGTTTCATTTTGCCGGTGGTGAGTAGTAAAAATACACTGTTTCTCTGTAAATGACAAAAATGTTTTGCCCCCATTACATCTTGGTATCAACGAAACCTCTGCACACAGGTGTGTCAGACATTTCTGCCTACAGTTTATACATCAGCAGGATCACCAGAACAAACTTTGGTATCATCATTAGGCCAACATTCATACGGTACAGTGTTTTACATATCAGTTCATTTAAAGGAAAGGCAGATGCCTTTCTATTTTTTTATTGTGAACAAATCTCATGAAAAGACACAATGAGCTATGAAAGTCCCCTATTTGCAAGTATTGTCTGTGTAACATGAAATTATATATTTTTCGTATACTAATTTCAGATATGATGTAGGAGTTCCCGTATATCTAGGATTGGTGGGCAGCTTTTTCATCCTCTTTGGGGCTGTGCTTTATGTTGCAACAGTCTTCAGAGCAGTTTGCCCTGAAAGGTATTTAAATCACCCATCTCAAACTCTTTTCTATGGTTGAAGTCATGCTGCTTAATTAATACGGTCAATGTTTTGGTCTTACAGTAAAGTGGTGTATGGCTCCCAAGGACGCACATACATGTCCCCTCGCTCCAGAGGACGGACACTATACACTGGATCCTACAAACCCTCCAGATACTATGGATCATCAGGAAGATCCAGCAACTCCAAGCTCTCAAACTTCTCTCTGACAACACCAATTAAAATCTCAGAAAGGGATGCTTTTGTGTAGGTTTTATTGTTTAGTATCAAATGCAACAAATCACACCATATGTACAACTGTAATTTCCACTGGCATGTTTTGTTTTTGTAAAAGAGGCCATACATAAAATATATAGAGACATTATATTTACACCTACGGGCAATTTAGAGTCATTAATTAACTTAACATGCATGTCTTTGGATGGTGGGTGGAAGCTGGAGAGAATCCACGCTGACACGGGGATAACATGCAAACTCCACACAGAAAGACAACTGACATACAAATAAATAAAACTTTGTACTTATAAAAAGTATTGCGCATGTCCATTTATTTTATTCAATGAATATAGAATATAGTCTGTTTGGTAATGATTCTACTTATGACATCCATCATTTTGCCCCCATTTTCAATCTAATCCTTTTACATAAATATATGTAGGCTATTATTATTCTTCATTAGTGTTTAACAAAGCAGTGCCATTATTTTAAAATCAATTCAGGAGTGTCATGTGTGCGCCATTTCCTGCTTCACTCTTCAGGCTTTAACATAAATCTAAATTAAAAGCTGAATGATAGACAGAACTGAACCTGTGCTGGCCTGGCAGGCTCCTGGAAACCCACAACAAACACATCACCGAAGTGACCCTCACAAAACACAGGAAAAATGGTCCAAGTCAAAACATGTAATGATGTACACAAACCACGTTCATCCTCATCGGCATGCTTTTGTGTGTGTTTAAGTGTCCATGCAGCAGCTGAGGAGGGACTTTTGGGCAGGTAGCTTAGGACACATGTCCCACAGTTTGTGCTCAGGGGCTTGTGTCAGCACTAGAATTTTTCATTTCTCTGTCTAGTGGTTCAGTTTCAAGGCAAGCATGGGGTACCGGACAGTGGTGATGTACATGGAGATTGGTTGCTTTGTGGTCTGCGTGTCTGGGTGGATCCTGGTTTGTTCCACAATGCCGACAGAGATCTGGACTTGGTCTGAAGTTCAAAGCTCAGTCGTGATTACTGCACACTACTTCTCCAACTTGTGGAAGGACTGTGTAACTGATTCAACTGGACTATCTGACTGCAAAAGAAATCCATCTCTGCTTGGACACAACTGTAAGTAAAAAATGTGTTTCAGAACAAGGCTAAATTAACATAACAACATATTTATATCTACATTTTGTAATGAGTGTTGAAAATATTTTACTCTTGAACAGGGGTCATTCACCTGTGCCGGGCTCTTGTCATCACCTCTATTATTCTGGCTTTCTTTGGATCAGTTCTGGTCTTAGTAGGAATGAAGTGCACTAAGATTGGGGGATCAGAGATTTCTAATGCAAGAGTAACTTTTGCTGGGGGTATGAACTACTTCATCGGAGGTAAGGTGTTACACTGAGAGTTATTTGAAAGGAGTCCTCTTGAAATACGCTATGTGACTAATAATTCAAAAACATGTGCGTATGCTTTCAGGGTTGTGCTCTATGATTGCTTTCTCCATTTATGGAAACAAAATTAGAGCAGAATTTCAAGACCCTTCCTTCAAAGCTACAAAGTATGTACAGTGGAAAAACTCAACAAGAAACTAGCCTTATTAATCTATCACATTCTTTATTCTGTGAGGGAAGAACTGTATGTTAATGAAATATTCTTGTATTTATTGCCAGGTTTGAAATAGGCGTTGGTGTCTTTATGGGCTGGGGAGGCTCCACCTTACTTATTGTTGGAGGCCTTATTTACAGTATCGTTGCTGGAAGGGAAGGATGCCAGTCAAGGTAAAATGCTGCTACTGTATCACTGTTTTTTTCCATTACTTTTTTTATTTACACCCCTGCACCTACAGAGAAAATGATCATAATTTTTTCAATTTCAACCTGACAGTTCAGAACACAACCTATCTGCCTACCAACAGCCTGGTGCTTACACAATTGTCCCAACAAATAAAAGCATTGTGTCTTTGGCTCGCACCGAGATCAGTGAGAGCAGAAAATCCAGAACCACCAGAAACAGCAAAGTGAGCAGCATTTATGGAACAAGAGACGACACCAGGACGGCAGCTATTAATGCATATGTGTGACTTGTCTTCTTTTCTTCCAGGTGAACAAAAGCTTTAATAAATAATAATGCTCTTTCTGTGTTTTTGTTCTTCATAAAACAAAGATGATTCATAGAGTCATTTCATGCTGCAGTGAATATTAGAGCTTTAACAATAGCTTTTACAATACGGTCCTTTTTCAGGTCACACATTTTGAATTGTCATAGTAGAAGAATCACATCATTAGGGATATTAACCACAATAAAAATAATAATAATGACATAAAGGTCCTGTAGCAATGCATCTATTGTTTTTTTTTTTATTTAATGCTTGCTTTACTAAGATAAAAAAGACATAATGGCACAAATGATCCATCCATCCGTTATCTACAGCTTAATCCGAATTCGGGTCGCGGGGTGTGCTGGAGCCTATCCCAGCTGTTTTCGGGTGAGAGGCGGGGTACAGCCCAGACAGATCGCCAGTCCATCGCAGGGCCGGCACAAATGATGACAAGCAAATTGTCAACCAAAATATCATTTACTTGGACTTTTTTTTCTTTATGTGAATGATAGCATGTGATGTAAATTGTTTTTGCTAAATCCTGCCTCTGTGTGTTGATCAAGTTGATCAAGTCACGTTATATATTATAAAATGATAAGATTAAATTTTGATTCATAACAGAAGGTAGTGTTATTGTTAAAAAAAACTGTGTTCAACCTTACTGCAATGCCCCTTTTGCAGTGATGTTATTTTGTACTTGTGTTATCTGTGGTTATTTTCTGGTTATGACTCTTTCCTTTCCTATTGAATTGAGAGCATCAAAACAATTTCCCACTGAAGTGAATAAAGTTTTTTGAATTGTGAATATTAACTCTTATGGAGTAACTCCAAATTCTCCAATCAAACCAATTATTTTTCAAATCACAGAACCTCATATTTCCATATTTCTAGTTGTAAGTCTGTGTATACTCACTTCTCCATCCTCCCTGATGTGCTGATATGTGCTGAATGCCAGTTTTATTCTGTCTTTTCTGGTTGATCAGCAGCTATAACGTCACTCTCAGAGGAGCTGACTCTGTTTTTCACTTTGTTGTGGGAGAGAGAACTTCTATTAATGCAACTCTAAAACCAAACTTCACAGTATTATAACAACACAGCAGCTAAAGCAGGACACAGTAACCTGTACTCTGCAGAGTAATGCTGCAGGTTTCACAACGTCTGTATCATTACTGCAGAAAAAAAATCCTCTCACATCCTTTTCTCTGTGCAGGTATCTTTATAAAAGAGGAGCTCAGCTCGCCCATAGTTTGCACCATGAGAGAAATTATTGGCTAGGGCAAGAACATTAAGCCAGTCACAGGCAGAGAAGGGTGGAACAAACCTTTGTTTTGCCAAACCGGGATAAAAGTATAATTTTCCCCTTATTTATCTCTGTTGTCATGGTTACTAAAATGTAGTTCATAATTATCAGATTCAGTTGTGACATATTTTAATCTCAAAATCAGCAGTTTAAAATTTCAAAAACTAAACTAAAAAGTGATGTTTGCCTCATGTTGAATTGATCTAATAATCATGAATTACGGCTGTGTGGGACCAGCAAACTGCTCTTTACTGCTCTTAACATAATATTGTCACACTCTTGTGTTCACTATCTGCTGCAAGTTAGATCTTCCAAGACACAATTTACCCTAAACTCTGCTGGCCCCACAGAGTAAAAGAAAAAACGCATAGGACTGAATTATATATGTATGTACGGAGCGGCATCTCTTTGGTTTATGTTAATTTAACATCCTTACTTACTAAAAAATAAACAGCATAACTGAAAATGTGTAAATACTAAGGTTTTTTTTTTCCTATGCTGGACAATGCACTGAACAAAAAAGTCCAATACATTTACAGCATTTACCACTCTCTCCAGGCACCACTACACCACTGATCACAACTTAAACTCTTTGGAGTTGTGAGGTCCGAAATGTCCTCACAACAATGGCTCGTCCGCACAGGGAAACAAACACATGCGCGCACGCTGACATTTTGCTGCCGTGGCTTCTCTCCGTTGAGCCAACACAGGTGGGCGGGGTTTTCCAAAGAACCCGGCCAATCAGGATCACCCACGACCGGTCGGTTGAGTGTTCGTGCCCCGCTGTGGCTGGAAGAAGAGAAGCGATGAAGAGCAGTCAGCAGAGCACATGGGATTGTTATTGAGAATTAACTAAACGAAACATTAGCGTTAGTCAAAGTAACGTCGGTTGAAGTTAGTGACACGTAACGAGAAAGGACTTGTCGTATCCCGATTCAATCATGGTTTCCATTGATCATGTAGCTCACAAAATACTGGCTTACATCCCATATGTTCTTGTTTTGATTGATATGAGATATGAAGGTAAGAATCTGACAAACTTTATAAAGAAAGCCAACATTAGCCACTAACGTTGATTAACTCGTGACTTACCGGTAGGGTTGAGTTAGCAGAAGTTTGAGCACGGTTCGGACAGCCTGTTTTCAGAGAAGGTAACGTCAGCTAGCTACAGTCATAGGCGAACGTTAAGCTAGCCAGCTAGTTACAGACTGTTAATAGGCAACTAGTTAAAGTAAACAGTGTGTTTCAGCGTGGTCACGGGTTACAGTCGAGTAACGTTACGTTAAGCTAAACATTAACTTGTAACACCTAGCTAGCTACATGTCAAAGTCATATCTCTAACATTAATCTAATACTGACTTAGTTTACACGCTGCCAACTGTCATTGTTTGGTCATTGACGTGAATAAATTAAAAAGTAACACAAGTAACAAGTTGTCTGCCATAATATGCTTATTATTGTGTGTTTGGTCCAGGAGTGAAATGTGGCAGAGATGGGAGTGTGGACAATCATATGGAGATGGGGAAGAAGCTGCTCGCTGCTGGGCAGCTAGCTGACGCCCTCTCTCATTTCCATGCTGCTGTCGGTGAGTGACAGACACCTGAAGAGTGTATAATTCATTGTTTGTTTGGGAGATGTATTCTGAAAGTGTGTAGTTTCCATGTTCTTTTGTCAGACGGAGATCCCAAGAACTACATGGCCTACTACAGGAGAGCCACAGTGTTTTTAGGAATGGGGAAGTCAAAGTCTGCACTGCCAGATTTGAGCAGAGTCATTGAACTCAAACCAGACTTCACTTCTGTGAGTTTGTGTTTTATATAGGTTGGTCTGGAATAATTTCTTACCACAGAATTTGAATTCATACCAGAAGTACGGTACTTTGTGGGCGTGACAGAATGGGTAAAGAAAGACATTTACACAAATAATAGGTGCTATTTATTTTTATAGTATATGCACATGTTTTATAGTTGATATCCAATCCAGATATGAGTATACTGGGAAACTAGTCAGCTGTGTTGATAAGTCTCTATTTGCAGTATTAACAAAACAATTCCTTTCTCTCCTCTAACAGGCCAGACTTCAGAGAGGAAATCTTCTTCTGAAGCAGGGGAGACTCGATGAAGCAGAGAGTGACTTCAAGAAGGTGGTAAGTATGGTAATATTCAGTTTAAACTCTGCAGAGGCAAAATGAGATGTCATTGTTCACCAGGAGATGTCAGTGTTGATCTGTAGCTTTGTCTTCTAGTGAAACTAAACATGTACATGAGAAGCAGGTGTGATGTGTTTTCCAATAGGGCGCAGTTTTGTTTTTCTGTGCGTTGTGCACACCTTATTTATTTTGTTCTGCTTTAGTTGAGTTGAGTGATAGTATAATGTTGACAACATGAAAGGTTTTGTTTTTGGTGCTGTGAATGGACTTATCAAAACTATTTAAAACCAAGAAGCAAGGAAGTTAAATACTGATGCATATGGGCCACATTAACACCACAGAGAACAGGGAAACCCCACATCCATAAGCCATCTTACAAGATGTAGATAATAATTAAATTGGAAGTGAACTCTCATTTGGGCCTTTAGGGATGTTTTTTTTTTCCTCGTTAAGGATTAAGTCTGGAACTCGATAATGCATTTTCCATTACAATTGCCATTTTACACTGAAGTTTCACAACAACCCCAGAAGACATAAATGCCCTTGTTATATCTACTATTAATTACTAGATTCCATTTAAAGCTGCTGTATTCTCAGGTGAGGTTATAGTGCAAGGAAAAAATAAGTTTCTCTTCTACTGTAGAATATATGTGAATGTCAAATAGTGTCACATTGTGCCAAGGGCATGTGGCTGACCTGCAGCCTCACAGGCCTGTTTTAATCATTAGCTTCTTTTTATTCCTGTTTATTGAACAAACTGAAAACCATTGATTTTTTTATAAACTTCATTATATGTACAGTAGGCTGATGCTCAGGGGTTAGTCCTATATTATTATTTGTGAAACTGTGGGTGGCTAACATGAAAGAGTGCAGTCTGTTGTTTTGTTTTTTAAAATACAGGTTAAAGAGTTACTGTATGAAGCACACAACGTTTTTACAACTGTGATGCCCTCTATTTCAAGGAGCCACATTCTCTGTTTTAAATGGACAGCATTTTGCAGTTATAATGTCAAAGGGACCTGGCCAGAGGTGCATGCTGTCTTGCTGCTTCAGCAGTTCATAGCATTGGTCTTCTGTAATGCATCACATTTATGCATTACGTTCTCACCTCAGCTGAGTTAGCAGGAAACACTTAAAGGGTAGTCTGTTTGTAAAGGATGTGTCATTAGCTTAGATTGCTCTTGTGAATATGATGACCTGTATAATGAGAATTATTATAATGTAATGTATTTAGGGGATGGTAAGCACTGCTGTACCAGAAATGTTTTTACAAGGCAAAGTCGGCACAATCTCTTTATAAAATATGTATATCAGAATATATTAGGAACTGAATAAATTAGCAACATCTATGTCTCACCTTCACTGTGTTCTGACTTGTGTAATTGTGATATAATGTGTTGCCTTGCAATCTCCAGCTGAAGTCCAACCCCAGTGACAAAGAAGAGCAAGAAGCCCAGAGTCAGCTGACTAAGTCAGATGAAATTCAGCGGCTTGTGGCTGAGGCACACAACAGCTTCAACATCCAGGATTATGTGACAGCTGCTGCCCAGCTTGACACCATAATTGAGGTAAGATCCCTACGTTGTCAGCATAGTTTTTGTTTTACTTCAAGCATGATATTGTCATTATGATCTTCAGCACAGTTTATGTTTTGTATCGTTTGTATAGCAACTGGTAAGTGCTATCGTCTTCCTTTTACAGACCTGCATTTGGGATGTAACTTCTCGTGAGATGCGAGCTGAGTGTTTTATTCAAATGGGAGAGATGGGGAAGGCCATCAGTGACCTTAAAGCTGCATCTAAGTTAAAGAATGACAATACCCAGGCTTTCTACAAACTCAGCACCATCTACTATAACCTTGGAGACCATGAGATGTCTCTCAAGTAAGGCCCATAAAACAGTGTGTTGCTATGAGTGAACCTCTTTATTTTTAATCTTACTCTTGTTATTTTCGTAAATCGACACTACTTGTTTGAAGATTTGTTTTTTGGTAAAAGTAATACGTTTAATCTCTACTTCATATTGGGGAACTCTGTAGCTATAGTCGTCTGTGTTTCTCTGGACAAATGTTATTTTTCTTAATATATTACGTATATATATTTATTGCATTGCATGATAAAGGGTCAGGCAAATACAACCTTACAATACATTTTTATTATTTTTTCTTGTAGTAGATTCATTTAGATTTTGTTTAATTAATTTTTATTCCAGTGTGAAGACTTTTTTACATTTGTTAATTGACTTTTGTCGCCTTGAAAGGACAATTTTAAAATGCAAATTTTTAGGGTATGCGCCTCAGATGAGGAACAATGATTCTTACTTTCTTACTTTAATATCCTACTTAGACAAAGCAGGATATTATTATACAATACAAACAGCAGCAATACAGTCAGAATATGTTGAGTATTGAGTAATATTTTCACCAGAGGACTGTTGTATTTTAAGGTTTTGTTATTTTGTTCAGTTGGTATGTACATACGGTAACATTAAAAATGGGGTTGTTGTTACCACTCTTACCTGGTTCTTGCTCTTCTCTGATCCATAGTGAAGTGCGCGAGTGCCTGAAGCTGGATCCTGATCACAAGCAATGTTACAGCCATTACAAGCAGGTCAAAAAGCTCAACAAACAGATCCAGTCTGCAGAGGAGCTGATCCAAGAGCAGAGGTGTGTGTATGTGTGTATGCAATTGTAAATCCCTGTAAAAATAAAATCCCCTCTGAAAACCAAGGGGTTGCATCAGCTGTAAAAGGACCGCTTCCATATCCTCAACCACTCCAACTTTCTGGTCTTACAAACAGGCATGTAAATCCCATCATAATTTGAATGGATGTCACATCATATTTGACATACACAAGCTGCCCTATTCACAAGACTGAGCTGACAGAACAACAGCGTGGTTTGATGTTTGTGGGTGCAATCATCTATGTTGCATTCTGCTATTTTGCCAGTATCACAGTGTTGTTGAAAACACCTACCTGTCTCCTGCTCTCTTTAGGTATGAAGATGCAGTGAGCAAATATGAGGCAGTGATGAAGACTGAGCCCAATGTGCACCATTTCACTTTCCTTGCCAAGGAGCGCATCTGCCATGCTCTAGCACAGGTAAGACCCTTAACCGCTGCCACAGGACGCATTAACTCACTCTTTGCTTTTATTAAATAGTATATCTGCTCATCATGTTTTCTTTGTGCAATGACCAGAGTCAGCAGGCAAGCAGAGCTATCTCAGTGTGTAGTGAAGTCCTCCAGTCAAACCCAGAGCATGTTAATGTGCTGAAGGACAGAGCTGAGGCATATGTGCAAGAGGAACAGTATGAGGAAGGTAAGCCTATTGGATATTGGAAGTGTCTTGTTTTTTTCTGAAGGCGGCCTGAACTTGTGTAGATGCAATCCAGTACAACAATTCTTACATATTGTGCATAACAAACAGTTTTTTATTAAAACCTTAGTTAATTCAGCTGTGACGTATGTTTTTCACTCAAACCATTACTGGTAATATTGTAATAGGCTGGATTAAATTGAGAGGTGTTTCTCACATTCTTCCCAAACAAATAGCTAAATTACCACCTAACAATACCAATCAAAACTGTGCATTATAATCTTTGTGAATAAAATATTTGTGGCTGAAGAATTGTATTTTACAGTTGTGCCTCATTAATAATTATTACACTTGTGAGGCACAATATTTGATGTCATAGCTGTAGTCTAACACAAGGTGTCTTTGTAATGCTATAAAATCACAGTGAAGTATCCAAAAAATATCAGCGGCACATCATATAAGCACCGTACAATCAGACTTTTATTTATTAGAATTTGTTAGTGTTAACCAATACACCCTGCACATGTAATGTGAAGCAAAGTTAATGTAAATAGTTAGAGAAAATGTCAGCAAGCATCAGAAAGGTGAAACGTTTAATTAAGCCCTACTTCATTTAACACAATCCCTCCATTCATCATCAGACCCAATTTGACTTTAAATGTTAAACTACACTTAGATAATTACAGCAAGGGTTTCCATACCTAATTTGGTTAAAGCATATCACTAGTATGTCTAAAAACTGAGAAAGATAAATGTCAACTAGTAGAGCATAGACGTCATACAGTATCATAAGAATCAGAAGGTATGGAGTGCAGCTCTTCACTGATGGATAAAATTTAGAATTTGTTTATCAAGCATAAAGCCATTTTCCAGTATTGCCAACGCGCACACGCACACACACCACAGTAACTTACTATCTCCATAAAGCCTGTGCTGGCAGAGGGAGGATTAGGCTGAAACAACGCTCTGCCCTATCTGTTGTCAAATCTCAGAAAGTTCAGTGATAGCAGATGGTGAAATGCCCAGCAACAGTCCGTCTACCAGCCTTCATTTTACCTGCCATCTGATTTTCTGCTACTACTATACCAACAACTGGTGGATATTTTAGTTAAAATCCCCTGCATATGTTTTACATTTATGTGTTAGGTCATATAATATAATGTAAACCATCTGTCTTATCTCATTGTGTTAGTACAGTATATGTAAAGCTGTTTGAGCTTTTTCAGTGCGTTTGATTTTAGTTTAAGTTTCATGTTTTTTTTCCCAGGAAATGTGCTAATTTAATAATTTAGCTTTTGATATAAACTTTAATGAAACAACAGTGTTCTTCATTTGTTGGCTGTAGAAGAAATTTGATAAATTCTGAGAAATACTCTCTTCAGCAGTGATTTATGTAATTTAACTGAATCATCAAGAATCAAATCAACCTGAAATCAACTGATTCTGTGAATCAGAATTGCATCAGGAGACCTGTGCTGAGCCCACCAATATCAAAACCCTGGTATCTTAAGAATAATATTCAGCTCCTCAGGCTATTACAGTTCTCTGACATATTTGATACTAATTATGAGTGTTAAAACTCATTTTAAGCTAAAGCATTAGCTCAAATAGTAGAAAGCGTTTGTTAAATTACTATAAATGTAATTCAATTAAAATACACTTTATTACTAAAATAAATTACAAATATACTGTAGTGTAGCAAGTCCTCTCATGTAAACACTAAACCTGGTATCACAAAGCTGATCTCTCCTGGAGAACACTGATTTCTCTGGCATGTATATGCCATGTCAGCTTTTTAGAAGCATATGTGCACTTTGTGTTGTGAGAAGGAGACTTTTGTTTCTCTTAAAACTACACACACACACACACACACAGTTTTAAAAAATGCAACTAATGTCACCATACAGTTTACAATGTGAGATAAAACCTACAATATGTCCAAACAGAAAACAAATCAGATTACTCATCTGCTGCACGTGTATGCAGATTTACAGTAACAAAGTTGCTCAAGTGCAGGTAAACTTGTTCCCTCATTATGCAGATTGCCTGATTTACCGGTAACCTGGTTATTTAAGTGTACAAATGTATATGCAATGAAAGAAGCTTTAAGGAGAAGTATAGGATTGAGATTGAAAGTGGCAGATCCTCAATTTTGTGAGTGCCATTGGCAAGGCACTGAAAACCAGGCTTTGCCAATACTTTCATTTTCTGTCTTCACAATTTTTAATAAACTTTGGATTGTTTCCAATGCATCAGACTCCACCACTTCTATTGATTTGCTCTGCATAAACTAAAATACTGCAAAGTAATGATTTACAACAAACCTGTGCGATGCACTCAAGAGTAGAGACTTCGTGATTATTTTTTAACAGCTTCTAGCTGAAGCCTGAATCGAGGTAACTACAGTGTGTCTGTTGTGTGTTACTGTGGCACAGTTTTACAATGTGCAGCATTCAAATTAGAGAGTGCAGACGGAGAGGCTACTTCATACCTGACACTTCTAGTTGGCAGTACAGGCAGTCAATGAGCTGAAAGGAAAGACTAACTTAATAGGAGATCCTGATAAGAATCAGACAGTAATTATTTATTTTCAGTTATTGTCATAATGTAGTATTGTTGGGGCAGTTTAGCCTTTGTTATAGTAGAAGCTGGTTGCGAGATGAAAAGTGATGACTGGAAAGATTGACGGAGGCAAGGGAACCGTCATTAACATCCTCTCTATACCTCCCATTGTGGTGCAAGTCACCAAAATAGCAAACTGGCACTGGCAGAGGAAGAACCTCTCTGTGCATCAGTACACACAATTTTGCCACTGCACTGAAACACCTCGGGCTGGCAATGCAAAAGCCCTCACTTGTCTGATGTTAGGCTAGTAAGAAAAATCAAATGATTAAAGTAAAATATGCGATTTATTTATAAAATCTTCATAAGAAAACAATCAGAGTTTTAAAATTACCAACTAATGAATTTCTGAACTCAAAGATTCATTCAAGGTTAGTGTTACACAGTTATTCGATATTTTTGTTTTTGTTTTATTCAAATGGGAGAGATGGGGAAGGCCATCAGTGACCTTAAAGCTGCATCTAAGTTAAAGAATGACAATACCCAGGCTTTCTACAAACTCAGCACCATCTACTATAACCTTGGAGACCATGAGATGTCTCTCAAGTAAGACCCATAAAACAGTGTGTTGCTATGAGTGAACCTCTTTATTTCTAATCTTACTCTTGTTGTATCTCAACAAATAGATCATAGAAGGGTTAAATACAAAATGTCAGCGCACAGACACAGGGTTCGATTGAAGCTTCATGTCAGTTTTCATTTAGTTCATGTACCTAGGAAACAGTCATCGTTGTTCATAATATTCCCCTCTGTTATGTAACACCCAAAAATGTGTTTTTAACTTCTGTTTTAGATCATAGAACAAAACACGGCAGTAACAAGTTAGATTTGAGAAAAGAAGAAAATTCAACACAGTTAACAGCAGCATTGCTCCAGGCAGTCAGTCCCACAGTATTAACAGCCTTTACCAAGATCCCATCAGCTCTGCAGCCACAGGACATTGTGCATTTGTTGGCATTAACATGGCATGAACACAGTAGGCGGGAATGACAGAAGTCATGCAGACTTTTTGAAAGTGTGACGACCTATGGGTGTGAAACTCACCTCTGTACCCTTCACAGTTTAAAAACACATCAACGTGTGCACACAAACAGCCTGGAGCTGTTGAAACATGATAGGTGATGATGGGATTTTCCTTATGACTACAGTACACTTTCACACCTCTCTTAAGTGATGTCTTATGGGTTATGGAGTTTGTAACATTGATTATTAAGGTATTAAAACTATGAGTATGAGTAAATTTCAAGTAATTTCAGCCAAGTTTTTTTTTTATTTCTAATCATTGAATGTACTAAACACCACATCATGTACTTAACTACTAGTATTAGATAATCTCATTTTTAAGCCTGTAACAGTTTATTAAATTATGTTCTTTTAACACAATGCGTTACTGCAATTAATTGTTTATTTAACGATAACATCAGATACAGATACTACTACTCGATACTACTGAAATTAGAGTACAGATTGAAAAATAATGCACTTATTTTTGTTTGGACTTATATAAACTTGTTTGTCGTCATCTAGCATGGTGCATTGAGTTCCTCATTCAAAGACATGTTATCTTTCTAGTAATTTTCACAAGGTTTTAAAGCCTTTTTTTTTGTTAAACAAAATAGCGTAATACTGTATTTCACCTCCCATTAGCTGCTTCTCTCGATGTGTAAACAATACTAATTTCCATCCTGCATTTTAATTTTCTAGCTATTAAGGACTATGAGACTGCTGCCAAACACAGTGAGAATGACCGTCAGATAAAAGAAGGCTTGGAGAGAGCTCAGCGACTTCTCAAACAGTCTCAGAAGAAGGACTATTATAAGATTCTTGGAGTGAAGAGGTGGGCACTGATTTAAGAAATTTCCTGGGATTTTTAAATATGCATTTCAAACAGTTTTATAAATTATCTTGGCAAAATCAGGAAAAATTTGGAAATTTGACAAGGTGGTTACTTTCAAAACTGAATGACAAAGCAGATTTAAGATTATGATTTTCATTGGCTTTTACACACAACCAACCATAGTGCTCCAAAAAGCCTACCACACTTGAGTATTACATAATTTATCCCTTTTAAACATTAACATTTAAAGCAGTGGAAAGCCTCATAAAAAGTAATGTTTATTATATATGATGGTGTTATCTTTAGCAAATTATGGTAATACCCTCCCTATGGTCACAGAACTGCCCAGAAAAAGGAGATTATCAAAGCCTACAGGAAACTGGCACAACAGTGGCACCCGGACAACTTCCAGGATCCAGAGGAAAAGAAGAGGGCAGAGAAGAAGTTCATAGACATTGCTCAGGCTAAAGAGGTTCTCACCGACCCAGGTAAGAAGTGTGTGTTGTTACTGCAACTATACTCACACCTCTGAGGAGCTGCTGTTCACAGCTAAGTGTGTTTTTGTGGGTTCGTCATTCTCATTACAGTTAACACAATTGTTTCTTAGTTTCTCTGGAAATTTGAAAGAACTCATTACTATGATTAAAGCA
Source organism: Ctenopoma multispine (assembly GCA_034779795.1). Classification (NCBI taxonomy): domain Eukaryota; kingdom Metazoa; phylum Chordata; class Actinopteri; order Anabantiformes; family Anabantidae; genus Ctenopoma; species Ctenopoma multispine. Next base: position 10,086,629 of record JAUYWH010000013.1, read on the forward strand.
GAATAAAATATAATAGTACAATAGTCAAACCTCATAAAGCAAACTGTGTATGAAGAACTGGAATTTTGGTACATGCTATATTATGTTCTAAACTGCAACATTTTCCTCACACTTCAAGAAATGTTGAATCTGTCATTTCTAGGCAATAATAAAGGAAATAGTAGAAATGAAATGTATTGATTTGTCTCATACATTACTATAAATGATGATTATGTTTTCCAGAGATGAGAACCAAGTTTGACCACGGAGAGGACCCCATGGATCCAGAGAGCCAGCAGGGTCACCACCATCATCACTTCAATGGTGGTTTCCATGGCTTCCAGGGTTTCAATCCTTTTGGTTCTGGACCCTTTAACTTTAAATTCAACTTCAACTGAGGAGGCTCATATCCAACAAAGCTGGAGTGGAGTTTTGCATTTTCCTCCCTATTTAAAAGGGAGATTACTGGCATGAGGAATGTGGTGCACACCAATACCTCAAACAGAAATGTGGAGCAAATTATGACTTTAATTCAATGACCTTAATTAAAGACTCGTCTTTGTTGTTGAATAATACAACTTTGGATTCCGTTTGGGGACGGTCTGTTGCTATGCTAACAAATATCTGCAATGTGTGAAGCAGCTTTCATCTGGCAAGAGTAAGTGTTTGATTTTGATACTTATTACTTCTTTGGTATGTATTGTACACTCAGTGATTCACACCCATTCTTAAGATTCAGTTTGTACATAGGTACAGTACTATTTTTATATGAATGGTGTTTTTTTTCTGAACTGTAAATAAAGAGCTATTTATGTACATTAAAGTGAAGTAAGGGGTTAAGATGTGATTTTCTGCTTTTATGGGCTGAAACTACAGTATGAGAAATTGCACTTTTTCATCAGTACAAATAACCAGATTTTAATTGCAGCTATTATAACAGCTATTCTTCCCCATAAAAACATTCTCACAAGGTGAAAGTACAAGTTGCAGTGTAAGAATAAACCTTTTAGAACACAAATCACACATCTACTGTCCACGTTAGGGGACAACAGAGTTAACAAACAGCCTTTGTAAGGACAGTTTTGTAGCAAAGATTTATTTTTTTTCACCAGACAGTAATATAAACATCTCTATTTGACAGCACAGTTAAAGATGGGCGCCCTGAGAGCAGTCTTCCCCATTTTTATCGTATTAAGACAGAAAAAAAAGTTGGCCAGTCAGTCAAGCAGCAACACCCTTCTTATTCCTGAGACAAAACACTGGTTCCTTGTGGAATTCAAACACTGAATAGTTATTGTAAAATTTAATACAGTTAGGCTGAATAGACATAAGATGTAAACATACTGAAATAAGTTAAAATCATTCATATTCTATCCATAAACCATGCCCTTTAATGTACAAATGAGGATTCTTTGAGGTGACAATGCCTGGTCTGCTGAGCTAGTTAATGTTATGTGACTACATGGACACATAAATGACCTTTTTGTTAAGCCCCAGTTTTTTACTGTTCATATACCTAAACAAGGTTTCCACTACACACTTATGACACGGACAGATTTACTATTGGCTGTGGGGTATTTTTTTTAAACAACCTGTCTTAGATTTCACACAAAGTAAACAAAAGCAGGTTTCTCCTTGATGAAAACTGCAGATATTTTTTGGCTGATTTTATCAATAGTAATGTGACATTAATGTTAAGGCTAGAAGTGAGTTTGTTGTAAACTCCAGTTTCCAGCTGACTTTAATGTAGGGTAAACAGGTTTTAAATCTGCAAGTTGGCCACATGATAACTTTGTTAAGGACCTTCCTCTCCCTCCTACTGTACTCTGCTTTAACATAATGAAATAAAAAATAAGAAGTGGGATTGAGCAAGGGTGAACTGTCTGTGAGACCTGCTGTCAATCAGGTTTTCCAACTGCAGAAACTGGGCTGAACTGTAACCTGAGCTTGTCATAGCCTCAACTTGTAAGGTGAAGGTGGTCAGTTCTCATGTGTCCCTCCACCTGCAAGTTCCTGGAACATGATGAAGCACAAGCTCCTGAGGATTGCTGAAAGACAGCTCCTAGAACTTGTCTCCAAAGCAGGATGAGAGCAGCGGAAAAATAAAGCAGAACATGAATGAAGGGCAGAAAGTTCAGTTAAAACTCACCAAGTTCCTGCAGTAGAAAAGTCCTAATTGTATCTATTCATGATACTATATATATTGTTGTAATGTAATAGCTTTGCAGGAAGTTGTAAAATTTGGCTTGGGGCATTTCAGTCAACGTGGAGTCAAAGTTTTCATGTTGTGTACAATGTAAAATTAAAGACAAAAAATCGAAAGACATACAAAACATTAAAATTGGAGATTAGATGCACCTTCTCCATTAGATTATTTGCATACATCATCAGTGCAATATATGCCATCTACTTCATACATTACCCTTCTGTGTGTTAATTCTTCAATAACCACATACTTACCAAGACCCGACTGTGGTGCTGATTGTGCGCCAGAAGTTCACAGTTGGCAGTTAACACTTTTATCACATGCTGATTTTATAAAACATATTGACTCCAGAAGCAGATATGTGAAAATATCACATCCTTTCTGGGCAGGGGATGTAACACTCCATTGATATATTTAGATGGAATTGTCTGTCTTCGAGCTTCAAAAGTGGTCTGCGTACAAAAGGTGCCGTCTCCTTTCTCCACAGCATGGTGCAAACACTAAAGTTCATCACGCTGGTTGTCTATTGAGCAGAGGAAGGAAATGTTAGAAAGAAATTATGAAGGTGAGGAGAGTGAAGAGAGAGAAACCAATATGACTAGATAAAAGTTAACCATAAAAAAGTTGCACAGGGAGGCATTACAGTATGAGAGCAAGCAGAGTGTTTTTTCTCTATTAACCTTTTTTATGTTGTGATGGAGATTGAGTCTGCTTTTGTGTTGCTGTGTCTCCTTGTTCCTGGACCTGTCCCAGTAGCCGTTTTATCTCATTGTCATATTTAACCCACTCAGGCACAATCCTTGCTGCAGCCGTGAGCTTGGGCTCCTTGGTCTTTGGGTTATTGCACTGCAGCAAAAAAAAAAAAAAAAAAGAAGCAGACATCAGTCACACCACCAGAGCCACTTTCTCCCAACAAGTCAGATTGTCATTGCCAGCAGCTGTCTGTGGCAGGCATTTGAACCTAATTTGATTTCCAATGTTGTTAAAAGGACATTAGCCCTTGTCTTGTGCCTGAATTACCAAGTGGTGCCCTATACCACAAGGAGACAATGCTTCCTATTCCAGTCAACTGGAGCCTGTCTCGTAATTCTCTAAATTAGTTTAGGAGACTATAGGATTGCTCCTCAGTTGTCTCCTAAATGCCTAATGCCTCATGGACATTAGTGGTTGGGGATATGTTGTTGCATTTCAATGCTGCAGCAGCTACAGTTCTCTATTAAAACTAACAATGCTGGAAAGAATGGTGGTGTACCAATGCTATTTTACTTATGTTTCCACAGGCTAAAGAATGATGCAAGTAAAGAATATAACAGAATTTTGCTACCACACTATTTTCAATTCAGATTTCATGATAAAATACATAAACATAATTAGCATAGCACAGCTGAATTGCTCTGGGACTCACCAGGTCTATAGTCTTAGCTGTGAGTTTGGAGGTGTCATCACACCATGTCTCACACCACAGCCACTCCTGGGGAAGAGACTTGATGGCCACCTGGTGGATCATGTTGTTTGGAAGGTCCTAAAATATCATGAAACCAAATATTATTATTATATATAATATATATCATCAAAGAAACAAGCTGCATCAATTAATGCCACGTTGCTATCTCTGAGTTATGTACCTGATCCAGGTTGGACAGACTGTTGGGGTCTTGGCTCAAGGCTTGATACTGCCCTCGTAATCTGTCACCAGCTGCGATTTTCCGAAACTTCTTTAAATCTACTACATACAAAGCACTGGTTCACATGCAGGAGAGGAGGGAGAGGAGAAATAGAAAGCAAGAGTGTGAAGAACAATTTTCTGAAACAGACCCTGTAGCAACACCTTAATAAAAATAAAAAATAATAAATTAAGGTTAAAATTAAGATAAATACCCCAGTGGCATATTAATAAACCCAGTTGTAGACTATGTAATCTAGTATACGTAGTTGTAGACTTATCACTTATTAGATTTAATTCTGCCAGAGGATATTCACTGCCATATGTTTTCTCTGGGCTCAGTGATGTGGATCCTCTCTCACTCTCACTGCTGTTGTCCTGTCCTTCAGAGTTGAGCAGCTCACTGGCATTCATCACTATTTCAGACTATTTTCTTTTTTTTCCCCCATTCTCATCAGTGATATAGTGAAAAGTTACCTCAGCAGCTGTGTTTAGTTACTAGCTGCCACCTGATTAGCCATCACATTGAAGGAAGTAGAACCCAGGGTGCACAACTAATATTTGAATTAATACACACCATGGTTGTGGCAAAACACAAAAATCAGACACATCAGATTATATCCACTACAATTCCAGGTACAATTAGTGGGTTTCAATTGCCAATGGGACAGTAATGTAGTGTACTGTAGTGTTCTGACAACTTATTCAAAATGGTGCAAAATTCAGTATGGCAGAAATAAGTATCATTTGATGACAAATGCATCCAGGAGAAAATAATTGCACAAATCAAGAACGTTAAAGGTTTTTTAAATTGGCAAGCTAAGGCAACTAACGCATGCATATTTGTCACACGTAAATGATTCAGATCATCAAACTAATTTAAATAATAGACAAAGATAACCCAAGTAAATATAATATGGAGTTTTAAGTGATGCTTTTATTTATTAAGGAAAAAAACTATCCAAACCTACATGGCCTATGTGACAAAATAAAGTTTCACACCACTGTACATATTTATTTGATGTCATATTTGGAACTTGGGAGGAAGTAGAAAACATGAATACTGAATAATCCCTCTAGATCATTTACTAAGTGATAAGACTAACTGATTCTACACAGTTTAACGGGTAAACTAAGTCCTTGCAAGGCATTTAAAATATACTCAGCCAATTCTAGTTTGCTATGGAAGAGTACCTGATGTGGTATTTTCTTTGTCCCAGATGTGAGGCCCAGTAGCCAGTTTTCCAGAAACGATAGCCTTCCATCTCTCTCCGGCTATCACAGAATGGCGTGTAGCCATAAGGAGCACCCTCCAGATCTAAATCCCTCAACTCCTTCAGATCAGCCCGAACTATCTGTGAGAGAGAGTGAGAACATCTGTATAGACCAGAAGGGCTGATGACACTTCAGTGGTGTTCAAAGTCTCATCCAATCTGACACCAGTCTTGAGACTGATCCAGGTGAGTCTTTCATTTTCATCCGCACACTAACATGTAGCTCTTTCCTTTGTCAGTTCAATTTCATCCTTACCTGGTCGGCATCCACAAAGATGATCTTGTCGACAGCTAAGGGGAACAGAACATCCAAGAAGAGAATCTTATATCCCCAGATAATACGCTGCTTCTCAGTCTGCTGGTGCAACCAACGAGGCCACTTGTACTGAACTAATTCATACTGGAAGCTGTACGCCTCTGCCATGTGCGAAATGGTCTCCTATCCACACCAAAAACAAATGTCAGAGATTAAACCAGTCAAATACGAGAACGTTTTTAGAAATAAAATCTATTATTTAAAAGATGGGTAACCTCACATAAACTGTGGAACAAAGTACTACAAATGTGTTGGTAGAGTGGTAGGACTTTTGCTTTCATTACAGATAATTATTATAAGCTCTTGAGGCAACTACAGTGACAAAAAATAAAATTAGTAAGGAAGAGGAATATTATATTTTTGCTTAGTATGAAAGAAGAACTTTGATTATGTTGTTTTAACAAGCAAAAAAAATAAATCTTTTATCAGGTCGAAGTGTGGGAAGTACTTTGAAAGATGGGGAGAGGTAATTCTTGAGGAACCAGAACTTGACAGGTGTTTTGGTATGCCGAAGGACAGACAGCATCATTATTCTGAAACAGAGACACAAATGGTGAGGGTTTTGGGATTAGCACTTAGAGGAAAGTAATGTGAACTGCCTTGAATGTAAGAGTCAGTGTGAGTGTGTGTCTTTGAACAGAAAGTGTCCCACCTCAGAAAGCGCTCATACAAATGTCCTGAGGCCACAGAAAATATGTTTAGAACATCCTCTTTCTTCTTCTCTCCATCATCCTTCTTGGAGCCACCACCTGTGATGCTGTAAATGAGACCATTATACATGAGTCTGTTGTGTGTTGACTGATGCAGGTTTTTCTCATGCTGACACTAAATCAACCTGTAGCCGCAACGCCTTTTGTAAAACCATCAAGCCATGCAATACTGTGATGTTTTGCTTAAATAGATAAGAGAACGAAAATGCTCTAGAAAGCCATGTAACAGCAGTTCACTCCTGCTGGCACTCCGACACCAGATTTGAAATAATGTGTTAGAAGTGACTTAGTGAAGACAGGTGTAACATTTTAAACTGCACCTTATTCTTACATGGCAACATACTGTAGCTAATAAAGTGTTAACAAAATAAGATAAAAAAAATCTAAAAGGATTAATTTGTATCAAATCATCCCACAAATAATCACAGATGCCATTTAAAAAGTAGCATTAGACAAAATGAAATCAAGCATATCATTCAAGTAGCACAAAGCACTGTCAATACCACACACATTATAGATATAATCTTGGCTGGTGGCATGCATATATACAGTATATGTACACACACACACACACACACACACACACACACACAGGTGTACATAAGTAAATGTACACCCGCCTATTCTGCTAATGGCAGATGTTTCTTTATAACTCATAATTGATGTTGAAAATATTTGGATCACCATGTTTTAGACAAAGTTCCTGGAATTTACTTTACTTTGCTTGGCAATTTAATTACTCTTGTTGTTCTAAAAGACTCCACAGAGAAAAAAAAACACCTACAGTTATACATACGTTGTAGTACAAGCTTGATATAAAAGTAAAAAATGTGCTCCAGTTTATCTTGATTGAAAAATTACTTTTTATGACAAATTCACTTACAATTGGCTAAATGCAAAAAGAAAATGGCTGCTGCGAGCAAACTAACAAAAACAGTCTTCATATCACTGAGTGAGTATAATACAGTGACCTTTAACTTGGAAATGAATAAATTGTGTCTCTCAGTAAAACCAACTATTTGCATTTGCACGTGCACTGCATAACCTGGGAAAGTAAAGTTATGGAAAGTAATAAGGTGTGACTTTACTTATTAAAGTTATGACTAGTCCAGATGGGAGGTGGTCAATCTGAAAAGTGATCAGTCATTGATCCTCACCTCGTACACCTCGGTGGTGTGTGCCAAACAACCTAAAGCACCCAAATACGAAGCAAGGAAAAAGACTCATTGCAGCTTTAGTGCAAAACTAAGTTTTTTAGAGTGTGCTCATACAAAGACAATGCACATCAATCCATTACCTTTCAGACTAAATTAACCTACTTATCAACTCAACTCTAAATAGACTGGTAAAAATCTAATCAATTTGTGCACTTTGCACACAAGAAAATCTAAAGGGCACTTTCCACACTTGTGTACGCATCAACACACCCTAACTGCTGTTAGGGAGCAGTGGCTCATGATGCAAGGCACATTTAGTGGACAGAAATCAGGACTTGTGCTGGAGGGTAGATGTGTCTGCAGTCAAACTGTGTCCTTGTCTGAAACAGACTGCTGATGAGGGAAGGAGTGTCTCTCCCACATTCAATCACAACTGCCGCCTCGGGGCCAAGGCTGCGGGAAGACACCAGTGAGTGAGAGGAAAATGTGAAGAGAGAAGAGGGAGCATACTGTTTGGCTCTACATGTCCTCTAAAACCAGAATTTGTTGTCTGTCCTTCTAAAAATCTCTCTGTGTAACTTTATCAAATTTCTTCCTAAAACTGAACCACTGCTCTCTCATTGACCAGTTGGCTTCTGGAAAATCACAACACTTCTGTGGGGTCGGGGGACTGACAGTCTGCGCTGGCTAAATGAGCCATTATAAAGGGCAAGGGCAAAAGTTCACAAGTTCAAACATCATAAATGTGTACAGATTCACTTTGGATTAAAACACACAAAATGGCTCAGAGATCTGTTTAAACATGAGAGAAATTGTAACAGAACTGTTTGCTGATGCATGGACCCACCTCACTAATTCTTCTGAGGTGTTAGATCAATACATGGCCATTAGTCCAACCTTTTACAACAAATCCCTCAAAGCATGTTGAGGTTACAAATGAAGTAACAAATATTAAGACATCTTTACTTTCAAACTGACAATATTTTTGAAAGAACACTGGTCAAGGTCTACACAATGCATTTGCTGCAAAGAAGAAGCAAAGAAATATATATAGTGTAAAGATTGAGTTCTCAGATAAGCACCTCTTTTTACAAGTTAGTCTGTTACACAGACTAACTTGTATTTGGAGGGTTTTCTTAAAACCTGTCTTTTAATTCTGGTAGTTATATCTCCTAACTGAAGCTAAGAGGCTGTTCGGGTTAGCATCTTAAATGCACATTTATTTACACTGAAACTGTTGGTCACAGTATTTAAAAACTGCATTTTTTTTTTTTTTGCTCAACACGAGTGGCTTTTAAGTCTTAAGATTTATGATCCCTTGTTTTAAAAGGAGGACACACTGGAATCGTGCCAGAAGAAAGTACTCTCCTCTCTGCAAATGCAGTCACATTTAAGTTAATTTTAGATTCATACATCACTGGCACTTAAGGAGCAATTGTGTCTCTTGAAACCATCATCTTCAACCTTTTATTTAACCTTCTAATGTTAGGTGTATTTTTATTACTCAAATGCAAGCATACCATGGGAAATGGTTTTAAGATTACATTAAATTATACATCCATTCATCCATCTATCCAACCACTTTCAACTTCTTATCTGGTCCTGGTCACTGCAGATGCAGGCTAAACAGGGAATCCTAAATGTTATTCTCCCCAACGACATCCAAGAGCTTCTAATTAGCAGGTGCCAAAGCCAGGAGGGATTTGCAATCTCTTTAGCTTGTTCTGGGTCTGCCTCGGGGTGATTTCCCAGTTGGATAAGCCAAAAATACTTGAAGGAAGTGACCAGGAAGCATTCTGATCAGACAGCTGAACAATTTAAAATAGCTCCTTTCAACATGAAGGAGCAGGGATTCTACTCAGACCTCCTAAGCCTGTCCTTGATGCTGAGCCTACCAAGATCATACTTAGTGCTAAGAATTTAGACACATCTCTTACTTTTCTTATTATACAACAACAGGGTGAATTGTAACAACAGCTAGCAACACTCGGAGTTCTAGACATCCTGATATATGCAATCACAAACGTTCCAATACCCACAGATGCCATGCAGACTGGTTGAGCAAACTCCCCAAATCCTACTCCTACCCAATGTGAGTCAGCTTCCAGCATCATGGCATCACTGTGGAATATAACTGGCAAAGCCCCAAAAAGGCTTTCTCCTTTAGCTTCACATTCTGCACTGATGGTGTCCTTGGAGAAGTTGCTGCTGTGCTCCTCTCTTCGTTTCAAGTGTCCAAGACATATGACAGCAGTTGCCAAGTTCACTACAGTGTTATATAATATAAAGTATACTTAATCCTAAACTTCATGTTTCTCATGAAAAGTCTATACCTAACACACATGTGCAATAACAAAACCACACTTTGGTTTGTGTTTAAGTCTCAGTAGTTATCAACATGAGCTGTGAGGTGCTGCAGCAGAACTCTGGAGTCTCCAGGTGACGGTCTTTCCAGGCACATAGGCACAAAACTCATCAGAGTATGTATCTCTGCTGTTCTCCAGGAAAGATCTCCTCCTGAGAGTTGCTTAGTCAAGGTATCTCCACATGGAGCTGGCACATCTGACTTTTTTAAGTTAGAAAGAAACACAGTCAAGCACCAGTACAAGGTTATTGGATCTAGAGCCTGTGCTCTGCATTGAGATGGGCGAGCAAACAAAAATGGTGCTAACAGCATATCTAATTGGTGCTTCTCTGACTTCTGCCCCAGTTCTGGTTCAGTTTTAGGAGGTAAAAGTCCACATACCTTTACCTGCAGTCTAATCAGGATAGACAAATCTTTAAAAATATGTATATATTTTAAATAAATAAATATCACACTGTCAAAAAAGCTGTATATATATGTTTGTAAGTACATAAACTGTGTCCAGTTTATTTAACTATGCATAAACACACAGTGCCTGTATACTGTATACTCATGTACTGCTACCACACTAAATGCAGTTTTGTTGTGATCCTAAAATAATCAGATAAATAATAAATATGTAAAAAAAAATTATACACGTAACTATCATACTCAAATGTAATTCTACAGCGGTACCATATCCTGTTAGAATATAGTGCAAGTCATTCTCATTCACTGCAAAACAGAGTAGTACAGCTGTTCAAAGCAACCAATAAACACTGCATGCTGATGACTTCAAAAGAAGTTTTAGGTGGTAAATGGGTTGCACTACACTGCCTACCTTTTCTCAAAAGTGCTCCAAACACTTCACACAGCAAGCGGTAAGTGAGGAGAAAGGATCACACAGTTAGACACGCAGAAACAAACACACACATACCTACAGAAGCACATATTTTTTGCAAGACTAGATCTTACAGCATAATATTGCAGTCTGGATCCAGGGGAGGGATAAGATCTCCTGAAACCGCAATGTATAATTGACAAAAATAAGGCACTGTAAACCCACCAATCAATGAGCTCACATGTTACTGCCAGTCAGGTGGGGGCAGATATTAACCCTACTATAACCAACCTGCTTATCTGTAAATGAGTTGCTGTATTGTGATACTGTATGCACTGATTACATACCTTGCTATGGAGTCCCATATGCCTTTGGTTTCGCTAACTTCACTTAAAAGATCTTCATTTATCTTCTCCGCCTTTTTCTGCACCTACAATAAGAAAAGACAAAACAAGTATGTGCTCCCTGTGTGAAATCATCCCAACGTCCTCAGTCAATGATCTATAAGCGACAAACATATCATAGGAAATACAGAACATTTTAATGCAAGTTCAATCGTATCCAGTACAGTAAAAAAATACACTCACTCTGACTTTGATGATCTTACTGTGGAAACTGTTCAGCACAACTTTAACATCACCAGCATCTGCAGGGGAATCAGTTCCATCGTGCCTGAAAATGTGGATACAGAGTGAGGCCTGAACACTGAAAATTACATAATTTACAAAACATTGTCGAATTCAAAACAGCTCCAAAACATGGAGTATGCGGATAACTCAACGTCAACATGATTTTCAAATTCGATGGCAATATTTTCATTATTCAATGATATTTACCATCTAAGACCATTCAATACAGACTTTTTTACAGCATTTGTTTTAGCTGTTCAGTGTGATACAGTTTACTCCTTCTGCAGGTCAATCTGTACATGAATCATTGCCTGTTTATGCAAATATCTATATATATTTTCTGAATTTATTATATTGAAATGCTTATATAACATATACACATTCATTTATAGAACTACTCAGTTGGTTCACATGCTTTAGCCATGGCAACCGTAGGGATAAAATAGAGTATAGGCTGCTCTGATAAAGGAGACAACAGCAGCTAATGGAAAGACCACTGACCAGACAGTGAGAGCACAGACTTAAAAGCGGATACTGGGATAGCTGCCAGGGTCACACTCTGACCATATTCATTACCCTCCATCATTATTAAGAATCAACTTACCATTATTTTATCCATCACTACTTCCCAGCCATGCTGTATATACTGGTAGATTTAATGAGAAAGTCTGTACAGTATTGATTGCATAACACTGGCCTTTCACAGTAATTGTTTAAGGACTGATTTACCCAGTGGAGAATGTGTTTTGGCGGGCAGGATCTAAAGGGTCTGATGGTGAAACATCACAGAACAAACTTCAGGCAGAGATGAGCAATAGGATATGATGTACAGCAAGCCATTACAAACCCAATGCTTACTAAAGGCAAAAAGCTAACCTTATCACTATGATAAATGCCCTCCCAATTTGGCCCAAAGTGCATCGCCGAATGCTCGAACGCTGCTTGTGCTTTGCCCCCTCTGCTGTCACAAGTGTAACGCTGCCTTTAGGGCTTGTGTTACAAAACACTAGAGATCAATCTGTATCTCTTCACTGGGGAGAGGAGTGCTAGTTGTCTCATTCATCGCTGTCAGGTCAAGGCAAAGCGGCAGCAAGAGCTGCAAGAGGAAAACACAGGCTCCGAGACTGGAAAGCACAGACACTCCCTCTAGACTCTGATCGGCCACCTAACCAGAGCAGAGGGCCACTAACCACAAGAATAATGACACTGCCAAGGTGAAAAATGACATCACCTCTTAGCTTCACCTAGAGGACTGGGGAATAAATCTTGGTTGTCTGATATGATTCCAGGGGAACTGAGGGCTGTATGTGTCCTAAATCCTATGTGAGGGTAGCCAGAGAGGACAATATGTGTGATTGTAGAGACATTTAGTATGGTGCATTACAGCTGCACATGCAGTCTCACATACGCTGGGTGTAATTATCACAACTTGACTAAGGTGATTGTTCTTTGCTATGTTACATACTGTGGAAATAACAAATTGCAGAAAAACACATAAAAACAAGAATTTTACTTATATATTTTATACTAATATAAAAGCAAAAAATGCCAAAATAAAGGATTAACCAAGTAAAAGTACAGACTTAAAAAAAGAATTACTGGCACTCTTGGTAGCCTAATTGTTGAGTGTAGATTACATAACCACAATATTCATGGGACCTTTGTTACATCTACCTCTCTCCCTATGTTTCAGTGGCAACATGCCAAAAACATTGTCTTTAAAAAAAATGGCATGGAAGATATAGTTTTTCGAACACCTATCAAACCATCCGAAGCACAATATTGTTTCTATTTGTCCAGGGAAATTAAACAACGCCAACACACTCTGTCTTGTATATGCAGCCTTTGACACCTACGCCGTCCTAATTAAAACACATTCTGTTGCTGATATTCTGCAGTCTGAGGTGAATGGCATGGCAGGTGACCAGCTGAATCATCCCTCCACTCTGTCTGCTCCTTAATAGCACCCCTTTCCTCCTACCTGTCTCTCTACCTCTGTGCTGAGCAGAACTCCCTGCACTCGTCAAAACCTTGAGCTGCTACAGTGTCAGCAGCTCTCCATGTTACCATAGTGATGGGTTTCATAGATACTGGTAAGAAATGGTGAGAACAATTTTGATGCTAAGCTATGTAATAATTCCTTTAGGTGATAAGGTGGGAAGACTGTAATGACATTCACTGTAGTTTGTAAACTGGTGAATACTCACGTGAGAATCTGATAAATATCCTCTGATCTTCCTTTACGTAATCTTAGGATCCAGGCACCGGGATTGGCTTTTAGCTGGAAATATCCCTGTTGTGATGTAAAAATGAGTCTGACTATGATGAGAATACAATTTACACTTGTTTTCTCAACCTTGGCACCAAACAGTTTGTTTTTGTTGTATAGATGTATCATACTACCGTACATACGACTATGATTATCTATGTCTTTATGACTCTGGTACTAAAGAAATAAAGGCTGCTGACCAGGTTTGCCATGACAATAGTGTCATACATGAGCGGATCTTGACTCATGCCCAGGGTAAACTGCAGTCCACGGGGGGGTTGACCAGTCGACAGGTCAAAGCAGTGGCCCTCCAGCAAAAGATGCTCTAGTTCATATTCTGCTGTGACAACCCCGGTCACCTGGAGCAAAACCACAAATTACAAAGAACAAGTAAACATGAGAATGATTATTAGAAAGCATGTCCTATTTAAGGGGTGGGAATGATATGACTGCAGGGTAGTAACGACTGAGGACCAGGATACCTCCTGCAGATGGATGTTATCCAAGTCATAAAGGCTGCGCACTGCTTGCACCATCCAGCTCTCTGGTGTGATCATGTTAAGGGTGAGGAGTGGAGACTCTGGAAGCTCCATGAAGCGGGCGACTGGTCCCGGAGACACTGTGTCGTTGGCCAAGAAATTTACATCAGACTCCAAGACAAAGCGGTAAAAGCTGTCAAGAAAGATAAGCAAGACATTTTAAGTGCTATCCAGTTAACTTCTAATGAACCTGATATGTAACAGAAGAGAGATTTGAACGTCCTAAAATTATGGATATGCTGCAGAACTTTTTGTCACCAGATTGAGTCAACAACTCCATGAAACAAACACACCGCCCCCTTTGGGAAACACTAAAATGATCACATGTTGTGCAATACTATTCTTTCTAAAACAGGAGAGATGAGCACTGTTGTGACAGCTGGGTATCTACAATCTCTTTAAAGTGACGAATCTAATACTATTACTGCCAGTGTTCCTGCTCAGCCAATACGAAAAATATGTGCAGCAGCCTGAACACCTGAAATGTTCCTTTTTCCCCCCATTATTACCGAGGGTTGTCACAGAGGCCAGCTCCAGGCTATTCTTTATCCTAATTGCATTTCTTCAGTGTGCCCTCTGACACAGAGGAGTCATAATGAGTCTAAATAGCGTAGCCAATGATAAACATTACCAATGCTAATTCTTTTTATTGAAAATGCCATTTTTTTCTCAAAAGTTATTTCCTGACACAGCAGTGTGTGTGTGTGTGTCTATCTATCTATCTATCTATCTATCTATCTATCTATCTATCTATCTATCTATCTATCTATCTATCTATCTAGTCCCTAAAAACATAACATGACCCTGCAATTCATAAACACCTGTGGTCTCACATTGACTGAGCAACTCCACAAGAAAGACTCAGGAACAAAGCAGAAGGGGCACTAGTTCAAATCTCATTATTTCTGTTTAGTGCCACTACAAATGACTCAATCCATTATGGAATAAATTAGAAAAGAAAACATCCCAAAGTACATGAGGACTAACATTAATGGGGTGGTGTGAATGTTAATATTCAATTTTAACCTTTTTTCCTATAATTTTATTTTATTTTGTTGTTTTTAATGCACAACTAACCCACAACAGTGCCTGCTGTAAGCAATTTTCCCAGAGATGTGAGGGGAGGCCCAAAGCAATAAGGTGGTGTTATTAAGCAGATTGCATCTGTGCACTATAATCTTACAAAAGGAGTGAGGAGCGAGCGAGATGCTAAGTCTGCACCGGTCAGAGGATACACAAACAAGCCAAACAAGAAAATTTAATTACTGCTGGAGCTAGAGCCTACCTCTTGAGGGGCATCTCAGACAACATGGCTCTGCAATTCATAAACACCTGCAGTCTCACATTGACCACTTGACTGAGCACCTGCACGAGTCACAGAAGAAAAGACCCAGTTAGAAATCAAGAGCAAAGTAAAGGGGGCACTAGTTCAAACTAAACATGCAAGCCTTTTGCTGAACTAAAGGACAGAAGGCAGACTGAAGATTCACTGCCCATTATTTTTTATACAGTACTTTTAATAAGTATAAGTGACACTACATGCTGAAGCACAACTAGTGTCACTTTAACATTATGCTGCTGCTGCTGCTGCTACTGATACCATGTCTTCTTTTTTTAAATACTAAGCTGGTATTGCTCTGATTTGTTTTGTTTAACTACATTAAGAAAAGTAAAATGAAATTTCATTATATCTGTGCATGATGACAGTAAAAATATCTTATGTAACATCTTTCATGACTTAATAGTCATGACATAAATGAGCCTGTGGTTACAGGCATAATGAGCTGCTTTCCTTATAACTAGCTGTGATACTGATATGCTGGCATCATACTTTCTACAGCATACTGCAGTGAACTACTGAAAAGTGTACACTGCAAACAACAGCTACTGAAGGCAGCTGTATCCCTGCTGTCTGCAAAGGAATGGTGAGTCATATTTTCATATTCACAAATACTTCACCACAGCAAGCCTCCAGCAACACACTGCAGACAGCTAGTGGGAATCAGTCAAACTAAACCCACTAAGGAGAATGTTTCAAAATAACCTTCTCTGATCAAATAATAATAAGCATACTTCTTTTAGCACACAAACAGAGAATAAGACTTATCACCAAAAGAAGGTACTGCATGTTTCAGTTTGCATAAACTGTATAATACAGTCACAAAACTTTTGATTATAATATCAATGATATTTCTGTACAGTGTCTTTCAATGCAGGTGATTTCAGGGTGTCCTTGCTCTATTAATAATCGAGGAAAAAAAAACAGCTTACGATAAGCAGAGAGGACATCTTCTGTGCCTCCCGAGTAAGGGGATCAACAATGGCTACCACATCATAGAATACCTCATTTTCACGTGGGGAGAGATGGAGCACGCTGAGGAGGAGAACAGCACAACAAAGCAGACTCAGCAACACAAGGTTATACAACTCTTATTCAGCAGAACTTCAAATCAAAAGATTTGCCTTTCCGCACTGCTTGAAACGATGATGTAGCAACTTACCGAAGTATTATATATCAAAACGAGTGTGAATACCTCGCTGCAAGACTGTAGAGCCAACAGGACAGTAAACAAAAAGAAAATGTTACCCACCTGTGGCTGTCTTTGATAAAGTGGACATCCCTCCTGACCTCTCCTTTAGGGGCTGCAGTTAAGAGGGCATCAACTTTCATGACTAGGTCACTGGCACTGAGGGAAAAGAGCAGGAGAGTATAGCAGGATCAGTGGATCATTTATTAATGATAAATAACAGAACTCACATAGTGTGATGTCAACCTGTAAAGAGTTAGCCTCTTAATCAGAGATGCCTTCAACTCTTTTTTTTTTTTTTTTTGTATAGTACATATTGTGTGTTCAGGATTTCTGATTAAATAGGACACTTATAACTAGAGAAGGACTAAACAATGTCCTTTAGAAACTGTGAATGGGAAAAGGAGGAAACATTTTGTGTCAAATAAAAGGCTAAAAATAACATACTGCTTTGGCTTCATCCCCATCTGTTTAACTTTAGCTTTGACTTTCTCTGCAGATGCGCTCAGTGTAATCTTCTCCAGCAAGTGAAAATCCTCCACAGTGAATTCTTCCTGCTCTTCAAATGGACCAAGGATCTAACATGGAGAAAACAATGCAGTCAGCATACAACTTTTCTAATTCTTATCTCAGCATGTATTATTTACTAGTTTCCAGGGGGGTGTTAAATGTAATGTGATTGTAACACAGTGTTTTATGCACTTAAAAGTCACTGTATTCAGCAATGTGTCTTCTTCCTTTCTATTTTGGGAGTAGAGCCCTGTCAGTGTAGCAGAGGATATATTAATTGTTACTGCCATCTCGGAGAGTGGCCTCTTCATCTGTAACTGTCAGCCCCACGGCTGCTCAGACATCAGTCATCAGGTCTGTATACACACAGTCAGCATATACACAGACATTCGCACACACTCACGCACATGCACAGTCCTGTCTGTGTCACCTGTGACCTTTCAGAAGCAGACATCATGCTGATTTGACAATACTAAAAAAGAACTGAAAACACTAGAGGGAAATACCTCCAACGTGCAGCAGCTTAGAGGATCTTATGACACTGTAGCAAACAACAGCAAACACTTAACTTGTGCTTCTCTGTTGTCACAATAGCCTACTCTGATTTTTAATACAGAAATTTGTGAATCAGTATTCTGAGGGATCTCCACTCACCCTGCCGTTGCTGATCACTGCTCGCTGTCCAGGACTCAGTTTCAGGACTTCTCTGCAGAACAGCTGCTGACTGCGGATAAAAGCCACTTCCAGTGTGTTGAACTTTTTCTCAAAGGCATCAACATCTAAGCCCTAGAGCAGAATAACAAGTTTGTTTAGGATGTTAGAATTGATTGCATTGTTATCTCACACAGTTAACTCACACAAAAATTTGTGATGTACTCTATAATCCAATAGACTAGTTTAAGGATCTTTATTCTTTTACAGTCTGTCCAAAAGAATATCTGAGTGATCCATTGGTGTGAAGAATGATGTATGTGAGGCAAAATTATTTACTGTATCAATGATTTCTTCTCCAATCATTGCATTTTTCAAACATAAAATATTTCAGCCAGAGGAACAAGCTGTCAGAAATGCACATTTGTGAAAATGAGATTAATCAATTTCTAATTAATACAACAAACTCTTAATTAAGCCACAGCCATTTTTGTCCATAACAAATTAGAGGTGGGAGTGTGGAGGGTTTGTGGAGTCAGGTTATTAGTTTCTCCAACATTTCACTTCTCAGGAGAACAGGTGAAATACCAATAATGTCAGCACAATCCAGTCAGCAAGTCTGTCTCGCAGCCAATAATAAACTCATATCCCTTGACTCTGGGTCTCAACTTGCACAGCCACCTCATACTTATTGCCCATTTCTATTGCTATTTCAAGCTCATTCTCTCTCTCCATTTTTTAAGGCTGGTATAATTGAAGGAGAGTTTGTTAGGGTTGGTCCCAAATGCACCTGTACTGTATGACTTATGATGAAGAGAGAGATGGTACCTCTCCTAACAGCTGATTCATTGATTAGTGCTTGGGAATTTGTTTTCTTATGTTCAGTGCTGCGTAGGTGGATAGCGCAGCCTATAAAATGGATTATACTAGTGATAGTGGACTGCTTACAACAGCAGAGTGATGGTCAGGCTTGGTTGAACACGTGGCTCATACAAGCATCAACACTGAGATGGAGCTCAGCTATTCATCAGGACCTGGAGACCAGGTTTCTACCAGCACTTTTTACTTAAAGATTTACAGAGCAGAGTCAGCCTTGTGCTGGCTCCAGTGACAGATCAAGTGGAACTGACAGCGAGTAGGGTGCTTGCCTTGGCATTCACAGGCTGTGGCGCATCATGCGTGTTCTAAATGTATTCTGTTAGCTGATGTTCAGGAGAGGAATGAGAAGATGAGCTCATCAATCACTATTTCCCCCCCCAACTGTGCACTTAAATCAAGAAAGCGAAGGCAGACAAATCTCTGCAAGTGCTCATATCCAACCCTTGTTTCCTAGTTTTTACCATTATTATCAATTCTGCCTAAAATTTAGCCAATTGAATAACACAAGTAACATTCATCCCATTTTGCAAAGAACTTTCACTAACTCAAACCTAATCTCAAACCCAAAACGATTTAATCTAACTTGTTTTTAAATACAGTACCATTCACAATGTATTCAACCACTGGAGATTTTACTACACTTCCATTTAATATCTCTAGTTGTACTAGTCATGCAGGCAGTTTTGTAAATTAATAAGCAGTGTTGAATGTTTGAATGTGATGAAGTATAGTCATTTTTTTAGGTACTTTATACTAACAATACACTACAACAGACATTTTAATTTAGTTCTTTTATGTATAAAGCCATTTTAAGAAAACTAACGAAACAACGATAAATATCAATAACATAATATAAAAATACATATTCCATGATAGATGTTTTTACAGATGTCACTCATACATTTTTATAAAAAACTGGGACTGTATCTCACTTCTGGATGTGATACATTATGTTGCACACAAACAATATTTTTGCATTTTTCCCCATGCTTCCTAGTTTACTTTGCTGGTCATGGCTCTTTTGACAGAAGTACCCAGTTCTCACTAAGTAAAGTATGGCTGAGAACCAAGCCAAGTCACAAGGACTGTAAATTGCTCTTCAGGATACTTACATTGGTTTATAATAATGACAATCCAAGACTACATTTACTCTCATACCATGATATCATTACCAATAAAAACTCAAGACACATAATGGCAAAGACACAGGCAGAAATCTAAAAGGTTTCTGTTTGCTTAAAATATAAAAGAAATGCAAATGAAATGTTTGGGGTCTAATTATATCTCAAGTGGGAAAAACTGCAGCATTCCTTAATCCCTCCTTTACCTGCATCAGTAAGTCCTTCATCTTGGTCCCCTGTTGGAGGAGTTGCCTGCTCTCCTCTTTCAGGAGTTTCTGCACAAACTCTGCTGAAGCTTTATTCTTCTGGGTGAGTAAAGAGGCCCAGATAGCCCTGTACAGCACAGTGTTATCTTCGCTTGGCTTTCCACTGGGATTATCTATCACTCCAACACGTACTCCAGAGCTGGCTTTCTGCTTGCATGCACACGCGCGCACACACACAAACACACACAGCAGAGATAGAATTCATGTAAGTACCTCACACTCTCAAATCTACACAGACAGCAAGTGTTACTGAGGAGGAACACCTGGAGGGATATTGAAAGCACTTGAAAGCAACATTGAAGTTTTTTCCTATTCTACTCATTCCACCAGTGAAGAATATTTTTTCATGGAATGGAATATGCCTGCTTACTGTATTACAGCTAATTCATCTGTAGTGTATCAACAATGAATATTTCATTTTGGAGGCATCTGTATTGATGATTTAGATTTTTTGAGCACAGAGCAGACAAATTAAAAATTTAAATAAAAAAATGATATTAAGTCAGCAATTATTACTTCTAAGAGTTGTGATAGGATATGAAAAAAAACGGTGTCAGGATTCTTGATTATTTTCTGGATATTCATTTACAATATTTATGTTTCCAGTATCACAACACAAACAAATACTGACTATATATGTATATTTTTTTATTCCTGTGGCAGTGGTGGACGTTAAATCAGCACAGCAGGCATAACTGTGCAAGGGCAACTTATACTTTAATTTTGATCAGGATGTTGTTATTGTACAGAAGAGGCTTCCACCCAGTAAACTTGTCTCAGTGAAGGTTAAAAAATTATTTTGTTAGGCAAAAAGTAGTGAAAAGAGATGATACAAGACGACACAGTGTAGATGTTAACTCACCACATGTTTCAAAGCATTGAGCAACAGCCTTCTTCCAGAAACCTTCTCAAAATCTCCCGCTATCCACATAGTCACAGCACTCATCCCATCCTCATCTACGATTATGGAAGAAACAACTCTATAGTAGTTTAAATACATAGATCCAGCACAGACAACGATGTATTCAATTTAAGCATCATGTTGTAATAATTAGTTCAAACAGGTAGATTATGGTAAAAACACCACATTTACTATAACTGATGCACATTTATGAATTCAATGCATGTTCATGTTCATGTTCAATTTTCCCATCCTACTACATCTCAAAGGGAGAAAGCTAAAGACACACTGAATGATCAACTGCAGATAGGAATGGACCGGTTTAAAGCTTTATCAGCCATGACCGGTAAATGGACAAAGAGTTGAATATATTCTGTGCTTGTACAAATACACACATGATTTTTCACATCATGCACACAGTTACACAGACAGTAATGTCACAATGTCATAAGCATAGGAGGAACTACCATGAAAACATTTGTGCCTTGTTATATTAAACTGTTTCAATAACCTGTTGCACCTGTTCAAATCACAGCCTGACATTAACACAAAGTATATTCTTTACACAAGTCAGATTTCTGCCGCATGTTGCAGATCAAACACGTCAAACTTCAAGTTTTAACGTGCATTTCGAGATTTACATCTCTATTACTCTATTACATGGTAATGTGTATTAGGTGAATATTTTAATTATTGTCGTCTCTGAGGTCACTGGCCATTCGCCATGATCTTTCTCATTAAAAAGATATTTTCGCTCACAGAAATGCTGCTTATTGGCACCAACAACCATTGCACGCTCAAAGTCACTTAGATCACATTCCATCTTATTTGGTCTGAATAATATCTGAACCTCTTGATCACGTCTGCATGCTTTCATGCATCAAGTTGCTGCCACATGATTCGCTGATTACATGTTTGCGTTAAGTCGCGGGGTTACTCCGTAAGGTCGCCACTGACAATACAAGGTCCAATTAAGGCGTCTGTGGAGGATAAATTTGAGCTCTCAGTGTCTACCTTAATGCCTATGGACTATTGTTCCGTTTTTGTGTGAGAGTTAGGAAAGACTGAGACATCTGGCAGAGAGACAGATGAGTATATTATAAGAGAATTATGCTACTTTCATTGTTATATTCACACCAGCCTGTCCGGCAGTCAATCAGCCAGTCAGAGGCAGTCAGCGACTCCACAGAAGTGGGATGGCAAGGGGGATGGCAATCAGCCTCCTCAGTGTCACTGGAACAGCTACACTCTGAGCACTCTGAGCCTGAGCAGTGAAATGTAGCTCTGATTATCATTTAGACTATTGGCCCTAAGCCAGTCAGCAGACCCAGCAATTATCTTGCTGGAGGCACAGCCTCACTGTCTTAACAAAGGTCAGTTTCACACTTTCATATATCAGCAAAGCATTTAGTTTAGACACAAATTTTCAACAACCAAACTACAGTTGTTCCACTTCAGATGACAAGATGCAAATGCTTAGTTACTGTTATGTATATTGTTACAAGTCACTAAGTTACTGAAATAACTCGGCATGTTATTATCAGACATTATGTTTACTTGGAATGCAAAGCATAAAATAGCAAGTAAGATCTTACCGCTATTCGTAAAGTACTTCATTCTCTTAGCCACCACAGCTGTCTTGTCCCTGATGTCCAGGTATGAAAACATAGTTGTGTCTTCCCAATCATTTACAACTGCAAAGCACGAAAGAAATGGTAAAAACATCAGAGTAGTATAGACGGTGAATAAACAATGCACGGTGTGAAATGTGTAACACAGGTCACCTGGAGTGGCAGTGAAGTCGAGGTACTTTCGGTCAGTGCTTAGAATAAGAGTGTTCATCCTGGGAACCACATTGGGCTGCTCCATTAGATAATCTACCACATCCGAGCTCTCAGTTAACTGACCCTGTAGGCAAATCATGGTCGCATCATTAAAGACATTCATTCATTAAGGAAATATTGGTTCTTGTTCAAGCCCTACATCTGAACAAATGTTCAGTACAAACATTCAGTACAAATGTCTAGAAATAGAACAATATGGAATATTTAAATGAAAACTGCATGTTCTGCAAATTTGGGAATTTGGCTATTAATCTATTAGTGAACATGCATTTAATTTTTTTACCTTATTAGCTCGGCTGTAATCTACAGGGTGGGCCATTTATATGGATACACATTAATAAAATGGGAATGGTTTTTGATATTAAAGTCCTGTTTGTGGCACATTAGTATATGTGAGGGGGCAAACTCCTC